>WNWU01013815.1:27911710-27998897 GCA_012654045.1 Ptyas mucosa | reverse complement strand
TTTCTTTCTTTCTTTCTTTCTTTCTTTCTTTCTTTCTTTCTTTCTTTCTTTCTTTCTTCCTTCCTTCCTTCCTTCCTTCCTTCCTTCCTTCTTTCCTCTTCCTTCCTTCCTTCCTCTTCCCCTTCTCTCTCTCTCTTTTTCCTCTCTCTCATTCTCTCCCTCCATCATTTTCTCATTTCTCTCTCTCTCTTTCTCTCCCCCTTTCTCTCCCTCGTCTCTTTCTCGCACATACACGTGTGCACATACAAGCAAAATTCCCTCCTGGGCTGGGATTATGTTGGCAGCAGCAGGGACGGCGACTCCTCCTCCCAATGCTCACTCCTCCCACTGGCACAGTGAGGTGAGTAGCTGGCTGTCTCGGAGAGCCACACTGCAAAGGACAGCCATGGTGCGCATGAGACTCCTGCACAGTGCAGGAGTGCCACAGTGCACAGAAGAGCTGGAGCTCTTCCCTCCTGCATCCAGCGATGGTGGCTGCTGTGCTGCTCCTCCCCATTCCCCTCCTTCCTGAGCCGACATGAAGGGGACCACAGCTGGTGCTGAGCTGCCTGCAAAGGACATGGAATTGCAAAAAGCAGCTGGTCACAGGCAGTGCGGAGAAAATGCTAGGCTTCAGCCACATGGCTCTGCGGAGGCTCACGCCTTCTTGAGGTGGAGAGCAGATCACAGCAGAGAGCCACAGGAGAGAAGTCAAAGAGTCACATGCGGCTCTCAGGCTGCAGGTTGCCACCACCTGCCTTATACCATTTCAGACAAACAGTTGTCCAATCTCTTCTTAAAAAGTTCCAGTGTTGGTGCATTCACAACCTCTGGAGGCAAGTTGTTCTACTGATTAATTGTTCTAAGTGTCAGGAAATTTCTTCTTAGTTCTAGGTTGCTTCTCTCCTTGATTAGTTTCCATCCATTGCTTCTTGTCCTGCCCTGAGGTGCTTTGGAGAATAGTTTGACTACCTCTTCTTTGTGTTCAGAAAAACACTGAGGTAGAACAGACTGGTTGTGTTCTGCTTCCATGTCTTTGATATGTTGACAAAGGGTAGAAGAAATTGAAAGGCAAACAGATTTATGGGAAATTCCTTTGTTTCTGGCTCCAGATGCTATTAGATATGTTGTTACTTTTGCCAGCTATCTTAGCCAGTTGGAGTCAGCAAACCATTGGAAAGCATTTCCCCTTGCACAGTGCCATATGCTTCCATCTGCTTTCCTGTACAGCAAGTATTAAAAGGTACCATTGACTGAAAGACTCTGTCCCTGTGGCTCAGGAGAGGTGGAGACCGTTGGTCACATACTCCTTTGGTGTTCCTTTTACAGAGACATTTGGAAAAACATATCCTTCCAATAAGTACTAGGCATCCTGGCTATTCTGACACTGCCTATCTCCAGTGGCTGTTTAAGGATGAGCAGTCCATAACTACAGCTCAGGTAGCTAGATTCTGCACAACAGCACTGGGGATTCGTCGGGAACATGTGTCTAATCTATCATAGCTATTTTATACAACAAATGTGGCAAACCCTTTGCACTGCTTATTCCTTTCCCTTTTAGTATTAAACTGACTACAGGCCTCACAGTTTATAGATTGTAATTTTAGTATAGTTAGACCATGTGCAATTGACAGACTGGATTTTATCTGTTATTTATTATTTTATTCTAATATTTTTAATTGGATATTCACTGAGTGTTTTTATTTGTTCTGGTTTTTGGTCTATGACTGTAATAATCTGGATTGATTGATATGTTGTTTAAATGTGCTTGGAAAAGCCAAGATGTTGAAATTTGTGAGATTGTCCTGAACATATTGATTTGTAATTGTCCTCAATAAGAAAGAACTCAAACCTGTGGGAAAGAACAGTAAACTCAACCAATGTGCTATGATACAGGTCCAGGCATCTGTTTCAACTTTAGACAGCCCTCCATCTCTCCAATCTATTACATTAGAATGCAAGAAACTTACTGGAATATAGATCTTAAATTCTTTCAAGAGGAGTAAACCAAGTGTGAGGTCCTAGCTGGACACCAGAAAGTAATTGTGCACAAGCCTTAGCCAAATATAGCTTCAGTGCTGGGATATTCAGTGTTCATCTGGTGAAGTGAAAAGTGAAAAGATTGAATTGCAGCCACTGGTTTGGGGGGGGGTGTTGGAGGATGTTGTATAATAGAGATTGAAGTATTTGTTATATTTGAAACATCTTTTCAGAATCACTCATTGAAGAAAAAGTTCAAATATGTATTTTTTCTGACTCATGAAACTTATATAAATAAGTTATTTGCTTCTCTTTTATAATCAAGTTTTCTTTAATACTTTTCTCCTCTGATGATATGTTAGGTGTTTTGGGCCAGCCATGGCAGTTTCTTAAAAGGCCACCAGATGGGAGCAAAGAGAGACTTTTGATCCCACTGGTAGGTCAAGGAGCTCCGGCCCCTGCAGCCCCATTGGGGAAAGTTAATGGCCCTCCGGCCCCCTCACACACCTTGGTAAGAGGGGCCAAGGGCCCCTATAAGATCCCCTGCACAGGGGCTGCTCTTGGGCTCTTGTTCTAACTTCCTACAGGACTGAACCTCATTTTATTACTTCTAAATAAAGACTTAATTTGATTGCATCCTTGCGTGCTGCCTTTTTCTTGGAAGTGCCCTCAACGAACCATCAATCTTTGTGAGATCCCTCACAAAGTGGTAGCAGAGGATGGTTTGAGGCAATGCTTCCAAGCCAGCAGAAAAGCAAGATGCCTGGAGGTTCCAGCAAGAATCCCCAAGAGATGGATGGCAGGACATCCCCGATTATGACCAGAAGTCTTCAATCAAGAATAGCAACCCTGCATCCAGTCCCTGATGCGAGCTTCAATCCAGAGGACGGTACAGATGATCTCTATGCCCCCAGAGGACTCAGCGGAATGCAAGGGACCCCTTTGCACATTTCCCTGCAGCTGCAAGCCACAGAGGAAAGCATGGAAGGCCAGCAGTCCACCCAGGACTGCCAAGACACTGGGGAGATGGCCAGGGACCAAGCCACCCCCAGCATAGACCAGCTCACTGGCAAGGAATGCAGAGAGCTGCTACGAACGCTCCTAGCAGCCCGAGAGACACCACGAGCCAAGCCACGTGGGACACCAGTGCTGGGGGCCTCTGGACACTGAGTAAGCCCTTCCCCAGCACCCAGGAGGCTCCCCAACATGGCGCCGGCCACCATGGGGGACCCCAGGGACCTGGAGCTTTTGGCGGGAAAATTCCCACCAAATTGCAACCTGCAGCTTCTGGGGACAACCGGAAACAACATGGCAGCCCCCAGGCTACCTACTCCAGCAAGGCTTGGTGGACCTTAGCTAGGCCACAAGGCCCAGCAACTGATGGAAGCCAGCCAAAGGTGTACAAACTGCTCAGGCCCCCCCACCGGCAAGCCTCGAAGTCTGCCCGGCTGCACCTGCTGCAGCAGGCATCAGAGCCATGATCCAAGTCCTGGTTGCAGCCCTGGAGGCCACGATGATGGCAACCTCAACCTTGGGAGCAGCCAGCCTCCCTCACTACCCCCAGGAGACCAACGAGGGGGGCATCCAGTCTGGAGCCCCCCAGCCAGGACCCACGCATCCAGAGAGCTTCAGAAGAACTCCTGGGGGCTCCAGCCTTCCCCACACCCCCACCGAGGCAATGGACGACTCACCTTGATGTCTTCAGGGGGCCTCCAGCTGAGCCTCCCACTTCCAACAATGGCTGCCTCCTCTGGAATCTTCAGGACCAGCGGTAGGCCCCTCCAGGCAATCCTCGGCATCTTTGGGCATTTCCAGCCCCATCCTGCAGCCTTCACCCCCCGGTAAGTGTTCCAGTACTGGGAGGGCTTCCAGAGGAGTCTTCAGGGCTTCACACACCTGGGCCCAAGCCTAGCCCTGCAGCAGAGAGAGAGCTCCACTCCCGTCACCTCCTGGGCTGGAATGAGTTCTGAGCATGCTCGGTTGGCTCCATCTGAAAAGGAGAAAAATAATCAGAGAAAAATACCTACATTCAACAGCAGAGGGATCCCTCTCCCATTTACTTCAATGGAACCAAGGCAAAGATACCATGGACAGCAAGTAGGATCAGCATTTTCTACCCCAGCTGTGTCAGCACTCCTGAATAATTTTGAAAAATTACATCTGGGGGGGGTGAGAACTTCAATATATGGAACAAAGAGATACAGGTACAGTATGTCTCTTAAAAAAGGGACCCTAGAAATGGTTTTAGATCCACCACCTTTCCCTTAGGTGGGAAGGGCCTCAAGAAGAGTGGTACCACAGGAAAGCCTATACCACTCTATTGAGCTCACTGGATGCTAAATTGTACCCCAGCATTCCAGATGGGCTCACAGCTGGTGAGATTTGGGGTTTGTTATATAGCCTATTTAATAATGATAGCTTGGGCTCCACCACAGGGCTTACATTGGAATTCTATAATACCAAGCTGAAATTTGGGGCTAGCATGGCTGAACACCTGGGAAAGTTGAAGGCATTCATGGCAGAACTGGTGCTCAGGGACTACCCTGTGACTGAGGCCAACATGATTGCTGTTATTCTGGCATCCCTGGACAAAAGTTGGGGCAATTTTATTGTCTCACTAGAGGGAACCAGGAAGGAAGCCATGACTCTGTCCTACCTCACAGGGAGGCTCAATGAAGAAGACAGGAGGCGTAGAGATACAGTAGACTACACCAGAGCCGCAACTCAGCGCATCAACAGGAGGCACCAGAGTTCAGAGCAGGTTAACTCTCTACCCAAGTGTTTCATCTGTGGCTCTGAGGAGCATCTGAAGAACGACTGCCCCTATTACCAGCAAGGGCCCAAGCATCATTCCAATCAAGGCAGGGGCAGGGAGCAGAGAAGGGGACCTGGCGGGGCAAAGGTGATACTAAGGACAATTTTGTGTGTACTACTTACCTCACCCCCGCCACAAAGGCTGATGGCCCTACTGGCCTCTGGTTACTGGACTCTGGGGCTTCATCTCACATTGCTAACATGAAACAAGGCTTTAAGAGGTTAAGAAGAATTAACTCCTCCATCAAAGTTGCTAATGGTAACAATGCTTTGGTTGTTGGGGAGGGCACTGTCTCTGTACCAGGGCTGGGCAATGTTGAAGGTGTATTGCATGCTCCCTCTATCGCCAATAACCTGTTGAGTAAAACCAAGTTATGTGATGATGGCAGGGTGGAGGTATTGTTTTGCAAAGGGGGAGGTCAGGTCACTCGAGACAAAAGGGTTATTGGGAGTGTTACCATTATAAATGGTTTGCCATATTTCTCCCCTGAGTACCCAGCTACAGGAGACAGCTCACAGGGTGCCACTCCAGAAGAGGCCTGCGCGCAGAGAGAGAGGGAGGACCCACAGACAGCCCCCAGGCTGTCAAAGGGGCGCAAGGCCGAAGCAGTCGTGCCCATACTGCCTCAGCTAGCCCCACGGCCTTCCAAGGCCAATGCGGGCAAGAAACCTGAGCCTCAGAAGGCACCTAAGGCAGGTAAGCCCAAAGAAGGGCCTAAAGTGCCAGCACTGCCCAAGGCAACCAGAGCCAAGGGGGTGTCAGTGGGGAAGCCACTTCATACCAAATGTGCCAACCTCTTACATCGGAGGTTAGGCCATGTGAGCTTCCCCATGGTCAAAAAGATGGGGGAATTTGCTAAGGGGATTCACCTCCAGAATTGTGAGGTGTTTCTGGACTGTGCCATCTGTAAGAGGGGAAAGAGGAAGACTGCCCCAATACCTGTCACAGCATAAAACCCAATACCCATATCAATTAATACATGTTGATTTGGTAGGGCCATTTACATTGTCCCTAGGGAAAATGCAGTATTTCCTCACTGTCGTTGACAACTTCTCAAGGTACGGCCATGTGTATACCCTCACGGAAAAGTCTGAAGCCTTTGATGCCATAAAATCACTGTACAATTACGTGGAAATTCAATACAAGACCAAGATCACACAGCTGCAGAGCGACCGTGGGGCTGAGTTCATATCCCAAAAATTCCAGGACTGGGTAAGGCATAAGAGCATACACCATTTTCGTACAGCGCCTTTTACCTCTGCACAGAACGGCGTGGTAGAAAAATGAAAGAGCATCCTGCAGACTATGGTGCGTAGCCTGATTGCGGATGCTGGGGTTGCGGAATCGTACTGGGCGGAGGCCAATTACGCCAATTACACCCTGAACCGCACCTGGAGCAGCGTTGTGGATCAGACTCCATATTTTCTGGTCCACAGTAGGAAGCCAAGTTTGGGACACTTGTGCGTATTTGGCTCCTATGCTTGGGTGCACATCCACAAGCAGCTGCGGAAGAAGGGGAGATCCGTCGCCCAGAGACTGTGGTTCTTGGGCTATGCCCCTGGCTCCAAGGCCTACCGGTTCCTGGGAGAAGGGGGCAGGACTACGACTTCCCAATCTGCCTCCTTTGAAGAGGACTCCAATTGGACCCAGATACACTCAAATGATCTGGGCCCATACATCAACCGGCCCAGCAAAGCCACACCAACCAAGACACCGCCTGAGACCCTGCCACCGATGAGAGCGAGGAAAAGGATGAAGAGGCCAACCTACCTGGTCAAGATGGGGAGGATGAACCATCCAGTCCTGAAGGGAAAGACATACCATCTTCACCCGACTCTTCACCTCCAGCGATGTTTCAGAAGCCCATGATGCCCAACACCTAGGACCGAGGGCCTCCACATCCCAGTCGTGAACAGCTGGTTGGCGAGAAGCCTGCAGAAGAAAAGAGCAGTGAGTGGCAAGAGGTCAGGAAATCAAAGTGGTCCAACAAGGGGGTCCCACCAAAGAGAATTGACATTGGGCACATCACATCTGTCAACAGCGTCGTGGTCACCCCAAAGACTTTCTCTGACATCCAGGAGCTGCCCATTGAAGAACAGGAGAAGTGGCATCTCATGATGGAACAGGAGATGGAGAGCCTGAGAAAGCTCAAGGTCTTCACTCCCGGGCAACCACCAAAAGAGGTCATTGGCACAAGGTGAGTTTTCAAGGCCAAACCACTTGCCAATGGCCACTACCTGTACAAGGCCTGCTTGGTAGCACAGGGGTTCACCCAACGCTACATGGAGGACTACATAGAGACCTATTCTCTGACCGTCCAGGCAGAAAGCGTCAAGGCTGCCCTCGTAACTGCAGCTGTTTGGGGAAGGAAGTCTACCAATTCAACATCCAGACAGCCTACCTCCACACCAATTTGGACTGGGAGATCTATGTGAGGGCCCCTCCTGGTTACCAGCAGGAGGGGGGAAACATATGGTTGCTCCAAAAGGGATTATATGGCCTCAAGCAGTCGGGGAAACTCTGGTATGACTGCCTCAAAAGGGGTTGAGAGTGAATTGGCTTCAGGGCATCTCATGCAGATGAGTGAGTTTTTACACGTGACACCAAAGATGATACAAAATGGGTTTTGGTTTACGTGGACGACCTCCTATACATAGGGCCTGGCAAGGAAAGGTGTGATGAATTTGCCAAGGCCCTGGGGGGAAAGTTTACCCTGGAGTCCTTGAGGCGGGTTGACAGGTACCTGGATGTGCATAACTTGGCCACTGAAAAGGGGTTCACCCTATCTCAGAAAGAAAAGATTGAGGAGTTGTTGGCCAAATGCAAAATGGCGAAGTCTAACCCAACACGTAGCCCCATGCAAAGTGACTACTATGGCCATAATCACAAGGACAGCCCTGCGTTCACAGATAATAAATTATATAGATCTGTGATTGGCTCCTTGCTATACATTAGCAATTGGAATAGGCCTGACATAGCTTTAGGTGTGAATCTATTGTCCAGGCATGTGGAAAACCCAAAGGAATTCCATTGGAATGCTGTCAAGAGGGTACTCAGGTACCTCAGGGGCACAGCCAATGCCCTCCTTATGCTGGAGCCAGAGAAGGGGAAGCTGGCCCAGCTCTCCACTTACTCAGACGCAGACTGGGCTGGTGACATCAAGAGTAGATGGAGCACCTCTGGTTTCCTCATACTGCTAAATGGATGCCTCATTCATTGGCATGTTAGGCAGCAAAAATTTGTTTCTTGCTCCACAGCCAAGGCAGAATATGCCAGCCTATCGGACACTGCAAATGACTTGATTTGGTTCAATGCTCTAGTAACGAGCATCTGGGTACCCTCTACTCTGCCCATCCAAATTCAGGAAGATAACACGACTGCCATTGGAATCTCGGGGGCATACGCGGTCCCGCCACATAGACATCCACTACAAGAATGTCAGGCAGCTTGCCAAAATGGGGTTTGTAAATATCAAAAATTGTAACACAACTGACCAGTTAGCTGACCTGTTCACAAAACCTGTACCCATTGACTGACACAACCTTCTGTGTAAGCGTTTGTGTTTGGTCCTGTAAACAATGCATCTGTATGTCTATGATACCCACTCGCCCTCTCACACATATTCACTGGCACCTGTCATTGGCTGGCAAGAAGGGGAATTGTTAGGTGTTTTGTGCCAGCCATGGCAGTTTCTTAAAAGGCCACCAGATGGGAGCAAAGAGGTACTTTTGATCCCACTGGTGGGGAAAGTTAATGGCCCTCTGACCCCCTTGCACACCTTGGTAAGGGAGGGGCCAAGGGCCCCTATAAGATCCCCTGCACAGGGGCTGCTCTTCGGCTCTTGTTCTAACTTCCTACAGCACTGAACCATGGGCTCAATCCAGGCATGGATGCCTCCATGCCAGGGAACTCATTTTACTACTTCTAAATAAAGACTTAATTTGATTGCATCCTTGCGTGCTGCTTTTTCTTGGAAGTGCCCTCAACAAACCATCGATCTTCATGAGATCCCTCACATGATATTCCTTTCTCTGACAGGCTTCCTGCATCTAATTTTTATGGTTCTTTTTTGTTTTACTGTAGCAAGTTTATATAGCAACCCATATGTAATATTCATTCATTTATAGTTTATTTATATGGATGAATAATCAGAAATACATCTCATCGATTTCAATGGATCCTGGTTTTAAGTAGGTAAATGGAGAATTTCAATCTCAGTTTTCTCCTCAAATCTCTTTCAAATTTATAGATAAATGGAAATCCTGCACTTCCACTACAGTAAAAAAGGCTAAGTCTCAAAATAATCTTTCTTGTATTCATGTTTCTAAATGAGCAAAAATACTGCTTGCATGCCTCCTGGCTGGCAGAAAAGTGCACTGCATTTTTCAAAATTGCTTATTGTCATTTCTAATACCCTTTCAAACAGTGCTTTTGGAATATCTCTCTTATGTTGTAAAGTAATTAAACTGTAAAGTGATTAGGAGCCTTGGTGGTGCAGTGGTTAGAATGCAGTATTGCAGGCTAACTCTGCCCACAGTCTGGAGTTCGATCCTGACCAGCTCAAGATTGATTCAGTCTTCCATCCTTCTGAGAGTGGTAAAATGAGGACCCAGATTGTTGCCAACATTGTAAATTGCTCAGAGAGTGCTATAAAGCACTGTGGGGTGGTATGTAAATCTAAATGCTATGCTATTAAGAAGATGAGTCTTTTGCAGATCAAATGTTCATTAAGGCTGCAGTTAAGGATGCCTTGTAAATCCCTCAGTTCCCAAGCCTCTCAACTTTCAACCAACCACAAGAAACTCAATTGTTGTTGTCTTTATTTATTTATTTATTTATTTATTTAATTTGTATACCGCCCTTCTCCAGCTGGACTCAGGGCGGTGAACAGCCAAAATAAAACAGAGCATACAAAATTAAAAGACAATTTAAAATAATTAAATAGTTTTGGCCCACAATTTAAAACAACCAAGTTAAAACCAATTTATAATTTAAAACCAGAACAATAGGGTCAAGCCAGGCCAGCTAGATGAAATAAATGTGTTTTCAGGGCTCGTCGGAAAGCCCGGAGGTCAGGTATCATGCGTATCTCTGGGGGTAGGTCATTCCACAGGGCGGGTGCCGCTACAGAAAAGGCTCTCCCTCTGGGGGTCGCCAGC
Organism: Ptyas mucosa; assembly: GCA_012654045.1. Taxonomy (NCBI): domain Eukaryota; kingdom Metazoa; phylum Chordata; class Lepidosauria; order Squamata; family Colubridae; genus Ptyas; species Ptyas mucosa. The sequence goes on along the minus strand of WNWU01013815.1, from coordinate 27,988,964 downwards.
TGGCATTGTCTGGCGGACGGCACCCTAAGGAGGCCCTCTCTGTGCGAACGTACTGGCCGGTGGGAGGCTATTGGCGGCAGAAGGCGATCTCGTAAGTACCCTGGCCCTAAGCCATGGAGCGCTTTAAAGGTGGTCACCAACACCTTGAAGCGCACCCGGAAGACCACAGGAAGCCAGTGCAGCTCGCACAGGAGAGGTGTCACATGGGAGCGTCCCATTGCTCCCATAATCCCCCGCGCGGCCGCATTCTGGACCAACTGGAGCCTCCGGATGCACCTCAAGGGGAGCCCCATGTAGAGAGCATTACAGTAGTCCAGGCGGGAAATGATGAGTGCCTGAGTGACTGTGCGTAGGGAGTCCCGATCCAGAAAGGGACGCAATTGGCGTATCAGGCGAACCTGATAGAAAGCCCCCCTGGCCACGGCCGTCATGTGCTCTTCTAAAGACAGCCGTGCATCCAGGAGGACGCCCAAATTGCGAGCCCTCTCCGTGGGGGCCAATGATTCACCCCCAATAACCAGTGATGGCACCAGCTGGTTATATCGGGACGCCGGAAGCCACAGCCACTCGGTCTTGGAAGGGTTGAGACGAAGCCTGTTCCTCCCCATCCAGGCCCGCACGGCCTCCAGGCACTGGGACATCACTTCAAGGGCATCGTTGGGGTGGCCTGGGGTGGAGATGTACAGCTGAATATCATCAGCGTACTGGTGGAATTCCACCCCAAAGCCACGGATGATCTCACCCAGGGGCTTTACATAAATGTTGAACAGGAGGGGCGAGAGGACCGATCCCTGCGGTACCCCGCAAGCGAGGCACCTCGGGGTCGACCGCTGCCCCCCTGCCAACACCGATTGCGACCGGTCGGAGAGGTAGGAGGAGAACCACCGCAAAACGGTGCCCCCCACCCCCAACCCCTCCAACCGGCGCAACATGATACCATGGTCGATGGTATCAAAAGCCGCTGAGAGATCTAATAGGACCAGGATAGAGGAGCAACCCCTATCCCGAGCCCTCCAGAGATCATCAACCAACGCGACCAATGCCGTTTCCGTGCTGTGCCCAGGCCTGAAGCCCGACTGGAGCGGGTCTAGATAGACAGCTTCATCCAGGTACTGTGGAAGCTGCCGCGCCACCACACTCTCAACAACCTTCGCAATGAAATGAAGGTTGGAGACTGGACGATAGTTGGCCAACACAGCCGGGTCCAGAGAGGGCTTCTTGAGGAGGGGCCTCACCACCGCTTCTTTCAAAGCAACCGGCAGGGCACCCTCACTCAAAGAAGCGTTAATAATCCTCTGGAGCCAGCCTCGTGTAACCTCCCGGGAAGCCAGCACTAACCAGGAGGGACACGGGTCCAATAAACATGTGGTCGCGTTCAGCCGTCCCAGAATCCTGTCCACATCCTCGGGAGTCACAGGATCGAACTCCTCCCAGATAATATTCTCAAGACCTGCCTCAATCATCCCGTCTGAACTTACCCAGTCGGAGGCCAGGTCTTCCCGAATCTGAGCGATCTTGTCATGCAGATACTGCACAAAGTCCTCAGCTCGACCCTGCAAGGAATCATCCCGCGCTTCCAGATGTAGGAGGGAGCGGGTCACCCTAAACAGGGCGGCTGGGCGATTACCTGATGACGCAATAAGAGCAGCAAAATAGGTAGATTTTGCCGCTTTTATCGCCACTAGATAGGTCTTGATATAAGCCCTCACTAGCGATCGGTCAGATTCGGACTGGCTGGTCCTCCACCCGCTCTCCAGGCGTCTTTTCTGGCACTTCATCTCCCTCAGCTCCTCAGAAAACCAAGGAGCTAGGTGAGTTCGATGCCGGGTCAGAGGCCGCAAAGGCACGACGTGGTCCAAGGCCCCGGCGGCTGCACTGTTCCAGGCGGCCACCAAGTCCTCAGCCAAGTCATGAGCTAGAGTCTCAGGAATTGGCCCAAGCTCCATCTGGAACCTATCAGGATCCATCAGGTGCCTGGGGCGGAACCACCTAGTCGGTTCCGCCTCCCTGCGGTGGGGTGTAGCGGTTAGAAAGTCTAGTCGAAGGAGCGAGTGGTCCGACCATGACAAGGGTTCGATGACTATATCCCCTATATCAAGGCCACTTGACCACTGCCCAGAGATAAAAACTAAGTCCAGAGTGTGTCCACCAATGTGAGTGGGGCTGTGAATTAACTGAGTCAGGTCCATGGCCGTCATGGAAGCCATGAACTCCCGGGCTACCTCAGACGTTTCACCGATGGATGGCAGGTTGAAATCCCCCATGACCAAAAGTCTGGGGGTAGCAACCGCCACCCCGGCTATGACGTTGAGCAGCTCAGGCAGGGCTGTTGCCACGTGGCAGGGAGCCAGGTACGTGATCAACAAACCCATCTGCACTCCACGACCCCACTTCACAAAGAGGGACTGACATCCGGCTATCTGTGGTACAGTGGTCTCCCTCGGATCCAGACCTTCTTTTATGATAACCGCCACCCCCCCCGCCCCTGCCCTGAGCTCTCGGCTGATGGAATGCACGGAAACCAGGCGGGCACATATCCACGAGGGGAACTCCCCCCTCCTGGCCCAACCAGGTCTCCGTAATGCCCATCAGGTCCGCTCCCCCCTCTTGAATAAGATCGTGAATGAGGGGGGCTTTATTAACCACGGACCTGGCATTGCATGTCATCAGCTGAAGGCTCTGGCCCTGAGAATCTAAGCAACCTGGGGAACAAGAGAAGCATTGGGGACCGGAGTGCGCAATCTCTCTAAGGTAGCGAGTGCGCACTCCCCGAACATGATGTGGCCCCCTGCTTCCGCCATATCTGCCCCTCCCACTTATTATACTAATGTGGCAACCCTCCCTGAGTTGGACTCTAACCCCCTCCCTGACCTCCACTTCTGTATCCTTGATGTTGCAGCCCCCCTCGGGGCGTGGTCTCGAACCCGGTGGATTTCCCCCCAAACCCACCCTAATCCCTCCCGAACCCCTTAAAATTTTATCTAAAAACCCACTTAAAAATCCCTCAGACCCCTTTGCTGCATGCCATCTCTCGGGGTCCCAAAACCCGTCATCAAGATAGGCCCTCGATAACGAAGAGGGCCAAACCTGTGAGAGGGGGGAATCTCGCAAAGCCCACAGTTCAGTCACCAGATACATCTGACATCAAGGGGGGGAGGTTATGACCCATGGCCAATAAACAGGGGGCAGTTTCGATGTTAAAACAGTCTGGAGGAAACGTAGTGCCAGACTCCGATGGAACATCGATGGAACACCTGGGACCTCATTGCCCTCTCACGGCAATGGCAGGGAGTAACGCTGTTTTGATCCGGTAAGGGGTGAGCCAGCCTCCCTCTCACACGGCTGGCCCATCACGATCATCCAACATCTGGAGTTAGGACAGCAGCTATAGGCCACTCCACTAAGACTTGTATCTCCAAATACAACCCTCCACTCAGTAGAGGGAAAATGGGCTCAAGTCAGTCCTCATAGTCCAAAACGGGTTCAAAGCCACAGAGCGCCAGCAACCATAGATCAGGGATTATGATGACACTAGAAACCAGGAGATAATTGACCAGCAAACATAGTGACCTGGCATCATCGATGGACTTAGTCTCTGATTAAGCCTTAACCGGCTTCAGGAGGAATGGGGGGTAGGAGAGAGGAGAGCAAAGGCAATGAGTGCCATAGGGAGAAAAAACCCTCAGTCATGGTCCAGCTCTCCCCAGCCCCTCCCAGGTCTTCACATGGCCATTTCTGCTTGCCTCGCCTAACCTCCATAAATCCTATGGAGGTCTCTGGAATGACCTAGGGGCCAAATAAACGCCCCGTGGTCATCCAGGAAGTCCGGTGTCTTTGGCGAGCACTGTTATCAATACCTCCAACTCTCCCCACACCAACTTCGGTGGCTCCCTCCTCGTCCTGGCAGCCACCCTTTCCACGCCGTCAGAGTCGCCACCGCCGCCGCCGATAGCCTCCTCGTCTTCACCCTGCCCCCCTCCGCCCCCATAACAAGTATCCAGGGCGGTTGGGGCTGGCAAGGGTTCCAACGAGGATGCTGCACCGCCGCCAGCGCTGCGACGCCGCCGGCGCTATCCTGGTCTGGCTGCCGTCACAAGGAGGGCTAATCGCTGCCCCTCCTTCTTGTCTTCTTGTGAAGAGCAGCTGTACCAGAGCACAAATGGGTAATCCCAATTATCTCTCCTTCCTCCTAAGAGATTTTTGTCAACCAGAATGTGAGCTTTCTATTTGGTTGTGATATTTTCTTTTTGTATAGGAAAACAATAATGACATTCACCCAATAATCAAGTAAAGATATAGTCTTCACAGACACAGTAAACAAGCTGCAAAACCACTACAATGTATATTTTAACATTTTTCTTGCTACACCATTTATATAGGCAACTATAGCATTTATGCCTCTTTTGACCCCTTTTTCCTTGGACCTATTTAAAGCATTCATCTAACTTCCACTTTTTATCATTCTCATATAAATCCCTTAAATATTCTTTCCAACATTCTGTGTTTCATCCTAACCATTTCCTCACTTTGAACTTTTAATCCCATTCACTAAATGGGAGGGGCGTGCATAAAAGCACCAGTGTGCCTACTGTCCCTGTCCTAATGTTTCCTCTATTCGTATCTATTTTATGTATTCAGTTCATGCTTATATGTTACCTAATATGTTCTTGACAAATAAAATAAATAAAAAAATAAACAAGCATCCTTCTTTACCTGTTTAAACTCATTTTCAAAACAATGTTTTATTTTTATCAAAATAATTGCTTTTTTGATGCTTCTTTTAATCTTAATCATTGCTGGCTCTCTTTCACCATGTTTATTTATTTATTTTTGTCAAGCATATATAAAATTACAGATAAAAGTATAAACATGATTATGGATACATGAAATGGATATGAATAAAAAGGGACATTAGGACAGGGATGGTTGTTGTGACCTAGGCCCAAGTAGTTATTACCAGATGCAAGCAGTCTTAAACAAACCTATTTTATTAGAACAGCTGAGAATTACATCATTCTCAGCTTAATCCAAATTAAGTCCAAAACAAATTCTTCATAAACAGTTCTTTGGCCTTATCACTAACCTTGTCTTCTTGGGCACCCTGTCAAAGGCTTTTCTTGGCAAAAGTTCAGAAGCAAGAGACTCTGACATGAAACAAATGTAGCAAGACAAGAGACAAATGTAGCAACATTGCTTTCCTACAAAGATCCCAAGAGCCATTGCTGCTCTTTTAAGCCTTATGGGAGGGACCAATCATCTCCCGACCTTACTCCCGAGTTGTCCTTTTTGCTTTAGCTGCTCTTGCCTTCTGGCAGCTCTTTGCATGCATGCACTAGGAACAGGCTCCTCATCTCTTCTATCTACCTCTGGAGGCTCCGGCGTCCACGCATCACTCCCAGATGGCCCTGGCCCCATTTCTGCCTCAGACGCAGAGCCCTCCTCCGGGCCTTCCTCCGATTCCAGGACTGGCCCATTGTCCTCCCCAGCCTCCTCACTGTCTGACTCCACTGCCAGCACTGCAGGCTGCTGGCAGACCACAACAATGGTAGGCACATTGGTGCGCTTATGCATGCCCCTTGCAGACCTCTTAGGAATAGGATGAGGTTAACAGTAGTCAGTATAAGGTTTAAGTTTTTGGGGTTTGGGGAAGAAACCACAGAGTCAGATAGTGCATTCCAGGCACTGGCCACTCTGTTGCTGAAATCATATTTTCTGCAACTGAGTCTGGAGCGGTTTACCTTAAGTTTGTATCTATTGTATGCTCGTGTATTGTTGTGGCTGAAGTTAAAGTAGTCATTGACAGGTAAGACATTGTAGCAGATAATTTTATGTACTACGCTTAGGTCAGACTGAAGGCGGCATAGTTCTAAGTTGTCTAAGCCCAAAATTTCAAGTCTGGTGGCATAAGGTATTCTGTTGCGAGTAGAGGAGTAGAGGACTCTTCTCGTGAAATATCTCTGGACTTTCTCAATTGTATTAATGTCAGATATGCAGTGCAGGTTCCAGACAGATGAGCTGTATTTGAGAATTGGTCTAGCAAATGTTTTGTATGCTCTAGTTAATAGTACAATGTTACCAGAGAAGAAGCTACACAAGATTCGGTTATCAACTCTTAATGCCTTTTTGGCAATGTTGTTACAGTGGGCTCTGGCACTTAGGTCTTTAGAGATGAGTATTCCAAGGTCCCTGACAGAGTGAGAGTCGTCTACAAGGTCATGTCCATCTAGCTTTTATTTTATGTTCTGATTTTTTTTTAGCAATGTGTAAGACAGAGCATTTGTTGGTTGAGATTTGAAGTTGCCACTTGTTTGACCAATCTGACATATAGTCAAGGTCTTTTTGAAGGGTAGCAGCATTGTCAGTGGTGTTGAATAGTTTTACGTCATCAGCAAAGAGGACACAGTTGCTTTTAATATGATCGCAAAGATCATTTATGTAAAGTATAAAGAGTGTTGGTCCTAAAACGCTGCCTTGGGGAACACCGCTGTCAACAGATACAGGATTTGATAGAGCAGTTCCTATTTTGACCACTTGTTGTCTCTTTGCAATTCTCTTTTTTCTCTGGGCACATTATACAATATCATTTCCACATACTAATTTTTGCATTGATCATTCTATTATATTAATTTTTAGCATCAATATTCTTCTTCACATCCATATACTACCACGTCATGTTTTATCCTTCCCATTAGCACATCTGAATTCTGTAGTACTCTATAATGCAAAATATTTTCACACTGTTTGAAAAAGCTTAATCCTTCTCCTTCCTAATGTCCACTTTCCATTCATCCATTTTGTTAAGGATATTGATGTTGTATGACCAACCAGCAGAGTAACTGCACAAGGAAACGTTGAGAGCAATGAATAAGAAAACTGGTTTAGCAAAAGTTTACTTTATCGTAGGAAAAAGCAGTAGCGTAGTCATAAACAAATCCCAAGTCTTCACCAATAAATCAGTCCAGTAAATCAGTCCAAACAACTTACTCTAGTTAGCAAACCACGATGGTAGCAGATCCATCAACAGATAGCAACTCCTTCACAATAACAGTTTCTTCACAATAGCAGTTTCTCCACAATAGCAGTTTCTCCACAATAGCAGTTCATAGCAGTGACTGACCAGGTTACAATACTTTGTTTAAATATACTCCCAACTAGTCATTATCCAATTACAGCATGACTCAGCAAGAACGTAACATTTACAGCTTAAAGTTACAGTATACATATATTGCCTGGACAACTGGTTCTAACATTATATACACCATATAGAATCCTAACATTCTCCCCTTTGGACAGGTCAATATATACAGTTTAGATTCTTAATCCATAGCTTTCACAACATGTTTTATGTTTTATAGCATCTTGTGCTTTGGTAAACGCATCAGCAATATTGTCTTCCAACACACAATATTCTAATGTAACCATGTTGCTTTGGATACATTGACGAACATTAAGATACCTAATGTCAGTATATTTAGTTCTAGTTTTGACTGCTAAATTTGTTGCCATTTTTATAGCAGCTTGGTTGTCCTCATGTATTACAATTGGATAATCCATCTTTAAACCAATATCCATCATTAATTGTTTGTAATAAATCAAATCAGTGCAAACGAGTGACAAACAGGAAAATTCTGCCTCCATAGTCGAAAGACTAATATGTTTTTGACGAATTGATTTCCAGCTAATCAAACAATTGTCTAACATGATAGCTATACCCGATGCGGATTTCCTAGTGGTCACATCAGTAGCAAAACTGGCATCAGCATATGCACTTAATACTAATTCATTGTTAGGTTCTAGATACAATGCATAATGCATCGTCATCTTCAGATACCTTAATATACGTTTTGCGGCTTGCCAATGTCTATCAGTCGGCTCTGCGTTATATCTCGCTAATTGGTTTACTGCAAACGAAATATCAGGTCTTGACCAATTGCTTAGATAAGATAAACTACCTATAAGAGACTGGTAGATCTCCCTACTGAATTTAGGACTTTGGACCTCTCCTTGTTGAAAGTCCTGTGCCATAGGCGTTTTCGCTGGCTTACAGAGCTCCATTCCATAACGCTTTAACATTTGGCTTATTTTGCTAGATTGAGATATTTTATAACCCCTAGCTGTTTGATTAATATCTAGACCTAAATAATGCCTAATATTTCCCAAACTTCTGATCTTAAATTTGGTTTGTAACTGTTGAACAATATCTATGGCTTCTTTGTCAGTTTTCGTTATTATAGCTATATCATCTGTGAACAGTAACAAAAAAGATACTAGACCATTAGTTTCTCTCTTAAAGAGACACTTATCCGCTACACCTTCATAAAAACCGATCCTATTTAGCTCTTTCACAATACATTGGTTCCACTCGAACCCTGATTGTCACAAACCATAAAGGCTTTTATGTAACCTCCAACAATCAGTGTGGTTTTGTGTCTCGACTCCTAAAGGCTTCTTCATATAGATGGTGTGTCTCAATGGAGCATGTAAATATGCTGTTTCTACATCTATATGGTTAATACTATATTTATACTTAGCCGCCCATACTAGCATTGTTCTTAAAGTACTAGCACATAAACTAGGAGCAAAAACTTCATCGAAATCTTGTTCAGTCTGAGAAAAACCTTGAGCTACAAGGCGAGCTTTATGGGTTACTGTACCATCTATGCTTTTCTTAACTTTGTAAACCCATCTACAACCTATTACTTTTTCACCAGGTGGCAATTTCACAGTTTCATAAACACCTAACTTAGTTAAAGAATTAATTTCCTTACTCATTGCCTCCTTCCAAGCATTTTGCTACTTATCAGGATAAAGTTTGATATCTTCATAACTTGAAGGCTCAATGTTAATCTGGCAAACCACAGTCGCTTTATAACGATCAGGTGGATGCCTTTCCCTAGTAGATCTTCTAGGTAAAATAGGACTTACAGCAGATGATTCCTCTGACTCCTCCCCTAAACCTACATCCTCTAAAGCTATTTCCTGTTCTTCCTCCTTGATAGAGGATTTTACATCATCTAAATCCTCAGGAATATCATCAGGAATTTAATGCTCGATACTAACAGTATTATTATCATGTCTATAGTCTTCATGCTCTAGTCTATCCCATCCTTCATGTTCTAGAAATTTAGCACTAGCACTACAGTATACACTCGTAGTTCCCTGTGCCCAAAATCTAAAAGATCTATGGTTTGATTCATAGCCAACAAAAAACATTTTTCTGGCTCTTTGTTGATCCTTTCTCCTTAAACTAGATGGAATATGTACCCAAGCTGGGGCTCCAAATGTGTGTAAATAACTAAGATTAGGTTTCCTCCCATGCCATAAGGTGAATGGAATTTCACCTGTAGAGGAATGAACCACGTTGTTTAACACATGGTTAGCACACATGGCAGCTTCACCCCATAAATTATTAGGCAAACCAGAATCTGCTAACATAGTTCTAATCAAGGCCTGTAATGTTTGACCTCTTCGTTCGATATACGAATTATGCTGTGGTCTGTACGGAGCAGACCGCTTATGCTGGATCCCTGCATCCTGCAAAAACTTTTCCAACTTTTGGTTGGTAAATTCCGTACCATTATCAGTAACTAAGCATTTAACCTTGAATTTCTGTTTCCTTTCCACAAAACGTATCCAGTTGGTAAGATGTTGGAATGTTTCACTTTTTGTTTTCATAAGATAACAGAACCCGTACCTTGAATAATGGTCAACCATGCTTAGAATATAGCAGGCACCGCCAATGCTAGGTTTCTTGGGTCCAATTAAGTCTATAAACACTACTTCTAATGGGTTTGTAGATTTAAAACCATTAACATGGTTTGCTGGTGTTATCCTACTCTTCTGTTGACTACAGGCATTGCAATTTAGATATTTACTACATGCTTGTAGTTTTATTCCTTCAGATAATTGTACTGTTTGTTTTAACGTTCTGAAGTTTAAATGCCCAAGCCTCCGGTGTAACAGATGAATACATTCATCGTGTGGCTTAACATTATTGTAAACAGACTTAGACTTAGCCATCAATACTGGGTTATCTCGTAAAACAAATAAATCATTTTCTAAACTTGCGGTAACAACTTTGCCATCTTTCTCAATAGAACACTTATCATTTTTGAATGTTACTGTAAACCCAAATTTCAGTAATGATTTAACAGATAATAAATTAAATTTTAACCCAGGAATATATAACATAGGCAATGGATCATTGCTAAATGACCAACGAGCAACACCCTCTCCAGCTGCCTTAACTTTCCAACCATTTGCTAGTTTTACATACTGGTTACTCTTCTCCATTTTAACAAAAAATTTTCTGTTTCTAGAAATAGATTGAGAAGCACCACTGTCAACAACCCAGCAATCCTGGTTAACATCAGTAGTTGAATTTGATATAGCTAAATTACAACCCTTCTTGGGTCTAATATTGTCCCTAACAGGCATTTTCTTATTTTTACAATACTTAGCTATATGCCCTTTAGCCCCACAAGCAAAACAACGTTTTACAACATAGGCAGTTGAGTACATTTTTTCTTCTTTTGGTTGTTGCACTCTCAACTGATCCCTTTCTTGTCTTCTTTTGGATTCTTCCAATAACCTACCGGTTATGCCAGCCAATGTCAGGTCATCTCTGGACAAAACCTCTAACGAAGAAACATAGTCATCATAACTATCGTCTAATGAAGAAAGAATTATATAAACTTGTTGTAGTTCCGAGAAAATCAGTTCCTTTTCATGTAGCTCCTGGAAAATTCTGGTTATGGATTCCAAATGAGCCTTCATATCTCCACCCTTAAGAAGATGTTGTTTAAACAATCTTCGTGTGAGATAAATATGAGCACCCACAGTGTCTCGAACATATAGTCTCTTCAACTTGGTCCAACACCTAGCAGCAGACTCTTCGCCACGAATATGGACAAGCTGCTGGTCACCCAGTGTTAGTCCAATAATGCAAAAAGCTCGTTCATTGTCTCTGTTAAACTTGGTTATCTTCTTCGCATCTTCTTCATCATCAGGATTCCATGCTGTTACATCCGGTGGATTATTAACTATGTCCCAAAGTCCTTCTCTACGCAGAAGTAAACTACATTTTGTAGACCAGGATACATAGTTTGTTCCATCCAGCCGGGTTATCATGGATAAATTTGCTGCCTGTTCTAGAGCCATCTTCACTTGGATTGTTTATCACAAACACAGTTTGTACTATTCACATTGACTCTCAGTTTAGCTTTTAACAATCCTTGTTAGTTATGGTTGGCTCTGGGCCCATAACCCATGTTAAGGATATTGATGTTGTATGACCAACCAGCAGAGTAACTGCACAAGGAAACGTTGAGAGCAATGAATAAGAAAACTGGTTTAGCAAAAGTTTACTTTATCATAGGAAAAAGCAGTAGCGTAGTTATAAACAAATCCCAAGTCTTCACCAATAAATCAGTCCAGTAAATCAGTCCAAACAACTTACTCTAGTTAGCAAACCACGATGGTAGCAGATCCATCAACAGATAGCAACTCCTTCACAATAGCAGTTTCTTCACAATAGCAGTTTCTCCACAATAGCAGTTTCGTCACAATAGCAGTTCATAGCAGTGACTGACCCGGATACAATACTTTGATTAAATATACTCCCAACTAGTCATTATCCAATTACAGCATGACTCAGCAAGAATGTAACATTTACAGCTTAAAATTACAGTATACATATATTGCCTGGACAACTGGTTCTAACATTATATACACCATATAGAATCCTAACACATTTCAAAATGTAACCTATTTTTATTGCTTTTTAATTCAAAACCATACTTTCTCTCCTTCACCTCTCTGCTTTTAATTTAGTTTCTTTCACATATTTCCTCCATTCCTGAAATCATTTGATTTATGTGAGTTCAACAATTTCTCACTTAATGGTGCTATTATATTCCTGCTTTTCTATAAAGTTCTAAAACACTTTGAAGCCAGCTATGGAGTGCCCTGGGAGATTGCAAGGCTCCCATATTACTTTGTCCTTCTTTTGAGTCCTAAAGTCAAATTTGTGTCCATTTATTCCTTTGCACAAAGTTTGTCTTTTTGTCCAGTGTAGAACCCAAATAACATTTCTTACAGATGATGGAATATTTCACATTGGAGGAAGAACTTGGGAAGGCATCTCTACACTTTCCATTTTCAAAAAGGAGGAAAAAACAGACTCAAGAAATTACAGACCAATCAGTCTGACATTAATACTGGGAAGATCCTGGAAAAGATAATCAAGCTACAGATCTGCAAACAGCTAGAAGCAAGCAAAGTTATAATCAGAAACCAACATGGATTTGTCAAAAACAGAATCATGCCAAACAAATCTTATTTCATTCTTTGACAAAGTGACTAAATTAGTGGACCAATGAAGTAATGTGGACATAGTATACTTAGATTTCATTAAGACATTTGACAAAGTAGACCACAACCTACTTCTTGCTAAGCTAAAAAAAAAGGTGGGATAAACAGCATCATCACCAGATGGATTTGTAACTGGCTGACAAATCATACTCAATATATAGTCCTTAATGGAACTAAATCTACATAGAGGGAAGTAAGCAGTGGGTTATCACAAGGTTCCATCTTAGGCCCAATACTCTTAAATATCAATATTAAAATGAGGAAATAGAAGGGAAACTCATCAAATTTGCAGACAACACTAAGCTCTCAGGAATAGCCAACATCCCAGAAGATAGGTTCAAAATCCAGATGGATCTCGGCAGACTTGAACACTGGACTCTATTTAACAAAATAAAATTCAATGAAGCGAAAAGTAAGGTTGTACACTTAGGCAAGAAAAACCAAATGTACAGATACAGATTAGGTGAAACCTTGCTCAATAGCAGTAACTGTGACAGGGATCTAGGAGTCCTTATGGGCAATCATTTAAATATGAGCCAACATTGTGCAGCAGCAGCCAAAGAAGTCAATGCAATCCTGGATTGCATTAACAGAGAGATAGAATCAAGATCACGTGAAGCATTAGTACCACTTTATAATTCCTTAGTATGACCACACCTGGAATATTGCATCCAGTTTTGGTCACTGCATTATAAAAAAAGATGTTGAGATAATTAGGAGCCTGGAGGCTAAAACATATGAAGAACAGTTGCAGAAATTGGATATGGTTATTCTAGTGAAAAGAAGGACTAGGGTGACATGATAGCAGTGTTCCAATATTTGAGGGGCCATCACAAAGAAGAGGGAGTAAGCCTATTTTCCAAAGCACCAGAAGGCAAGGCAAGAAATAATGGATGGAAACTAATCAAGGAGAGAAGCAATCTAGAACTAAGGAGAAATTTTGATAGACTTCCAGTGCAGCAGTCAGAGCGGAAAGATCGGCATGGCGTTAGCTCCGCTAGACCAATCGATTTTCCAGACCTCCGCGGTGTTTTTGGTGCCGTTCTCAGCCCCGGAGAGGTTGGGAGAGCAGAGGGGCTTTCTTTGGAGGCAAGGAGAAGGAGTGAGACCCCCCCGTGCCGCATCAAAGCGTGAGCTCCGAGGACCCGGAGGACAGGAAGAAGGCCGCGGAATAGCGACCCCGAAGCCCGTGACGCTGCGGTTTTGACCGGCTCGGGGAGGCAAGGCAAAATATAACCAAACGGAGAGAGAAGAAGAGGATTTTGAAGAGGGAAAAGAAAAAGAAGAAAAAAACGGGGCTGTGCAGCGACTGGAGAAGATAGCGGCAGCCTAGTCTACAGGTGAAAGAAGTATACAGTTCTAGGATTGTAGACATCTCGCTGCTGTGGAATAGAGTTGGAGTACAGTGAAGTAAAAAAACAATAACTGTGGCTTTTTCACGTTAAGAAGAGGGGAATGATTAGGGGGTAAAACTTCTCCTGACCCCCCCCTCCCAGGAACGTTAATAGTGAGCTCTTTTCGATTTACTGTGATTAATTGATGAATTGTATTATTTAAGTGGATAGAGTTGATTAATACCCTCTTGAAGAAGTGAATTGATAATTTTTATATTCCTAATATTTATTAATTGTTTATAACGGCTTTGGATTAATTGATGATTAATTGATTGTTTATTATTACTCTTCTTTTTTTATTCATTTTTCTATGGTATTATTGCTATATTGATTTATTTATTATTTAATATAAACTATTGTATTTATATATATATATTGTATTTAATTATAGAAAGATAAGGTAAATTAGATGAGAGGAATAATAGTATAGGAGTAAGATTGAATAATAGTGAGAGCTTAATCAAAGGGGGGTGCTAAACTATATAGAAGAAACAACACTTGTGTATGTTAAGGTGGGGAAAACTCTTTTGCTTAACCAATATGTCCACTACGGTTACAGCTACAAAAGTGGCGAAAAAATACACACCTTCCACAATGGTAGCTTCCCCGATAACCACTCCCCCAGGGGCAAAAAAGTCACCTGAAAAATTACCAGCAACAGAGAAACCAATCACAATACAAGATATGCAGATGATGTTCCAAAACATCCAAGAAATTATGGGAAAGAATCAAGAATCAATTGCCAAAAACTTTGAGGATTTAAAATCTGAGATGAGTGGGTTAAGGGGAGAAATTACACAGGTGAAAGAGACTCTGGGAGAAATGAAAACAACCGTGTTAGAACACGAGGAACAATTGACAGAGGTGGAAAAAACGGCTGATAGAGTTGAAACCCAGTTTGATGAGTATGAAAAGAAATGTTAACAAGCGGTGGGGAAACTCGAGGAGGAGATAGTCTTTCTGGAGATGGAGAAATCCGCCTTTTTTTTACGTCTCCAAAATGTGGTTGAGGATAAAGAAGAACAATTGGAGGAAATTGTAGGAGAAATAATTGCTGAAGTAGAGGGGAGGAAAAAAGAAGAAGTATGTGGAGACATAGATGAAGCATATCGAGTATATACCAATTACGCGAGGCGTCACAACCTTCCCAGAGAAGTACATGTAAGGCTGATGAAAAAAGCATTAAGAGACGAAACGCTTCATAAGGCCAGGGATCAGAATGTAACATACAAAGGAAGACAGATTATAATTCTTAAACAGATCCCCAGAAGAGTGAGAGAGCAGCGACAGAATTACCACTTCATAACCGCACAACTGAGAAAACATAATGCACCATACCGATGGTTATTACCGGAAGGACTTTTAGTGACATGGCAAGAACGGAAAATTAAAATTGAGAGTTTAGACGACGCACAAGACTTCTGTGAAAATTATTTTGGACATGGCGAAAGAGAGAGAGAAAGAAAAGTAGGCAAAGAGGGTCAGAGGAGTCAGAAAGAAGAGTGGAGAAAAGAGAGAGGAGCTCAAGTAGAGCATGGAAAAGGGAAAAGAAATGGGAGGAGGGGGGAAGAAGGAAGAGTGGAGGAATACAGGGTAGAGACTCGATTAGCAGCCAAAACTAAAGGGGCGAATAGATAGAAATGAACCAAGGAGTAAGAATACTTACGGTAAATGTTAACGGTCTTAATGCCTCGATGAAAAGGAGACGCATTTTATCAAAAATAATTAAAGCCAAAACGGATATAACATGTTTGCAAGAGACACACATTAAATTATCACAAACTAATCTGTTAAAATGCCCCAAGGTGGGGAAATTGTTTGTAGCAGCTTCAGAAGAGAGGAAAAGAGGAGTAGCTATATTTGTTAAAGAATATATCTCGCCAAAAAAACTATTTGCAGACAAAGAGGGAAGAATACTGATATTAGAAGTAGAATTATTACAAAAAAAGATACTCCTGATTGGAATTTATGCGCCTAACACCAAACAATCCTCATTTTTTCAAAGAATACGAAAAGAAATAAGAGAACGGGAATACGAGCAAGTATGTATTATGGGGGATTTTAATGCAATTGTTAATAGAACACAAGATTATAAAACAGGGAAAAATACAAAGAAAGGGAATAAAGGCCAAGACAAGAGGACTTTGCCAATTATCTGTGAAGAAATGAGAGAGGAACTGGGATTGAAAGATACTTGGCGAGAATATAACCAGACTAGAGAACAATTTACATACTATTCCCCCAGACATGGATCGTGGTCTAGATTGGATATGGTGTGGATGTCACAAGAAATTAATTCTCAAGTGGCAGAAATTAAAATCTTACCAAATGATTGGGCGGACCACAATCCAGTTTTGATAGTATTAAAAGAAGAGGGGAAAAATAGAAGGAGATGGATGATGAGAACAGAAATCCTACATGAAAAGGAGTTTGTACAAAAATTGAAGACAGAAATATCTTTTTTTTTTCAGGTTAATAAGACGCCAGGAATGCCATTACAAATAATTTGGGACGCTGCTAAGGCTTTCATAAGAGGTCTTATTATAAAACAGACGGCCATTAAGTATAAAAAAGAGGAACAGGAAAGGGGTGAAATAATAAATTAATTAATTAAAGCCGAGGAACAATTACAAGATAACCCACTATCTATGGAGGCAAAGGAACAGATAACATTTTTAAAACATTGACTTAATCTTTTAGAGCTGGATAAACTAAAAGATAAGGTAAAAATAACAAGGCAAAAATATTTTGAATCAGCTAACAAACTAGGAAGATGGCTCACATATAGAATCAAAAAAGAAAAACAAAATAAACGAATTGAGCAATTAGAAGATAAAGAGGGAAATTTAATAAGAGACAAAAAAGGAAAGGAAAAAATAGCAGTGGACTTCTATAAAGAATTATACAAAAAAGAAGAGATTTTAGTAGGTGCGATAAAAAATTATATAGAAAATTCGGACTTACCTAAAATATCCAGTCTCACAAGAGAAATATTAGATGAGGAAATTACCCTAACGGAAATTGAAAGAGCGGTGAAGAAACAAGGGAATTTGAAAACACCGGGCACAGATGGACTACCAGCGGAACTTTACAAAATAACATTTGATGTAATGGGAGAACGCATGAAAGATCTTTTTAATGAAGTGCTGGGAAAGGCTGAAATTCCTCATTCATGGAAGGAGGCAAACATTAGTTTAATTCCAAAAGAAGACGCCCCCCCCTCATCAGATATAAAAAATTACAGACCAATATCCCTTCTGAATTCTGACTATAAAATTTTTACAACGATTTTGGCAAGTAGACTAAAAGGATTTTTGAATGATTTCATACACAGTGACCAGAAGGGGTTCTTACCAGCGCGTCAACTAAAAGATAATTTGAGGGTCATGTTAAATATATTGGAATACTATGAAGAACACTTAGGTAAACAAGTAGCATTAGTTTTTATAGACGCTCAGAAGGCTTTTGATAGGATAAACTGGGAATTTATACTAACACAATTAGACCAAATGGGATTTGGACAGAGATTTACCAATGCTATAAAAGCTATTTACTCTAAACAAACGGCCAGACTATTGATAAATGGGGATCTAACAGAAGAATTTTATATATTTTTTTTTATTGAAAAAGTTTTAAAAATTTTACATACATTTTCTCCCCCCTCCCCAACCACCCCCCCGACTTCCCAGAGCAAATACAAAATAAAATACAGCTCAAATTCTCTAAGTTAAACTCCATTTCACACTTATCATAATCCTAATCATTAAACAAGTAGATAAAAGGAAAGCAAGTCTTCTTTCTTCTTATTCCATCTAATTCAACAGAACTAATCTCCATTTATAGTTACAGCAGTTAATAAAACAATTAAGTATTACCTAATCAAACCTATCATTACTCAATATAACTAATTAATACTTAACAAATTATTAAGTCTATACGATTTAACAAAATATTTTATAACTTCTTTCATTTAAAACAGAGAAAAAAATCCAACAACAAAAAAAAATAAAGAAACCCTCAATCAAAAAAACCCCCAAATTTAAAATAAAATACTATATAAAGTCTTCCGTCCTCCATTTTTAAACCATCAAGGTCCAGTTATAGTTAAAACACTTAATAATAAAAAAATAATAATAATAAATTTTTTAATTAAAAAAAGAATATAACAATCAAACCTCTTATTAATTTATCAATACAGATAAAACGTCATTTAATAACTATATCAAACATTTAAATTCTTCATACTAGATTAAACCAGTTGCTAATCTTCTTGTCTTCACATCT
Organism: Ptyas mucosa; assembly: GCA_012654045.1. NCBI lineage: Eukaryota > Metazoa > Chordata > Lepidosauria > Squamata > Colubridae > Ptyas > Ptyas mucosa. The sequence goes on along the minus strand of WNWU01013815.1, from coordinate 27,970,914 downwards.
TCCAACAGCATATAGAATATCTTCATTTACGTCTACCCACCTAAATAAAAAATTGCTTCTTTATAAAAAAAAAACCCCGAGTGACTTTATAATTATATTTGTGATAATATCCATCAAATCCAGTCAAAAATTAGATTAGTAGATTCATCAGACCTGTTAGGGAAACCACCAGATCACCTGCAGTTGCTCTAGATCCATAGTCCTTTTGCCTTATATTTATTACCATCAAACAGGAAACTCCAGTACTATATTCAATAAAACTTCTGCGATTACAATTAGATCCAGATTTATCACAGTCCTTAATAAAATATTCCAAATCCTTCAAGTCAGGGCATATTTCACAGCCCAGCACACCAGCATTGCTGTGATCTGTTTATTCTTCTCAAAATATTCCAATACAGCTATAGATTGCCTCCTCATCGTCGCTCATCACTTAGTTAACTGGCATTAAACTGCTGTCTACTTTTTTTTTTCCCCAAAAAATTCAAAATCTTTAAACATTTAAACAGTACTTTTTAAGGACCATCATCTCATCAAGCAGAGTTATTTTCCATTTCTCCAGGCTTTCTTCTTTTCCTTTTTACGAACTTTCTTCTTAACTTTAATCCCTCTGCCTTTTTTAACTCCAGTAAAATTTTGCGGTTTTTGGGATTGGATATTATAAAATTTTTGCAGAAATGTAACTTCTTCTGGAAACAGCTCTTTAAATACATATTGAATTTTATAAAAAAAAATTAGTGTAGCCAAAATTTCATCAACTTCCAGAATTTCTTGCTCCTTATCCTGCTCAGCCTTCATCTTTCTCTCTTCTGTAAGATCTGCTATGGTCTGTTGTTGTTTTTTTTCCTCTCCCAGCTCTTCATTCAATCCCCCACTGCTAGATTGCAACTCAGTATTTCCATGTGTTTCATTATTTCCAGCTTGAGAAGCTTGAAATATAGTGTCAATTCTTTTCAATAAAGCAGAGGTAACTGAACTCAAAGCTTCCTCAAAATCAGACCATTGAGGGTTAAATAACCCTCCTTTGTTTTCTTTGTTTTCAAAAAGCCCAGCCATCTTGCCCCCCTTCTTCCTTCCCTTCCAGAAGGACAGAAAAAAAAGGGGAAAAAAAGAGTTTCAAGAAGAAAAAAGGGAAAAAAAAGACCTTTTAATTTGTATTGCTGCTTGAATTATTATTATTACATCCTTTCTTATTTCATCCACTTTTCAAAAAGGAGTTTTACGTTTCAAACAGGGGCTTGTCAATAATTACTTTTAACTTTCACTTCTTCACGCCCCGTTGAGACTCAAACGCCATCTTGCTTTCACTTTCCACTTAGGAAAAATCTTTTAAAGAAAGTAAATCCCTGGAGTTAAAAAAAAAGAAAAAAAATACTTGCTGTTTCCTTCGTGGAACTTGTGCTCCGCCAGTTTGGTTCAAGAAGTATTTGTTTAAAGTTGTTTAATGGGGTGGCCGCGGCATCTAGTTCTGACAGGGAAAAACTTCCCTGTCAGAGGCATCCCAGGTCCGGAGCTTTGACAGGCTTCACGGGGAGCTCTCATCTTCGAGCACCAGATTATTAGCAAAACCTGGTGCTCTTAGGGAGCTCTACCCCACCTGTCTGCTCTCCTTCCCCCCTTCTTTCTGGGGGGAAGGATTCCAAACCTCAAGACAGCCGATTTTCGCTGTTCTTGCGATTCTACGGAGTCTGGGGCTGGCGCTTCACAAAGAAGCGTCTGGCGATGCCGGCAGCTCAGCCGGAAGTCTCCAGAAGAATTTTATATTAATAAGGGCACAAGACAAGGCTGCCCTCTCTCTCCCTTACTTTTTATTTTATCATTAGAAATCCTTTTACGCAAAATAAGAAATGAAGAAAAAATAAAAGGCCTTAGAATTGGGCAACAGGTATATAAAATTCAGGCCTTTGCTGATGACATGGCTTTCATATTAGAGGATCCGATAAAATCTGGCACATACTTATTAGAGACGATCGAAGAATTCGGGATGGTAGCAGGATTATTGATGAATAAAAAGAAAACAAATCTATTAACAAAGAATATATCAGAGGAGGATAAAAAGGAATTACAGGAAGTAACTGGGTTGAAAATAGTTAATAAAACTAAATACCTAGGGATTTGGCTATCGGGTAGATGCTCAAGTATACAAGAAGACAACTACAATAAATTATTAATGCAAACAAGAAAAGACTTAGATAAATGGGGCAAAATACAGCTTTCATTGTTAGGCCGAGTAACAACAATTAAATCTTATATTCTCCCAAAATTTAATTTTTTATTTCAAACTGCCCCAGTGAACCTACCCAAAATTTTTTTCATGGAATTAAATCAAACAGTAACTAAATTTATTTGGCAGGGAAAGAAACCACACATTAAAAAAAAAGATGATGCAAGAAGTAAGAGAGAGAGGAGGTCTGGGCCTACCAAATTGGGAGAATTATTATTCAGCAGCCTTGTTAGTGTGGGTAAAAGAGTGGGTTACCTTAGACAATAACCGGCTTCTTAAATTAGAGGGGCATGACCTACAACAGGGTTGGCATATGGCACTTTGGCGAAATGGTACCCCACAAAGTAAATGGTTTACTAAACATTATTTAAGGAATATTCTAGTTAGAAATTGGGACAAGATTAGCAAAAAATATTATAATAAAACACCGTGTTGGATATCTCCAATAGAAGCAGTAACATATCCCAGACTTTATAACCCAATAAAGAAATTAACATACAAAGAGGTACTGAATGTACAGGGAAAACTCAAACCCAAACAGGAATTAAACTCAATAGGAATACAACTAGATTGGTGGACATATTTGCAGATCCAGTCAAAATATAAAAAAAATAGAGATCGGAGAGGTATATATGTGGAACCACAAGAACTAGACAAAATTTTGATGGTACAAGAAAAAGGAATGATTTCTAAAAATTACAAATTATTAATGAGATTAGAGATAGGGGATGAAATAATTAAGGACACGATGATTGCTTGGGGGAAAAATTTTGGGTACTCAATTCATTTAGACAAATGGCAAGGGATATGGTGGGAGAACATGAAATTAGTAGTTTCTACAGCATATAGAGAAAATATATACAAAATGATATACAGATGGCACTTATCCCCCGATAGACTGGCGAAAATGGCTACAGGACAATCAGCGGTATGCTGGAAATGTGGTTTAGAAAAAGGCACATACTACCATCAATGGTGGACGTGCCCAAAAGCAGTGAAATTTTGGAAGGTCATAAAAAAATGGCTGATTGACATACTAAATGTGAAAATTGATTGGCCACCAGAGACATACTTGCTCGGATCCAAACCGGATAACATCAAGAAAGATCTATGGTATTTGGCGATTCATATTATCACAGCGGCGAGATTAACTTATGCGCAATTTTGGAAAAATCAGAATACCCCACCTGAGGAAACAATTATAAAAAAGATTTTGGACTGTGCGGAAGCGGACAAGCTGACTAAAAAGTTAAAAGACAAAGACCAGACGCAAACATGTTTATCCTGGGAAAAAGTATATATTTGGCTAGAAAAAAGAAAATTATAAATTAAATTAAAGTGAAAAGGTTAATAAGGAGAAATCTATATTATATGAATAAGTGAGGTTGGTTAGACCTAAGGGAAATGAATAGAGAAAGGAATTGCTTTGACTCCCCCGGAATATGATATTACATTGAATGTATATCGAGTGAGGTACTATTAGTACCTATTATATGTGTGTCATTTGTAATGTCTGTGTGTTTTATATGTTTTTCTTTATATTATTTTATGTGTGATTTTAATGGAAAATGTAAATAAAGACTATTTTTTTTATTTAAAAAAAGTAGAACTAAGGAGAAATTTCCTAACAGCGAGAACGATTAACCCGTGAAACAGCTTTCCTTCGGAAGTTGTGGGTGTTCCATCACTGGAGTCTTTAAGAGACTAGACAACCACTTGTCTCAAATGGTATAGGTTCGCCTACTTGAGCAGGGGGTTGAACTAGAAGACCTCAGAGGTCCCCTTCAGCTCTGTTATTCTGTTTTGTTCTGTTCTTTTTGTACTTGTTGGGGCCTGTGATGGGGCTGTTGGTTAGATGTGGGAAGCAAAGTAAATGTCAGGCATGCCTCCATTCAAAACCCAAGAAAGGAAACCCCCAACTCCATGTTTGTAGAGAAAAAGTACTTTTACTGGGTTTGAAATGAAACTCAGCAACGAAACTGAGCAACAAAAGAAAAGCAAGATCTGAAGCAAAAGGCACGAAAGTTACATATTGAAAGTATTCACAAATTTCTTCCCCAAGGGCCCAGAGTAAATGTCCAATCTCCAACCCAATTGGTATCATGTGGGCCACATCTTCAGGTATTTTCGCCCACCTGGTATTCTGGCACTGTTGACTTTGACTGGATATAAACAAGTCCATACAGCTGTGCAGTAGAACATGGGAGCAATCCTCTCTTTTCATTCACAGCCGATGGCAGCCAATAGCAAGCAAGCATCATAGAGGCTGACAGTAAATATCTGGATTTGCTGCAGGGTGAGGTTTCCATGTTGGGACCATTGTCCTGTTCTTCTTTTTTGTTTCTGAATGCATGTATGCAGTGGTGGGATTCAAATAATTTAACAATTAGTTCTCTGCCCTAATGACCGTAGGTAGGTATGGCTGGGTGGTCATGTGACTGGGTGGGCATGGCCAACTCAACATCACTCATGTTGAGGTGCACCTTGCCTTACCCAGTCTCTCCTCACCATGCCCAGCCCCACCTTGTCCCTCCTCTCCCGGCCATTCCTTGTCACGCCTGGCCGCTTACCTCAATGGAGCGAGTAGTTTTCAAATAAAAAGAATGCTCACCTTATGCAAATAAATAACAAACATCTTGACTTCAGGTTTGATGCATCTTGCGAAGTATTACTGCTCATTCTAGTCTCCTTTCCTACTAACATGTCCAACTCAGATTGTAATTTGCTACAATCTCTCTTGTCTTTTGCATCATTTTATGGGAGATTATTCTGAAATGTTATCTGTGATGTTGGCAGCTTTACAAGTTTGTTTCCTCCAACCCTATTTTCTCATGCAATTCTAACAAGTTACTTTGACATTCCTTCCTTTTTTAAAACAAAGTAGTGGTTAAGGTGCTGGCCTGGAAACCAAGAGGGTCTGAGTTCCAGTCCCATTTTAGGCTTTAAAAAATGGCTGAGTGACCAGTCACTCTCTCCCAGCCCAAACCACTTCTTGTGGTTGTGGGGAAACTAAGAGGAGGAAGGAATATTAAATAAATTCTCCACCTTGAGTTCCTTATAAAGTAATAAAGACAGGATAAACATCTAACAAAATAAATCATTTGTGAGAATGATGTCCTTCTAAAGGAGAAGGGGTGCTGGCTGCCTTGTCACATGCCTTATACTATTGCATTAATTTCATTTTTATTCTTTATTTTTCTCTACTTTTTGGTTTATTCTTCAATGATGGCATAGCCTGCAAAATTCTTACCTGTCTCACATGCCAGGATTATGTGGGAAAACATCAGGTAAACATATCCATGTGACTGACAGGCAGTGGCAGCAGAAATCACTAAGCAGCTACATTAAGACAGAAAGGTGGAGGCCCCAGGGTGCAAAAACCAGAGGATCTCAGGGAGAAGAGAGCTGAGACATTCACCTTTCATCAAACTGGCACAACCTAGTCAACTACAGAAAGTAGGAAAGTCATCCATGTCTCTTTTATGTGCTCTTTCCGTTGGAAATTTTGAGATTGTTTCAAACTGACAGTACAAAAATTGCCCCAGCTCTACAATATTGGTGATCTTTTTAATGATCTTTCACTTTTTATCTAGAGAAGTGCTGACAGGATTTAAAAAGCAATTTCAAGCATGCCCTTTTCCACATTTAATCAATTTTGCCAAACATCTCCCCAACTCACAGTAAAATAGTGCTCACAACTCACAATAAAATAGCACAATAAAATAGCACTGTTCCAATATTTGAGGGGGCTCTTACAAAAATGTGGGGGTCCATCTATTTTCCAAAGCAACAAAATGCACGACAAGGAACAATGGATGGAAACTAACTAAAGAGAGAAGCAACATAGGACTAAGGAGAAATTCCCTAAGGGTGAGACCAATCCACCAATGGAATAGCTAGCCTTCAGAAGTTATGTGTCAGGTGTGCCTCCATTCAAAACTCAAGAAAGAAAAATCCCAACTCCGTGTTTGTAGAGAAAGATACTTTTACTGAGCATGAACCAATAGCAATGAAAAGAAAGCAAGATCTGAGGCAAAAGGTGCAAAAATTACAATTGAAAGTATTCCCAAATCCCTTCCCCCAAGGACCCTGGTTGAATGTCCAATCCCCAGCTCCGCAAGGTGTCATGTGAAGTGCGTCTTCAGATGGCCACTTCCATCTGGTATGCCAGAACGGTTTACCTTGCATGTCTATCAGCAAGTCCATTCAGCTGCGCAGAAGACGATGAGAGTATTCCTCACTATTCACTCACATCATGAGACATCTTCACCAGCTCACTTCCCCCCAACCAAATACCTATACAGCACCCCCCGTTACTATGGCAGCTGATAGCCAGAAAGCATCATAGAGGCTGACATTGTGGGTGCTCCATTACCAGAAGCTTTCAAAAAGAGATGGGACAACTATTTGTCTGAAATGATATAGGGCAGTGATGGCTAACCCTTTTGCCATCACATGCCAGGAGGGGGGGGGCAGGGGAGGTTCACACGCATGCGTGTGCCCACACCCATAATTCTATGCACCCCGCCCTGTGCATGCACGTGCAATCCCCCTCTCCCACGCTCCTGGCACACAATGGCCCAGTAGGCCTGTTTTTCTTTCTCACCTGGGTTCAGATCCTCTCTATGCATCTGGGGAGGGTGAAAACAGCCTTCCCCCCCTCGGAGGCCCAAAATGGCCCGTTTCCCAACTTCTGGTTGGACAGGAAGTGACATTTTTTGCTGTCCACAGCCTCCAGAGCCTCTCTAGGAGTCCCAATGGTATAATTCAATACTGTATCCAAAATTTCTAGCCCAACATATCGTCTCCTTCACATTTTCTTCTTCCATTTTATATCTTAATAAGAAGTTATGCATTTTAGTAATCATTTCCCCCCTGATCCAAATAGTATTTTGTCGCGTTCCAATTGTTCTCCATAAATGCCATATTGTTCACAATCCTTTTTATATCTTGTTCTAATTTGAAAATATGGCCACTAGTCAATCTTTATTCCTTGATTGTTTAAATCCTGTTCCGATTTTAAATTTCCTTGTTCATCTAATAATTCCAAATACCTCACCATCTTATTTAAGTCTAATACATTTGGATAAATCATTGCCTCCATTGTTGATAACCAATTTGGAACTTTCATATAATGGTTTTTCCTAATTTTTTCCCAAATGTTCTCACCAGATGTCTCTGAAAATATATATGAGTTTTATTCTTCCCTTCCCCCAGAAATGCGTGCCAGCCAGTTGAAGAGCATGGCCCTCTAGCGTTAATACCATTTTATTATTCAGTTGGATCCAATCTTTAAGCCATGTCACAGCTGCCGCTTGATAGTATAACTCCCAGTCAGGGAGCCCAAAACCGCCTTTAGTTCTAGAATCCTGTAAAAGTTTAAGCTTTATTCGGGCTTTTTTCCCCCAACCAAATAAATTTTACTATTATTTTATTTAATTGTTCAAAGAAATTTTTCCCCAGTTTTATTTATTTTATTTATTTATTTATCGAGTACGTATTAGACAATATATATAAGTATGAATTGAATACATAAAATGAATACAAATAAAGGGAACATTAGGACAGGGATGGTAGGCATGCTGGTGCTCTTGTGCATGATCCTTACAGACCTCTTAGGAATGGGGTGAGGTCAACAGTAGCCAATCTAAGGTTAAAATTTGGGGGTTTTAGGATGAAACCAGAGTCAGGCAGTGCATTACAGGCGTTGACCACTCTGTTGCTGAAGTCATATTTTCTGCAATCGAGTTTGGAGCGGTTCACTTTATTTTATTTTATTATTTATTTTATTGGTATTGTTTGGAAGAGATACAGAAATTTAGGTAATATATTCATTTTTATTGCAGTGATTCTACCAATTAAAAATATTTGTAATTTTGTCCAATTATCTAGATCTTTTTGTATCTGTTGTATTAATTTATTGTAATTATCCTCTTTTATTGAGGAGCATTTCACCATTAACCAGATTCCCAAGTATTTCACTTTTTTTATTTGGATCCCCAATTTCTCTTCTAATTCCTCATTCTGCTTATTAGTAAATTTTTTAGTTAATATTTTAGTCTTTTCTTTATTTATTTTAAGCCCTGCCACTTTACCGAATTCTTCAATTTCCTGTATTAATATGGTTCCTATCTCTAAAGGTTCTTCTATAATAAAAGCCAAATCATCTGCGAAAGCTTGTACTTTGTATTTCTCCTGTTTAATTTTCAGTCCTTTTATTTTCTGGTTTTGCCTAATTTGTATCAATTGTGTTACCAATGATAATATAAATAGAAAGTGGGATAAGGGACACCCCTGTCTCACCCCATTGGTTATTCTAATATCCTCAATTGTTTCCCCATTTATTATTATTTTTGCCGATTGATTGGAATAGATTGCCCTAATCATTCCCATAAATTTTTCCCCAAAATTCATAATTTTTAGTTGATTAATGAGAAAGTTCCAATTTAAGTTATCAAAAGCTTTTTGAGCATCTATGAATATCAGTGTCGCTTGCTTTTCCGGGTGAGCCTCATAATATTCCAGTGTATTAATTATAATCCGTGTATTATTTCTTATGTGTCTATTAGGTAGAAATCCATTTTGATCAGAATGAATAACTTCATTTAATATATATTTTAACTCTTTCAGCCATTATTGTCACAAATATTTTGTAGTCAGCATTTAGCAGCAATATTGGCCTATAGTTTTTAATTTGCTGTGAATCTGTGTTATCTTTTGGAATGAGCGTTATCAATGCCTCCGTTCAAGTCTTTGGTAATTTTGCCTGTTCTAATGTTTCATTGTATATGTAATAATAATATCTCCAATTATTTTAGTATTTCTTTATAGAACTCAGTGGGGATTCCATCTGGTCCCAGAGTTTTATTGTTGTTGGTTGGGGGTTTTTTTTTTTTTTTTTTGGATTGCCACTTCATCTCTGTCATAGTAATTTTATTGTTTAACATTTCTTTTATTACATCTGGTAATATGGGGAGGTTCCTCTCATTTAAGTACTGTTTAATATCTTCTTCCTCTATCTTTTCCTGACTATACAACATTTCAAAAAAAAAAAATTGGGCAATACTCTTTTTCTCTTCCATCTGATAATGTGTATTCCCCTCATCATCCTGTAATTGTGTTATTAACTTCTTTTCTTTTTCCTTCTTTAATTTATAAACCAGCCATCTCCCTGGTTTATTGGTATGTTCAAAATAATTTTGCCTCATCAATCTAAGCTTTTGGGCCATTTCTTCTTGAGAAATCAAATTTATTTTATGTTTAATCAGTTCTTTTTCTCCTCTAATTTTCTTGTTTGGGGATTCCTGCATCTTAAGTTCCAATTCTTTAAGTTTCTCCTGTAACTCTATTTGTCGTTTCTTTTTTTCTTTATTCCTTCTCACCATATAGGCTATTGTTAAGCCTCTAATATAAGCTTTAGTTGTATCCCAGAGATTCTGTGGTGTTGTGTGTTCCTTTAAATTTTCCTTTAAAAAGAAGTCCAATTCTTTTTCTATCCATTGTATGTATTATTATTTTTTTCTTTTATCACCCTCTGATTCATGATCCACCTCCCTCTCTTTTTGGCTCTTCCCTTCCATTTTACTATTAACGGATTATGGTCTGCCTATGTACTGTATTTGCTGTTATCTCTACTTCTGCTATATTTTTACCCAGTTCCAAATCCATCCATACCATATCTATCCTGGACCATGAATTATGTGTGTTATTGTCTTTTTTGTGGATTTAATTCTCTTCAAATGTCTTTTAAATTCAGCTCTTGCATCATATTGATGAATGTATTCGGTAATGTTTTCCTCTTCTTATATTTTTTAATAGTTGTGTAATCTTTTTTAGGATCTACCACCGCATTGAAATCTCCTAATAAACAAATATTCTCTGGTTCTAATTCTACTATTTTCCCATGCAATTTATGATTATATTCCTTCTGATTAGTGTTAGGTGCATAAATAACTGTCAATAATATTCACTTTTGCCTTATTGTTACTTCAATTAAAAGTGTTCTTCCTTCATCATCTGCATATATCTGCCTCGGCTTTAGCCAATCTTTTATGTATGCCCCTCTCTTTTATTGATGCAAGAGCCAAATGGAATTTCCCTATTTTAGGAGATTCTAAGATGTCACCTTGCTGTTTTTTAATATGGACTTCTTGTAGATATGTAATGTTCATAATGTTCATTTGATAGTTCACATTTTGCTTTTGGAGTTTAGAGAGTATTTGCTTTCTTTTAGCCGGAGAGTTTAAACCATTTATATTAATTGATATTAATTTACTTTCTTCTTCCATATTATCATTTATTATTAGCCCTTGTTCCTCTCCTTGGTCTTATCTCCTGTTGCGTCCTCATTCTCACCCCGTCTCTTTCCTGGTGTTCTCTTTCAGTCCTCTCTCTTACTTCTTTGTCCAACTCATTTTCTTCCAACTGTTGTTCTTCCTGGATTTTACCCTCTATCTCTTCTCCGCTCTCCTGTTCCTCATCTGTTGCTATACATTATTCGTAAAATTATTGGGCTTTGTCCAGTGTATCGATTCTGATTTTTTTTTCCTGCCAGGATACTAGTATACCCTCTGGAATAAGCCACTGGAACATTATCTTATACTTAACAAACTGTGAGGAGAGAAAGTGGTAATTTCGCCTTTGTTCTCTAATTCTTCTAGGTACCTGCTTAAGGTTTAGGACTTCTCTCCCTTTAATGGTCAACGGTACATCCCGTGTCCTTCTATAGATTTCATCTCTGATCATCTGTTTTGCAAACCGCACATGCACTTCTCGTGGTAACTTGTGGCAACGCGCATAATTGGTGTGAACTCTATAAATTTCATCAATACCATTCTGTATCTCAAGTTTATTCATCTGCAACGTGTCCGCCAATATTTCTGTCATTAGGTTCATCAGATCTTCCTCTTTATTTTCTGTTATGTTTTGAAATCTTAAATAGAAGTCAGATTTTTCCAATTCAAGATGTATTATTGCCTCTTCCAGGTCTCGGTTTGCTGCCATCAATCTTTCTTCCGTTTCCTCCAGTATCTTCTCTGTTCTCTCTGTTCTTACCTCCACTGTCTTTATTCTCTGTCCATTTTTAGCAATTGTCTCTTGTATTTCCCCCATTCTATCATCTAGTTTCCTTATATCTTCTTTCACTTCACCCATATCATTCTCCATTTCCTCATGGTTCTTACCTATTGACTCTTGCATTTTTCAGGATCACTTTTTGAATCATATTCAATGTCAACTGGATGCTCTGTAGACTTAATGAGGATCCTGAGTTCACCCCAGCATATCTCCTATCGATCTCTGTCCTGCTGGGGAGGGTGTCATCTGTGTATTTTTCTTTGCAGTTTTGGTAATCATCATCATATTTGTCATACTTAAACTCTTAAAGAACTTCTTCCATAGTACCATAAATCGCCTATTCCTTGTTTTCTTAAAAGTCCTTTTTTCTAGTAGATTCCTCCTACTTTATACCCTCCTCATATATCTAATATTATTTGAATATTATAATACACTCTATTATCCTGTCTTTAACCTGTAACAATAATCGCCCTATAAATTACTCCTTAATCCAAAATTAATAATTAATTAATAATCTAACAATTCTGATTGCCAATAACCATTATCAATTCTAGTCTAAATTCATTTACCAATACACAAACAAATAGGTTATAATAATTAAGGATTGAATCATGTTATATTACCTCTTAATCTGTTTATAAATTTATCTATTTATAAGTATATCTAATATATATGCAGTTATACAAACATTATAATAAATATAATCACCTATATACTCGAGTATAAGCTGACCCGGATATAAGCCGAGGCACCAAATTTTACACACACACACACACAAAAAAAAAAAAAACCCTGGGAAAACTTACTGACTTGAGTATAAGCCTAGGGTGGGAAATGCAGCGGCTACTGGTAAATTTCAAATTAAAAATAGATACCAATAAAATTACATTAATTGTGGCATCAGTAGGTTAAATGTTTTTGAATATTGATTTCAAAGAAAAACAGTAAACTAGCTCTGTAAGTGGAAAAGAGGATCAACAAAAACAAAAATCTTGTCACCATGGTGAAGAGAAGCAGTTGTGAAATGAGTGACATGGTTGTTAAGAATGCTACAATGGGCATAAATGATGACCAATCATAAGTGTGAAGACTGCTCAAAAGTGCGAGGACCTGTCAGCAATTGCTTTTTTCACCCCTCTGGGTAGTCCTTTTGTGCAAATGGACTACTCGGAGGGCTGAAAAAGTTATTTTTGACTGGTCCTCGCACTTTTGGCCAGTCCTCGAATTTATGACTGTCCTCACATTTTACGTTTTTCACCCTATCTTGTCACCATGGTGAAGAGAAGCAGTTGTGAAATGAGTGACATGGTTGTTAAGAATGCTGCACGGGCATAAATGTGAGGATGGTCATAAGTGTGAGGACCAGTCAAAAGTGCGAGGACCTGTCAGAAATGACTTTTTTCAGCCCTCTGAGTAGTCCCTATACACATATATCACATGACCAGCTAGCCATGCCCACCCAGTCACTGGCTTGATCTAATTTCAGGCAAGTTCAAGCCTCTGTTAAGAGATACCTGCATTCTCTCTCTCTCTCTCTCTCTCCTTTCCTTTTTTCTTTCTCTTTCTTTCTTTGTCTCTTTCTTCCTTTTCTCTCTCTCTCTCTCTTTCTTTCTCCCTTCCTTTCTCCTTCTCATCTTTTTCTTTTCTTTTTTTCTTTTTATTAGATTTATATACCGCCCTTCTCCCCAAGGGGACTCAGGGCGGTGAACAGGCAAAGATAAAAAACATAGATACAAAATTTAAAAAACCAATTAAAACTGAATTAAATAATTGCCCCAACAATTCAAAACCCATTTTTTAAAAAATTTGGATTATAAAATTAAAGTTTAAAATTTTCTTACAAAAAGGGGAGAGATTATGCCAGGCCTGCCTGATGGTACAAGAAAGTTTTTAACTGACAGTGGAAAGTACGAAGATCCGGGATCCGCTGAATCTCTGGGGGGAGGTCGTTCCAGATAGCGGGTGCCCCCACAGAAAAGGCTCTCCCCCTGGGGGCCGCCAGTTGACATTGTTTGGCCGACGGCACCCAGAGGAGCCCCTCTCTGTGGGAGCGTACTGGTTGGTGGGAGGCTATTGGAGGTAGTAGGCGGTCCCGTAAGTACCCGGGTCCTAAGCCATGGAGTGCCTTAAAGGTGGTAACCAACACCTTGAAGCGCACCCGGAAGACCACCGGGAGCCAGTGCAGCTCGCGCAAGAGTGGTGTCACATGAGAGTGCCACGTCGCTCCCATCACCACCCGCGCGGCTGCACTCTGTGCCAGTTGGAGCCTCCGGGTGCTCCTCAAGGGGAGCCCCATGTAGAGAGCATTACAGTAGTCCAGATGGGAGTAACAAGGGCATGAGTGACCGTGAGTAAGGAGTCCCGATTCAGAAAGGGGCGCAACTGGCGAATCAGGTGAACCTGATGAAAAATCCTCCCGGTCACAGCCGTCAGATGTTCTTCTAAGGACAGCCGTGAATCCAGGAGGACACCCAAATTGCGCGCCCTCTCTGTGGGGGCCAATGATTCGCCCCCAATAGTCAGCGATGGTACCAGCTGACTATATCGGGACGTCAGAAACCACAGCCACTCCGTCTTGGATGGATTGAGTCTGAGCCTGTTCTTCCCCATCCAGATCCGCACGGCCTCCAGGCACCAGGACATCACTTCAAGGGCATCGTTGGGGTGGTCTGGGGTGGAAATGTACAGCTGGGTGTTGTCAGCGTACTGATGATATCTCACCCCAAAACCACGGATGATCTCACCCAGCGGCTTCACATAAATGTTGAACAGGAGGGGCGAGAGAACCGATCCCTGTGGCACCCCGCATATAAGGGGCCTAGGAGTCGATCTCTGCCCCACTGCCAACACCGACTGCGACCAGTTGGAGAGAAAGGAGGAGAACCACCGTAACACAGTGCCTCCCACCCCCAACTCTGCCAGCCGGTGCAGCATGATACCATGGTCGATGGTATCAAAAGCCGCTGAGAGGTCTAACAGGACCAGGACAGAGGAACACCCCCTATCCCGAGCTCTCCAGAGATCATCAACCAATGCAACCAATGCCGTTTCCGTGCTGTACCCAGGTCTGAAGCCCGACTGGAATGGATCTAGATACGTCGTTTCCTCCAGGTGCTGGGAGAATTGTTGCGCAACCACACTCTCAACAACCTTCGCCAGAAAGTGAAGGTTGGAGACTGGACGATAATTTACCAACTTTGCCGGGTCCAGCTGCATTCTTACAGCTCCACTATTGATTAGCTTAGCCCAGGGGTGGGCAAATTTGGTCCTTTTACAACCTGTGGTCTTCAACTCCCAGAATTCCTGAGACAGCCAAGCTGGGAGAATTCTGGGAGTTGAAGTCCACAGGTTGTAAAAGGGCCACATTTGCCCACTCCTGGCTTAGCCTGAGCAAGGATAGCTAGCAGCCAATTACAATAACTTCTCAATTACAATTACAATAAGCTCTCAATTACAATAAGCTCTCAACTCAAGCTCAGTGCACATGGGATCTCCCTAAACAGTGAGGATTTCTTTGTTTCTTTCTCCCTTGAAGCCCTCCCCCCAGGCCATTTTTGCTTCCAGGGGGCTGCAGGGAATCTTGCTAGGCAACCTCATTCCCCTAGCAAGCCTCCCTGCAGCCCCTGGGAGCCAAAAAGGGCATGGGGGAGGGCCGCCGCACCCCCACACCCCATTTTGTCTTTAGCAAGCCTCCCTGCAACCCCTGAGAGCCAAAACGATTGCAGGAAAAAAGGCATTTTTTTCTCACTCAATTATAAGCCCGGGGGGGGGGCTTTTTTAGCATTAAAAATGTGCTGAAAAACTCGGCTTATACTCGAGTATATATGGTAAGTAATAAATATTGTAACTATACACAACTGGTAGCTGATGTTCCCAGTGCAAAGTCCTTCACCAACTTCAAGAGGATTCTTTATTCCTAAATCTCCTGTTCCATCTGCAACTTCTCCATTTCCCATTCTCCAAATCCAAAATGTCAGCTTCCCTCTAATTTGCACAGTCACTGTCACTTCTCTTCACTCCCAAAACCTTAGCGACTTTGTCTGTATCAAAAAACTTTTTTTATACTTATTCCTTTCCCAGCTGCTCACCACACTCTCTAGTCACTCGAAATCAAGTCACAAGTTAAATCTTTTTTAAAAAATAAATAAATAAATTTTTATTCAGCATTTACATCTTTAACATCTTTGTTACATTTTAACAGCTTTCCACTACCAGCATCTTTGATAATATCTATTTTGTCTTTTGACCAACTATATACACATACATTTTATATAATATTTACTAATTCATATATTCACTACAATATATACATATCTATTACACATTGAATATTTCATTCCTCTATAATATCTTCTCTTATATTTATACATTTATGCATTGATTTTAGATTCTTTCTCCAGCCAGCTATACCATCTATTCCATGTTTCGTAATAAATCATTTCAATTCAGTCTTTAAGTTCCATTGTTAATTTATCTGCTTCTGCACATTCTAGCACCTTCTTAATAATCATCATATTTGATGGAGCAAATCGTTGTTTCCAATTTTGTGCAAATGAAATTCTGACGGCTGTAGTTATATGGAGTATAAGGTAATAAATTTATTTTCTAATCTTTTCTTTTATAATTCCCAACAAGAATAGTTCAGGTTTCATAGCAATTTTTTTCCTTGTCATTTCCTCTAGCCATTTTTTAATTTTTAACCAGTATACTTTTGCTTTGGGACATGTCCACCACATGTGGAAATATGTCCCATGTTGATGGTTACATTTCCAACAGTGTGGTGAATTGTTTGGGGATATCTTGGCCAATCTTGCCAGGGATAAATGCCACCTATAAAACATTTAATAAATATTTTCTTTCTAGGTGGCTGACAATGTCATCTTATAATTTGTTCCCCATAAGTTTTCCCAATACTCTAATTCAATATTACACCCAAAGTTTTTTCCCCAAATTATCATTGTTTCTTTCACCATTTCTTCCTCCATTTTAAATTGAAGGAGACATTTATATATTTTAGTGATTATTTTCTCATCAGTCCCAGTTAATATTTTATCCCTTTCTTGTTGGTCAGTTTGGAATCCATATACTTCTAAATCTTTTTTGGGGGGGGCGGGTGGATTTGTAAATAGGGCCACCAATCAATTTTAATTCCTTCTTCCAATAATTTTTGTCTGGATTTCAAATTCCCTAGTCCATCTAACAATTCCTTATATGTCACTATTTTATTAAAGTCAATTAAATTGGGGTGGACCAAGGCTTTCATTCTCAACACCCATTTTAGGATTTTGGGATAGAAGTTTCTTTTAATTTTCAGCCAAGTTTCTAGCAGTACTTCTCTCACTTGATGCCTCTGAAAGTACATATGTGCTTTGTCTTTTCCATCCCAGATGAAGGCGTGCCAACCTTTCTGTAAATCATGACTCTCAATTGTTAACATTCTTCCATTTTTTAGGTTTATCTGAGCCATGACACTATTGCCACCTGGTGGTAAAGTTCCTTATTTGGCTGATAAGGACTAATAAGGCATGGGGAAAAGAAAGAAATGCCATGGCACCAGTCCAGGATCTCTCCCACCATTGAAGAATGCAAAACAACCAAAAATGGATGAGCACTTTGCTGACAAAAGATTTATAAGTAAAAATATCCCTCCTTTCATTTCCAACAATCTGGAGAGGTTAGAACAGGACCGGCGAAGAGATTTGACAAAACAGCAGATACTAGACTTTCCCGATCTGGGGGGAGGGGAGCAAAATGACAGCCAGCTGTTTTCACAAACGAGTCCAGCTACAGCCTGTATGGAGGCCGAGATAATGTCTAAAAAGTTTAACAACAAACTAATCCAGAGTGTGGAGAGTTTACCGTGGGAGAATACAACAGAGTTTATGGCAAAGCAATGCCTTCTAACAGCACAAACTGTTGTTTCAATATTTGAGCAACTAATAACCATTCAACATAATGTAGAGACATTGAAAAAAGATATAGCTGTTTTTCTGCAAGAACAACATCGGGCTACAGGCACCTCCACTAAAGTCCATACAGCAGACTTGGGTAAATCCCATACTTATGGTAAGGAAGAGGAAAAAGAGCAAAGACCCAGGGAAACAGTTAAAGAGCCTGCCAAAAACTGTCAGCCCACTCGGAAAAACAATCCTTCTCCACCTAAAGCATCAAGAGGAGGAGGTATTAATAGAGGAATTAATAGAGAAGTTTCATTAGAAGACAGTAAAGCATCTCCCCTACAATTACAGCAATCACATTGCTCACTACAAACACATCAGGTTGTGCTTAGAATCCATATGAACAGAATTAATCATGGATGCTGGATTACCAAGAGTGCTATACTAATTTCCCTAAGCCAGCTTCTTCACTGTCACTGGGGGCAGATTGATCTCTGTCCTGTGGAATGGCTTCCTGAGGCCCCAAATTGGAAGCGAATTCTTCTGTCTTTCAAACAGCCGACCATACCACTGATGCTATTCAAGATGAAGGCACATCTAGTCTTCTTTCAAACCTTTCCCGTCGGAGTTTTCTGTGAGGAAAGGGTTAAACCCTTAATTGTTAACATGCGAGCTCCCAAAGTTGCTGTCTCTTCCGCATTCTCAATCTTGGAAAAGAGAGAGGAAGAAGTGGGAGTAAACCAGGCTTGTCCAGCGAAGATGTACTTAACAGCACAGAAACTGGTCTCATTAATGCTTTTGGCGCTCTCCCAAGGAAAGAACAGGATAACATTCTATTCAAACTAGAAAATTTAAAGAAATCCTTATTGGACATAATCGACACAGCTGAACTGCTATCCCGTACTTCTCCTCCAGGGGGCAAGGATTTGCATGAATATGAGAGCATGGAAAACAGAAGCCAAGATACACAGGGGCCATTAGAGGCCCCAGTAGAGAAGGAGATGTTATGTGATCATCCTATGACACTTTTAGCACCACATCAAGAAATTGAGAGAGGGCCTGCGTCAGTGTCACCAGCTCAAAGCCAAATGGAGCACCACCGAATAACCCCCTGCTCTACACCTAGAGAAGAGGCATCGGAATTGGTGCTAAATCCTCTTACCCTGAACAATTTTACCAGGAGTCAACTGTTGTGTCTTCGGCTCCCGAGCCCGGACCTCCGGAGGAGGAATCCTCCGAAAGTGAAGAGGAGGGGGCAAGGGACTCCTCCCCTGGCCCGTCTGGTTTGGCACCACCCCAGGCCCCAGCTGAAAGCCCTGTGGAAGAAAGCTCCTCTGAGTCAGACGATAATGAGGAGAGGGAGTGGATTAATCCCAGGTGGCGACGATCAGAGAGACGGGCTCAGCAAAGGAGTGGGTGGGGCCGAGCACGAGGTGATGAGTCACAAAGCCAACGCCCCACAAGGTATAAAAGGAACTGACCTTACCTTGTTGGCTTTTGTGACGAACAAAGTTTTACCCTGACTGCTTGTGTCCTGAAATACTGCAGCAGCGAAGCGTTTTCTTTGAAGCTCGTATTGGATATAAATACTTGGAGCCTTATCAGGGACTGGCCGTGGCAACTCAAAACAACAGCTGTCGTTATCTCTCCCGGGCTCGCTGCCAGCTCGTTGTTTATGGATGGTAAATAAACAACTTCTGAATACTCCTGTTCGAGTGTGTGTGCTTGTCTGGGCTTCTGAAGCAGGGAGGGGACAGAACATCAACACAGAATTTAGATGGGGCACCTCTCCTTTTAGAAAAGGCCAATTTCGGGCGTGATGACATCTCAAGCCATTGCAACAACCATACAACTTCCCTTTGTATAAGCCAAATTTCCTGATGAGCTGCAAAAGAGGATCCCCTCTCCGTCATAACGTGGAATATAGTGGGTTGGACTGTTCCATCAAAAAACCAACTGTTTTTTGACTATATATCACAATTTGACATTCTCTTTTTACAGGAAATCTGGGCCTCCGCAGAGATACAATTAGATGGATATTGGGTTAACTCTATCCCAGCTGTCCCAAGTAAGGAGAGCTAAAGGGGGTATTGTAACATTAGTGAATACATCCTTGCAATTTAAATGTGTATCACTGCCATCCCTGCAGCCATGGGTTGTGACTACCTTACTCTTATTTAAACAGGTGGAGATTTTGCTCTTTAATATCTACATTTCCCCAATCAATAAGAATAATTTGATCAACAAGATTTGGGACAGCATAGAAGATTTTATCCTGGGCTGCTTAGATAAATACCCTTCAGCAGCAATAATTATTGGGGGGGACTTAAACGCTAGGATGGGCCCAAACGATCAAGCATTATTTAATCAATTTAAGATCCATTATGATGAGAATGTACCAGGAGAACCCCTGCATCCCAGACAATTTAAAGACACTAAGGCAGTTCGGGCAGGACTGTGTGTAAGACAGATGACTGAACACTTGGACCTTTGTATCCTGAACAGTTCCACCTGGGGGTACTACCCAGCAGACTATACTTATAGGGGAGCAGGAAGAAAATCCACAGTCGATTACTGGATAATATCATACAACCTCCTGAAGTTCTTGCAGAAGATGGAGGTAGACTCCCATCTGGAAAGCGATCATGATTCACTTATCCTTACTCTTACATTACACCAGAAATTACTAAGGGTTGTCTCAATCTACCTACCCAGATTAGAGAGCCAAAATACCCAGGTAAAAATTAAATGGACCGAGAAAAATGCAAAGAAGTTACTAAATGGATGTTAGCTCCAGAAACCATAGAATCACATACATCTCTACTAAGAAATAAATTTGAAGGACCATACTTAGAGGAGTTTGAAACTTTAATTTCAAATTTGAAATTGGTTCTCACTAAGAGAATACTAGCTCACTCCAAAAAGCCAGTTTTAAAGAACAAAAAATGGTTTGATAGAGATTGGGTGCAAATAAAAAGGATATATAATAAGGAATACAGAATAAGTAAAAATGACCCTTCTGAGGATCACACTCACTTCTTAGAACAGTTGAAAGCACAATATAAGACCCTTCTAAAAGAAAAGAAAAGTGCGGCTTTGAAGGAGTCTTGGCAGAGATTAATTACATCAGTCAGGACAAAAAATACATCCCTCTTTTGGTACATCACCAGAGGATTGGGGAAATCCCCCCTACCCCCAACTAATCAGGTACCGATTCAGGACTGGGAAGAATATTTTAGAGACCTATATACAGACCCCAATTATGTAAGTAAGGAGAGCCAAATTAGTTTGACCAAACTGCTTACTGGCCCCCTCTTACACCAGAAGAGATATCCCGGCTGATCGAATCCCTCAAGACTAATAAGGCACCTCATGCTGATAATGTCCTCCCAGAAATAATCAAAAAGAACACCAGTTGGTGGGCCCCACTTTTAGCATCACTGTTTACATTTATAGATAAAACGGGCCGTATGCCAAGAGATTGGGGATTAGCAATTATTATACCAATCTATAAAAAGAGTAATAGAAATGATCCAGGAAATTATAGACCCATTAGTCTTTTGAGTGTTATTAGTAAATTGTATGCTAAACACCTAAACTATAAACTCCAGGATTGGCTAATTTCAGGAGGGATAATCAAGGATGAACAAGCCAGTTTTAGAGAAGGAAGATCTACAGTAGATCATATGCTGATGCTTCACCATCTGGTGCAAAAATATACGCAAAAAAAAATCCTCTCTCTACGTGGTCTTCCTTGATTTTAAGCAGGCCTTTGATTCAATATCCAGGAATACCCTATGGGAGAAATTAGAATCCACTACAATCAATAAACGTCTCCTTTTCCTCATACAAAAATTGTATGCCAATTCCACCTTGAAAGTGAGGTGTAATCCTCAAGGGACTTTAACTGGCCCAGTAAGGATTCAAAAAGGGGTACGGCAAGGCTGCATCCTGTCCCCCTCACTTTCTAACTTCTATATTAACACCCTGATTGATCTCTTACAGAACCCTGACCTACATCCTCCTAACATAGCACAATGCAAAATCCTGATTCTCCTTTATGCCGACGATGCTGCTATTATTTCACAAATGCCCATAGGACTGAAGAGAGCAATTAGGGCAACCCTTGGCTTCTGTAGACAGAACAAGTTGGTCCTTAACTTTGATAAATCAAAAATTTTAGTTCTTGCTAAAAGACCCAGACAATACTCTTGGAAAATTGAAGGACACAGATTGGAACAAGTTAGGACATTTAGATATCTTGGGGTGGTCTTCCACTCGCAAGGGACATGGAAGGCACATCTGGAGCAAACATTGCAAGCAGCCAATAGGTCCTCAAATGCAATTAAACACTTCTTTTATACAGGCAGAGGTCAGTTAGTGTTAGGAAATGGTCATTGCCTGACTAGTTGGCCAGGTAATATATAAGCCAACATTATATGTTTATAGTATGAATATGTATAATATAGCTTTAAGAGTATTGCTTTACACCATTTTGTTACCTGCTGCTATGTTGTAAATATCTTTGATCTCTTTACATGGTCAATTTGATCATGTTTTATTTATTACTGCTTTTATGAACCGTTTTAATATTGTTCCTGAATGATTCATGTATCGTTCTACGAACCAGTAAGAAGTTTTGTATCTCTGAATCGATTATGCATGGCTAAGACTTGGATTGGTAAAAGGACTATGCTTTTGCTTTGCTCTATAAGTAAACTACTTTAAAAACCCGTTTGTATGCAGTTTATTCACAACTACTCTCAGCACCGTTTCCGTGTGCAAAACTCTACGCTCTGCTTCATAACCAGTCCTGGTTATCTCACAACTATATCCTTAACAGTTAGTACCTGCTGCCTTAAAACTTTTTGAGGCCAAAACATTGGCGCAAATTCTTTATGGGGCACAAACAGGAATCCTTGCAAAGAAAAACTTGCTAAAACTATACAAACCAAATTCCTGCGAGCCATCTTAGCTGCACCCAAAGGAACTCCAAATGCCCAGTTAAGAATTGAGACAGGTATGCCTCAAATTCAGGTAAGAGCCTGGAAGATGATGATCATTTATTGGCGGAAAATTCATTACTTTCCAGAGGGACTGTCCCCGCTAGTGCTGACTGACAACTTCCCCTCCCCCTGGAAACAGGCGATAGATCACAAGCTGGGCTCTTATGGGCTCTCATCGGTATTCTTAATGTCCCTCAGCTTTGACAAAGCAAAGCAAGTGGTAATTGATAAAATGAAGGACATGGAGTTCCAAGAAGAACTAAATAGGTTGCCTCTCCACAGTAGGGACAGAATCAGCAGGATATCTAAATGATCTGATCTTCCCAAAACAAAGAATAGCTTTCTTCAGAGCTAGATTTAATATTCTTCCCTCAGCACTTCTCCAGGGCAGGTACAAGAGAACACCAATAGCAGAACAGGTATGCGTATGTGGAAAGGGAGAAGTCAAAGATATCTCACATGTTTTATTGTACTGTGAATTATACAGAGTATGTAGGTCAATATACATTCTCCCCTTACTAGGGAGATTGCCAGGGAGGACAGATGACTTTTATGTAGGCTTTCTCCTCCAAGATTCTAATCCAGCTACCACGCGTGCAGTGGCAAAATTCTGTGTCGCTGCAATGTCCACAAGAAAAAAATTGGTTACCGAATTATAATATCAACTGGTGCCAATTTTTTGAGATCTATAACAATACATTTACCCACATACTTACACGCATGTAAATTAGGTTTGAGATCATGTATTTTATCACAGAGATGTTATTATTCACGAATAATGTTAGAATTATTTTTAATTTATTGTATGTCTATTGCTGGTCGATGACCGTAATAAAGTTTTATTATTTATTATTCTTAATACTTTTATTTCTCTATTTCCACTTACCTGTGCCAATAGTATTTCTAATGAAAGGATGAATAAAAGGGAAGACAATGGATAGCCTTGTCTGACCCCTTTATTTATGTCAACTTTTTCTGTAAGATCTCCACTGACCATAATTTTTGCTGTCTGCTTAGAGTAAATTGCCTTAATCAGTTCTATAAATTTTTTGCCAAATTTCATCCCAATTAATTGAATAATTAAAAACAGCCAATTCAAGTTGTCGAACGCCTCTTGTGTATCTACCATTATTACTGCCAATTGTTTTCCTGGGTGGGCCTCATAATATTCTAAAATATTCATTATAATCCTTGTATTGTTTTTAATTTGTTGTTTGGGTAAAAACCTGTTTTGATCCGAATAAATAATTTTGTTTAACATCTTTTTAAATCTTTCTGCTATTATTGTTGCCAGAATTTTATAGTCGGCATTTAACAGTGAGATTGGCCTATAATTTTGAATAAATTGATTGTCCATACTTTCTTTTGGGATTAATGTTATATATGCCTCCATCTACGAATTTGGCATTTTGGCTTTCTCTAATACCTCATTATATATATCCAACATAATTTCTTCCAAAACTTCCTGAAATTTTTTATATGCTTCTGCTGGAATTCCATCTGTCCCTGGTGTTTTGTTATTTTTCTGTTTTTTAATTGCCTCTCTTAACTCTGTTAAAGTAATTTTCCTATTCAACATTTCCCTATCTTCATCTGTTATACTTGGCAAATTCCTCTCCTGTAGGTAATTTATGATATTTTCTTCTTTAATATTTTCTTGACTATATAGTATTTGAAAATAATTTTGAATAATGTTTTTTTCCCCATCGATTTTATGGTGCAAGTTTTTTTGTTCGTCTTGTAGATATTGTATCTATTTTTTAGCTTTTTCTTTTTTCAATTTATGGGCGACCAATCTCCCTGGTTTGTTGCTGATTCAAAATAATTTTGTTTTGCCAATTTTATATTCCTTATCATTTCTTCCTGTTGTAATATATTGATTTTATGTTTCATTAGCTCTATTTCCTTTCTGATTTCCATGTTTTGGGGATCTTTCTGAAGTGATAGTTCTAATTTTTTCAGCTTTTCCAATGTTGATATTTGTTGTTTCTTCTTCTCTTTGTTTCTCCTCGCTATGTACGCAATAGTTATCCCCCTCATATAAGCTTTGGCGGTGTCCCATAGGTTTTGTATTGTAATATCTCATTCCTATTCTCTTTAAGAAACATCTTTAATTCCCTTTCCATTGTTTGTGTATAACATTTTTCTTTTACAATTCTTTGATCTAATGTCCATCTCTTCTCCCCCCCCCCCACCTTTCCATTTTAATACTAAGGGACTATGGTCCGCCCAAGTGTTCGGCATAATATCCATCTCTTCTAGATTATTGATCAATTCTGGGTTCATCCAGGCCATGTCTATGCAAGACCATGAGTTATGTGGATGAGAGAAGAAGGTGTACTGCTTTTTCTGTAAATTTAATTGTCTCCAGGATTTAATCAATCTTTTATATATACAGTGATCCCTCTTTTTTTATTTTGTGCCAATGCCGAAAATACTTCCCCTAATTTAGGACATTTTATGTGATTGCTATGTTTTTCTTTAATATGTATCTCCTGGAGGCAGATGATATCCATTTTTTCTTTTTGTAATCTTGATAGTATTTGTTTACATTTAGTGGCTCATTTGATGCCCTTTATATTTAATAACAGCATCTTTATTTCATTTTCCATCTTATTACTTATCTGTTGATCTCAGTCTTCTCCTTACTCGTTTCTCGGTCTGTGCTCTAGTTCTAGCTCCTTCTCTCACTTGAAGCTCTACTTCCTTATGATCTCTTGTGTCTTGTTCTACAATTTTTTCCTCTGAAATCTGATCTTTTTGACTTTTACTTTCTCCTTCCTCCCTGCTGTCTTGTTCGCCTTCCCCACTTATGTAGTGATCATAGAACTCCTGAGCCTTTTCTAATGTATCAATCCGAAATTTCTTCTCCTGCCATGTTATCAACATCCCCTCTGGGATGAGCCATCAGAACATCACTCTGTATTTAATAATTCTGTAGAGAGAAAATGATAACTTCATCTTTGCTCTCTTGCTCTTTTTGGAATCTGTTTCAGTACCATAATTTCCTTTCCATTGTGCATCAGTGGGTCTTCTCGTATTTTTCTATATACTTCATCTCTTATTTTTTTCCTAACAAAGTTAACATGAACTTCTCTCAGAAGTCTGTTCCTCCATGCATAATTCGTATGAATCCTGTATGCTTCATCCATTTCGTTTTCCAGTTCTTGTTTATCTTTTTGCAATATTTCCGCTAGTAGTTCAGCCATCAGTGCAGGGAGATTTTCTTCTTTGTTTTCCAGGATATTTTGGAAGCAGAGATAAAACATTGATTTCTCCATCTCCAAATTTATTATGGCTTCTTCCAGTTCCTTGTGCTCCGCCACTATTTTATTTGTTACTATATCCATTTTTCCCCATATGTTCTGTTTAGCCTCTACTGACTTTATCTTTTGTTCGTTTTTAGTTATCATCTCCTGCACTGTATCAACTTTATCATCTAGCTTTCGTATCTCCCCCTTACTTCCCCCATATCATTCTTAATATCTTCACGATTGGTTGTTATGACCTCTTGCATTTTTAACATTGTTTCCTGTATTGCTAATAAAGTTGACTGCATATGTTGTAAATTAACAGTAGAGCCAGATTTTTCACCTCCAAACATGGCTTCCGCCGATTTTGATCCTGAGGTGGAAGCTGTCATTGAAGTTATTATTCCCTCTATTTTGGTGACTGTGATAGTTGTGCTTGTCATTTTGATATTCCTAAAGAAGTTTTTCCACAGTACCATATAATCAACCATATTTTTTTATTCCTTTCTTCCAATCTCTATTCTTCCGTATTTCCCTTATATTCTTTCCCTTTAGCTGTTATAATGTTCCCCAGTAATCTCTTAGTTTAATAAAATATAATCCTTAATTAAATCAGTTCCAATTTCTAACAATCAATTGATTAATAAATAGTTAATACTTGATTAGTGATTATTAATATATTAATATATAGATCAATACTAATCAATACTTCATCAATATGTTCCTTCCTTCCTAAACTTCTATTACCTTTACAGTTAGCAACCTTAAATATATTCCTATATTTCTATATATACTATTCTATTCACTTACAATTAAGTGGAGGTCTATTAATATACAGAACTGAATATATGGGTATATAGATAAACAGAGATTAATATGGGTTAATACAAGTTATAAGTATTTCAGTATATGTAAATAAAAATAAGTATTATCTAAATATATAATGATAAGTACAAATATAGATATTTAATTATAAATATTATAAATACTTCAGTTGATGTGTAGATATATATATATGAAGAGTTCTGGATTATTTTTTTTTAGTTTTTTCTTCAATTTCTTCAATTAATTGTTAACAAACACAAGAGGTTTTTTTTTAAAGGAGTTTTTCACCCCTGCCTTCAAGATGTCTTCTTTATTCAAAACTGCACAGTCACTTTAGTTGTCTGTAGTTCAGATTTTAATCCATTGCCTCAAATGTATCCTTCAAAGCTGACACTTTCTCTTCTTACCCCCCAAAAACAGCATCCAAGATTATAAAATTTCTTCTAGCACCAGAAATGTAGCGAACAAGTCCCAAACCACTCGCTTGCTCCACTCACCATGATAAGTTCTTTTCCTGTTTGACAACTCTTGATCTCCACTCCCATCACCGCCTTGCCACTCAAATTCCCTCTTGGAGGCTCATTTTACCACTTCTCTTTCAAATCTTTTAACAATCTCTGAGAGTTTTCCCTTTCTGTCACTTTTATTCTCCTCTCTCTGGTTCTTCAAGCTACTTTCCACTATTCGCTCCCTGTACAAATCATCGTGACATCACACCTCTGGATCTGCCATTCTCTAGCAGAGTTCTTCCATGTTTATCCGGAGGGCTCCTCTCGCCGAACGTTCACTCACACTGCTCCATGTTCGAACACCGAAGAAACCCCTCCACCTCGCCAATCCCTCCAAGTTCCGACTTGCCAAAAAAAAGCTTCAAAAACACAGAAAATCGGGTACAAACAAGCAGAGCCCCGCTCGTTTGCCTTGCTACAGCATGACATCACTGCCGGAAGTCCACAAATTCAATCTCAATAGTTAATCTGGATGTATAGTTTTCCAGCATGGCTCCTGCTCAAATCATCAGATCGCACCCTCTTCTCCTTCTGCCATATTTACTAATTCTATCTTTACAGGATTTCGCTCCCACTGCTAAGGTGCCACTTTTCCCACTTTGGAGACTCACTTATCCATCAGCTTGTAGGTTTCACCAGTTTAGAGAAGCAACCCGGTATCTCACTCTGTCCTTTCACTTTCCACTGATACTTCTCACTGCTTCTCTCTCTTTGCTTCCTTTACCATTCAATCACACCTCCGGACCCCGCCATTACAGCCAGTCTCTTTTGCACTGAATTCAAGGGGTTCTTTCTGCTGCAGTCGGGGATTGCTCTTCTCCCCTTCACCCCTGGAGTATCTCCTCTATAATGCCGACCCCTCCAGGGTCTGACTTTGCCTCTACAGGCCTCCAGACATGAAAAATCAGACAGAAGAAACAGAGACCCTGTACCGCACCACAGTGATGTCACCCCGGAAGTCCGCCATTCAATTTCTAAGCTTCCCTCTTGTTATTACTTCTACTTTATTATGTATAAAAGCATACACTAATATTCTCTTATTATTCTCCCTTTCTCTTATTTCTATCTCTATTCTAACTTTTAATCATGTCACCCTTTTATTAAAAGACTTTTTCTTTCTATCCAACATCTCTCGCCCACTTTGGTGCTTTAAATACTGTTCATTTTTAACTTACCTCCCATATTTCACTCTTTGCATCTATTTGTATTAAGATACAATCATTCATTCTTTCATTATTTGATGTTTCAATACACAATTCTAATACCAGGCACAATATTATTTAGACATACAAAATTAATCTAATCCCATTCTTACAGTCATCAAATCTACATAATTTTGGTAGTAATACACATGTTTATATTAAAGTATGTTCTTTCATTATTTAATTGCTCAATAGTTTAATATATTATTCCAATGCCAATCACAATATTATTAAAACGTACTTATTAACACCATTATTCAATCTCTAGTTTGGCCATTTTATTATTACTTTTATTCTATTATATAAAGGTATGTATATACAAATATTTCCCCCTTCTCTTATTTCTACCTAGTTTCTAATCATACCGCCATTCTAAAAAAGAAGGGAAAAAGAGAAAGGAAAGCACATCAAAACAACAACAACAACAAAAGAAACCCTTTCCTTTCTAGTCATCATCTCTTGCCTACTTCAGTACTTTAGTTGCTATGTTTTTTTTGACTTGCCTCCCATATTCCTCTCTTGGATCTTTATCTCTGTCTACATATACTTCTTGACTATTCAATCTAAGTATTTCTCCCATCTCTACCCTCTTCCACTGCTTAGCTTCCAAAATAACTGCCCAAACCCCTATTTTCCTTTCAAAAATATCTTCCTGTATCTTCAATTCTCTTTTCAACTTTCTGAAAATATTTTCCCCATGGGGGAAAATAGTGATTCATCAATCACTGTAATTTTTATTATGACCTCCTCCTTGTCTTCTTCTTTTGTTCGCTGGTTCTTTGGTTCTATCTTTTCCTCCATTCCTTCTGTTAGGTCCTCCTTTTTCTTAGCATCTTAATCTTTACTCATCATCCCTCATATAGTATTTTCCATTTTTTCCATAATCTCCTTAAAAACTTTCTCCATGGTTTCCTTTGTGCTTTGGAAAATCAACTCTATCTCCTTCAAAGTTCCACTCATTTCTTCCTTATGAAGCATCTTATTTTATTTTTAAAAATCCCACTTTTGTCCAGTAGTCCAAGAACCATTTATTCAGATCTAAAGCTGTCCTTCAAGAAGTACACTAATTGCAGTTCTTTGTATCCCATAGGTCCGTGATAGTGGACCAGGCTAAACCCTTCTCTGTGGGCACCCCAGCCGTCGCCCCAGCCCAGCTCCACCACATGTGTGTGCACCTCCCATTGGCCAGCTAGTCTTTGGGTCTCTGCCATGCATGTGCAGGGGGCAGGGCACATGCAGAGATGCATGTATGTATGTGCGGAGGGGAAAGGCGCATGTGTGCATGGAGGGGAAGGGCCAGGTTGGTGCAGGAGGCTTTCCAGGCCCAAAATGGGGCACAGGGGGGCATCAAGCTGCACGCCTGCAACCCATTTTGGCTTCCATGTTGGTGCAGGAGGCTTTCCAGGCTCAAAACAGGGTGTGGGAGGGCCACACGAAGCCCCCCCCCCCGTGCCCCATTTTGGGCCTGGAAAGCTCCTGCACTACCTGGAAGCCAAAATGGGGTGTGAGGGGCAGAGCACATCCACAGGGAGTTGGGCACATGCACGGGGATGTGCACGCATGCACGGCAGCCCCTCACATTACATTTTGGGGTTCGGGCATGCACGCGCTTTGGGCACTCTGCACCAAAAATATTAACCATCACTGCCATAGGTAATCAATCACTTCTGTTTAAATAGTCCCAGAAGTTATCAAAAGCCTCTTTATGTCCCCTTTACAGGTTCAATCTTCTAGCATAACATTCAGAGGTCACTTTAATTAAATAATTTCCTTGTTCTCATACTTGAATCTCCAGTAGTCGTAGGGTAGTTAGATATAACCTGGTAAATATTTTCACAATCCTTCATAAAAGTATTCCCAGACTTGTTTATTTTCCTTTCGTCAGCAGGTGACGCTCTCAACTTAAATTTCAGTGTTCCCACTAGTCAGTCTAGTTTCAGTTTTTTTTAAATCATAATTTTAATTGTAATTTAATTATAGAAGCAGGATAAGTTTTTTAAGTAAATAATTCCAGCATTTTAAAATGCCTTCCCATTACCACATCTTCCCAGTTTAAGAGTCCAATTTTCTGTATTTTTAGAAGTTTAGAAATTTATTGTTTTTCTCTCTTGTCTTTTCCTTCTGGTCTGATATTTTTCTCAATGTGCTTAATCACCAGTTTAACAAATAATTCTTAGCAAATAGTCCTAAATTAGTCCTTGGGGTTAGGTTTTAAGTGAAAAGGAATCCTCTCCTCCAGTTCCAGTCACTGTTCACCTACTTCACTCCAGCACCAGTCTTAGTTGTTCCCCAGTTTTCCCAGCTTTGTGGCAGCCATCTTTAGGCTGCCTCTTCTCCTCGCCATGGCTGAGAGGGAAAGAAAATCCCAGGTCAGTCAGGAGATCTGTGACTCTCTGCGACCTCACAGGGCACCCCTCTTTGCTTCACAGTCCCTACAGGGTAGCTTTGGCTCCTTTCAGAGCCCACCAACAGGGAGACTTTGGCACAGGAGCATCGAGACACACTACTTGTGTCTGATCTCACTGCGATGCCAACTGGAAATAGCCCACCTTAGTGGCTAGAATTTTTTTGCTGAAGAAATGGCTATGGATGGTTATTCTCTCCTCCCCCCCTTCCTTTGGTTACTTCCATCAATGCTAAATACTGAACAGCATTCTAAAGAGTTAGCTACTGGAATTGTTAGGCAGACAAGAAGGCAGCCATTACTATTCAGCCAATTTGCCAAACTCCATTAAAAGTTAGGTACCAGTTCTGCTGAATCAGTGTGCAATGGTTGAATCCCACTACTGGATCAAACTGATGCTCCCTTCACATCAGCTAGCTGCTTGAGTAACCATGAGAGCACAAGTGATGGGAAAAATCACCCGTGGATGGAGTCCTAAGAGATGCATTTAAGATTGCCCTGAATGATGGTGCCTGGTTTAATGCCCATAAAAATGTATGTTCTATTTAGGATGGACTAGCATGGGTAGGGACCAAGCTGTATGTGCCTGACAGTCAAAATCTGAAAATTATGCCATAACACCAAACAAGCAGGACACTTTGGATTTGTAAAGACACTGCACCTAATAAAGAGGTAATTCTAGTGGCCTTCCCTCAAGAAGGACATAGAAAGCTACATATCTACAGTAGCTGCCTTATCTGTGTCTCGACTAGACACAGGCAAGGGAAGACACGAGGCCTCCTCCAAAAGATAGCCAAGACTTCAGCACTCTGGACTTTATTGTAGAGCTTCGTGAAAGCTCAGGAAACACAGTAATTTGGGTCGTGACAGATCTGTTCTCCAAGCAGGTTCATTTTATTCCTCACCAAAAAGATCCCTACAGCTAAAGCACTGACAAAACTGTTCCTGCATCACATTTATCGGTTACATGGTGCCCCACAGTGAATAATTTCAGATAGGGGCATTCAATTTACTTCAAAATTTTGGAGGGCCTTTTTGGTACCAAACAAGGACTGAATTCATCACACCATCCTCAAACTTACAGAGGCTCAGAGAGAAAGAACTCAGTCCTAAAACAGTGCCTGCAATATTTTATCAACTATCAGCAAGATAATTGGACTGACCTGTTGCTATTTACTGAAGTGGCTTACAACAACGCAGTGTACAGTAGCACTGATTTCATTCCATTCCAAGTAGCTATTGGCCAACAATTTAAGCCTATGCCTGGTAATAAAGGATCCAGTAGTCCCTTTATTGACTGAATGAATCTCACAGTTGCAAAACACTTTGGCCAATTGTTCGTAAGGCCCTGGATGATGTTAGGGCCACTTAAAAAATCCAAGCCAACAAGAAAAGAATCAAACCTAAGAAGGTTAAAGTTGGGGATCGTGTTTATTTTCCCACATGGTTTCTCCAATCCTTACAACCCTCTAAAAAACTGGGCCCTAAATGTGTAGGTCCCTTCCCTATCAAACACATTATCAATCCAGTTACCTTGGAACTGGAGTTGCCTAAATCACTGAGGAAAGTCCAATCTTCCATTGCAGCTTATTATAACCTGAGTCAATCTTACCTTTAAGGACCCCTCCTCCTGTCCCTGAACCTTTTATGATTGAAGGTGAACAGCATTTTGAGATTAAGCAGATTCTGGACTCACGGGTCCATAAAGGGAAGGTTCAATACCTGGTGGCATGAAAGGATTTTCTGGGTTCTCAAAGTGAGTGGGTTGATAAATCTCATGTTAGAGCACCTACATTGCTCAAACACTTCCACATCCAATATCCTAACAAACCAAAATGATTATATACTCATTTTTGTTTTCTTGTCTTTTGTCTTGTTTTCTTGTTTTTTCCTTTTGCAGATGCAGATCTCCTTCTTCTAGAAGGGGCAGCATGTCAGGTCCCAGTCAGAACTCTGCCATTCTGAATGGGAGTGGGGAGGCATCAGACATAGTTCATATGCTTTCACTTTTGCTATAACTGCTTGGGAGCTTGAGGGAGGAGAGGTTCACACCATTTCCATTGACTCCTCCCAACCGGTTCATGCCAGATGTTCAAGGCTGCAGTGCGCCAGAGATGGCATCTTTCTATTGTGCCCCCTCGGCAAAGTTAAAACACCTTTGCAACAGATGATTGGCTACTGATGGACACAGGGTGTCAGGGTGGGGGGTTGAAGGGAGAAATTACCTTTAAGCTTCATGCCTGATTTTCAGACCACTTAGCTCTGGCTGGCTTTTCTTCAAGCTGTAATTCCAACATCCAGTCCAAAACCTCCCCGCCTCACTTGGATAAGGGAGGGATGGACCCAGTGGCTTCCATGTCCTTTTGGTTTCTGTCTTGATCAGACATTCTTGGCTCAGCCCCCATGGTAGAGTTTTCTCTGGGATGGCTGTTAAAGCAGACTTTGCTTACTGTCAGGCTTGCCTCCATTCAAAGCTCAAGAAAGGAAACCCCCAACTCCATGTTTGTAGAGAAAGGTACTTTTACTGAGTATGAACTGAATGCAGTGAAAGAAAAGCAAAGTCTGAGGCAATAGGCGCAAAAATTACATATTAAAAGCATCCCCCAAATCCCTCCTCCCACAGTCTCAAGGCAAATATCCAATCCACATTTCCCCAAGGTGTCATGTGGGGTACTTCTTTAGACGGCCTCATCTATCTGGTATGCCAGAACGGTTGACCTTGGCAGTTATCAGCTTTCTCTGCATCTGCTAAAAAGACAGTGAGAATTTTCCTCCCTTTTTCAGGACATCTCCACCAGCTCACTTCCCCCCTCCCAAATACCATCAATACCCCCCCCCCATTACAATGGCAGCTGAAAGAAAGCAAGCATCATGAGGCTGACACTCATCTAGACAACAAAGGTCAGCTCACAGAAACAGGAGGTGGTTATACAATCTTCTGGTGTGACGCAGCAGTGATGAACAATGAGAATCTGGAGTTGGCTTTGTGGTTAAGAATCATCTTGTCCACAAACTTGCCAGTTTTCCCAAGGACATGAACGACCGTCTCATGACAATGCATCCCCACTACTGAGAGGAAAACAGGCTACACTGATCAGTGAAGTGTACTGATAGGCTGATTCTACTTGGGGATTTCAATGCGAGAATAGGATCTGATCATGCTGCCTGGGATGGCATCATTGAAAAAATGACAAATCAGCAAATGTAACAGCAATAGCCTATTACTACTGAAAACATCTGCGGCACATGATCTGATCATCACCAATACCTCTTCTGCCTGCCCACTTGCAAAAAGACGTCTGGATGCACCCATGCTCCAAGCACTGGCATCTTATTGATTATGTCATTGTGCAGAGGAAAGACAGACAGGATGTAAGGGAGACCAAGGCCATGCCGAGTGCTGACTGTTGGATTGACCATAGACTCATCATCTCCAAATTAAGCTTTCATATCAAGCCAAAGAGATGTCAGCAGGGAAACAAAGCTGTGATGAAACGGATCAACGTCAGTAAACTGAGGAACCCCAGCACAGCAGCTTCACTACAGAAGATCTTGACAACCAATTCCCTCTATTAGAGGGTAATGCTGAGAAGAACTGGGGATGCTTTTGGGATATTGTGCACTCTTCTGCATTAAAAGTTCTTGGACCCTTATACAGGAAACAGCAGGACTGGTTTGATGAAAACAATGAAGAGATCAAGGCTCTACTTGCTGAAAAGCACCACCTTCACTGTGCTTATCAGAACGACCCGTCATCAACAGCTAAGAAAAAAGCCTTCAACAACACTCACAGGACCGCACAAAGCAAGCTTTACAAGATGCAGGATTCCTGATTGAGTGCCAAAGCAGATGAAATACAGAAGTTTGCTAATAGAAACGATGATAAATGGTTCTACGAAGCCCTCAGATCCATGTATAGACCTCAGCCCTCACAGAGCTCCCCTCTACTGGACTCAGATAGTGCACCTCTCTATTACCTGAGACACAGTGCAATTTCTGTAAAGAGTATGGCACTGTGGACGTGATCTTTGCAGCCCGACAGCTCCAAGAGAAGTTCCATGATGGCATGACGGTTCATGTTTTGGATGATGGAGAAGCTTCAGAGGCCTTTCCTGTTACAAATGGTGTCAAGCAAGGGTGCATACTGGCACGAACCCTGTTCAGCATAATGTTTTTAGCCATGCTGTCAGACACCTTCCAGAACAGTTCCTTGGGAGTGAGCCTGAGATACAGGACTGATGGGAAACTTCTACCTGTGAAGACTCCAGGCTGTCACCAGGATAAAGGAGACTGTGCTATGAGACCTCCTTTTTGCTGACGACTATGCACTGAATGCTGGATCAGAGCAGGAAATGCAAACCAGTGTGGACAAATTCGCAGCAGCATGTGACAACTTCGGCCTCCTCATTAACACAAAGAAGACCAAAGTGATGCACCAGCCAGCTCCGAAAGCCCAACACCAAGAGTCCACCATCACAGCGAAGGGACAAAAGCTGTAAGCAGTGGACCAATTTACATACCTTGGCAGCACCCTTTCCCATGCAGTGACAATTGACATTGAGGTCAACTGCAGAATCTCCAAGGCAAACTCTGTATATGGCAGACTACTGACCAATGTGTGGGACCACTGTGGAATAAGCCTTGCTACAAATCTCAAAGTCTACCAAGCAGTAGTGCTAACCACCCTGATGTATACCAGTGAGACTTGGACTCTATACAGGAGGCACACTAGGCAATTGAACCACTTCTACCCGATCTGCCTCCACAGACTTCTGAGGATCCGGTGGCAGGACAAGGTGCCAGACACAGAAGTCCTCTCCAGAGCAGCCTGCCATCAGTTCACACCCTGCTGATGAAAGCCCAGACACAGTGGGCAGGCCATGTTGCAAGGATGCCAGACCATCGCATCCTTAAACAGCTCCTCTATGGTGAACTGTCCTCACAAGGAGGACAAAGGAAGTGATACAAAGATGTGTTGAAAGCCTCCTTCAAGTCCCTGGATATTGATACCACCTCCTGGGAAACCATGGTACAAGATTGATTGACATGACGCATGTTGATCCACCAAGGCTACTAGACATTTGAAGACAGAAGAACAACCACAGCACAAGAGAAACGAGCACTCCAAAAAGTCAGAGTTGCAAATGCTTCAACAATGGTGCCCACACATGTCTACCTGACATGTGACAGAACATTCTGTGCCCATATAGGCCTTACCAGCCACCTGTGGACACACCATGGACAGCCCACAACCTGTTAGATGTCAAGGTCCTCTTCGAACATGATGGATGAACATCATCAGCTCTGGGCAGACAGCCAAGAACTACTTAACAGGCTATTTAGTTGCAGCTGGAATGCAGCCAACACACAGCTTGAATAAAGTCAATAAACAACAGAAACCGACATGATTAGGGCAGAGAAACACTCAGGAAACCCATCAATCACCCATCTAAGGATGGGATTAACCTCTTTACTTCAGGAAAAAGGAAAAGATTACAAACGTTTTTGTTATAAAGGTTATTAAGTAACACTTCTGTGATCAGCTGATACTCCCTGGAGTTCCCCAACACTTTTTATAGCTGCTGCAGTTTTGGCTACTTCTTGTTTCTTCCTGGGGGAAAAAGATACAGGAGGGGACAATGATGCAGCTTGATCATACAGGCCCTGAATTTAATGCATGTTTGGTCCAGCCATCTGTATTGCTTCTGCTGTGAAGCACTCAATTTAGAACATAGAGAATATAGAATAATAGAGTTGGAAGGGTTGATGGCTTTTGGCAGCATGCCCAGGCTTTCAATTAGCCTGAGCAGCTCCTCTTAGTTTCCCTCTCAGTTGGTGCTTTTGCTTTGGGGTTTTGACTTTTTATTTTTTAAAGAGGAAAGACTGTTATAAGTTTTCTGCAGTGTTTTAGTGGTCCCTGACACTGTCCTTTTGGGGTGTACTTCTCTCACTCTTTTTGAAAGCCTCTAGTGATGGAGCACCCACAACTTCTTCTTTTTTATTTTTTATTAAACATTTTCAACATTAAAAAACAAAACACAAATTGTCACTCATTACAGCATTTTCATATTGGTATCAATATCATCCATAACATTCAAATTTACTTAAGTTCTATTTCTATGGTTCACTATCCTATATTATACAGTCATTCAAATTATAGTAATATTTACACATAACTATGATACAATCATATTATCATCAATATTATATAGTTCTTTCTTATACAGAAATTTTACTCCTATTCTCTAGCCATATATATCATCTACTCCAAACTTGGTAGTACTCAGATTCTTCTCTCTCTTTCAATTCCAATGTCAGCCTATCCATCTCTGCACACTCATATACTTTTCTTATTATCATTGCCTCTGAAAGAATATTAGTCTGTTTCCAATTTTGAGTGAAAACGAATCTGGTTGCAGTATATGTAATATTATATATAGAATCTTTTTAGCCAGTTTCCTATCTATAATGCCCAATAAAAATAGTTCTGGCTTCAGTTCGATCTTTTGTTCAGTAATTTCTTCCAACCATTCCCTTATTTTATGCCAATACTTTTTGGCTTTGGGACAGGTCTACCACATGTGGTAGAAATTTCCCTATTTATAACTACATCTCCAGCATTCAGGTGGGTGGTTTGGAAACATTTTGGCCAATCTCGCTGGGGGTAAATGCCAACAATAAAACATCTTGTAGAGGTTTTCCTTATAGGCTGCTGACATCATTAGTTTATCATTTTTCTCCCATAATTTGTCCCAATAATCTAATTCAATACTATATCTAAAATTTCTAGCCCACCTTATCATCATCTCCTTCACAGTTTCTTCTTCCATTTTGAATCTTAGGAAGAGGTTATATGCTTTTGTAATCATTTCTTCCCTTGTCCCTAGCAATATTTTATCCAATTCCAATTGTTTTCCATAGATGCCATACTGTTCTAAATCTTTTTTATATTTTGTCCTGATTTGGTGATAGGGCCACCAATCAATCTTTATTCCTTGATTCCTTAGTTCCTGGTCAGATTTTAATTCTCCTTGTTCATCCAATAATTCTGTATATCTCACCACCTTATTTAAGTCTAATACATTTGGATAAATCATCGCCTCCATTGTTGATAACCAAATTGGAATTTTCATGTAATGATTTTTCCTAATTTTTTCCCAAATGCTTATCAAGGCATCTCTTACTAAATGTCTCTGGAAATATGCATGAGCTTTGTTTTTCCCATCCCAGAGGAATGTGTGACAGCTGAGTTGGATATCACGGCCCTCTAATGTTAACACCCTTTAATTCAGAGGTCTTCAAACTTGGCGGCTTTAAGACTTGTGGACTTCAACTCGTCCACAAGTCTTAAAGCCGCCAAGTTTGGGGACCCCTGCTTTAATTGTTCAACTGAATTCAGTCTTTAAGCCACATCACAGCTGCCGTGTGGTAATAAAGTTCCCAGTCAAGGAAGCCAAAAACCCCTTTATTTCTAGAATCTTGAAAAAGTTTGAGTTTTATTTGAGCTTTTTTCCCCAACCAAGTAAATTTTGTTATTATTTTATTTAATTGTTCGGAAAAAAAATTCCCTAATTTTATTGGTACCATTTGAAAGAGATACAAAAATTTAGGTAATATATTCCTTTTTATTGTAGCACTTCTGCCAATTAATGATATTTGTAATTTCGCCCAGTTATCCAAAATTTTTTGTACTTCTTGTAGTAATTTGTTGTAATTGTCCTCTTTTATCGAAGAACATTTTGCCGTTAATTTTCCCAAGTATTTCACTTTCTTAGCAATTTGGATTCCCAATTTCTCTCCCAGTTCCTCATTTTGCCTGTTAGTAAGATTCTTAGTTAATATTTTAGTTTGTTCTTTATTTATTTTAAGCCCTGCTACTTTGCCAAATTCTTCTATTTCCTGTAATAATATGATTCCTGTCTCTAGAGGACCTTCTATGATAAAGGCCAAATCGATTGCAAATGCTTCAACTTTGTATTCTTCCTTTTTAATTCTCAATCCTTTTATTTCCTGCTTTTGCCTAATTTATATCAATAATATTTCTAACAATAAAATAAATAGAAGGGGGGATAGGGGACATCCCTGTCTCACCCCTTTGAATATACTAAAATCCTCTGTTGTTTCCCTGTTTAATATTATTTTTGCTGATTGGTTGGAATAAATTGCCCTAATCATTCCCGTAAATTTCCCCCCAAAATTCATAATATTCAATTGGTTAGTAAGAATATTCCAATTTAGTTTATCAAAGGCTTTTTGAGCATATATGAATATCAACACTGCTTGCTTTTCCAGATGAGCCTCATAATATTCCAATGTATTCATTATAATCCGTGTGTTATTTCTTAGATACCTGTTGGGTAGAAACCCATTTTGGTCAGAATGAATGATTCCATTTAATATTTTTTTGATTCTTTCGGCCACTATTGTAACAAATATTTTATAATCAGCAATTAACAGCGAGATTGGCCTATAGTCTTTAATTTGCTGTTTGTCTGTGTTATCTTTTGGAATGAGCATTATAAGTGCCTCTGTCCCAGTGGTGAAATCCAAATTTTAAAGTTTCCCTATTTTAGGAGATTCTAGGATGCCACCTTGCTGTTTTTAGATATGTACTTCTTATAGACATGTAATATCCATATTTTGTTTTTGGAGTTTAGAAAATACTTGCTTTCTTTTAACCGGAGAGTTGACTGGGAAATCTTGACCTCCGATCGTTCAGCTTGGGGGCTAAAGACGCAGCATGGCCTTCTCCAATTCGAAGAGACACTTGTTCAGCAGGCTGAGGCAAAGAGGCAGTCCCGGAACCAGCGAAATCTGAGGGCTGGGCAGGGGACAGAATGTATCTGCCCACAGTGTGGAAGGGATTGCCACTCTCGAATTGGCCTTTTTAGTCACACTAGATGCTGTTTTAGGACCTCTTTCCAGAGCACAATACCATAGTTTCTTGAGACTGAAGGATGCCAATGGCTAAAACTCCAAGATCCCTCTCACAGTTACTGCTATTAAGCCTGGTTTCACCGGACTTCCGCTGTTGCCGTGAGCCGTCGCTGACGGTCTTTTGAAGACCGCCAGCCCAATTGCCCGTAAAAGAGCCGTTTCGGCAATTGAAACGGCTCGAAAAACTCCAAGACGCGAGGGACTTGTGAGGAGAGCCGGCGGCTGCAGGTAGAGTCCCCTGTGAGACCCCCAGAAAGTTTTTTTTGCTTCTGGGGAGTTAACAGGGTGGGACTCCCTATCCAACCCGCTGAAGCTCTGGACGACTGGGAAACTCTGCTCTAAAAGCAGAGCAAGACAGCGCGGCAGCATTACCAACATTAACAAAAAATAAAGAAGATCTGAAACTTCTTATTAAACAGCAAGTATTGGAAGTTTTCTGAACTATTTTAAAGAGTTTTCAAAGTGAAAGTAATCTGGGACTGAGAACGGGAAAAAAAATGGCGCTTGCTTTCAGTGGAGAACAGCTGAAAGCGAAAGTAATTTGATCAGTGTATTTGGCTACATTTTAAAGTAACAAATCCGGCTGGAAGAGGTAGAAAAGCAACCAAAAATAAAATAAAATAAAAATAAAAATACTAATTGACTTTTATAGACCTGATTGAATCTGGAGAATTTTT
This sequence comes from Ptyas mucosa, assembly GCA_012654045.1. Lineage (NCBI taxonomy): Eukaryota > Metazoa > Chordata > Lepidosauria > Squamata > Colubridae > Ptyas > Ptyas mucosa. The sequence goes on along the minus strand of WNWU01013815.1, from coordinate 27,930,907 downwards.
TGGGAAAAGTTGCTAGAGTTTGTGGAAAAGGAAGATCTTTAAGAGGCAAAATGGCAACAAAGCAACCAGGGGGGGGCTCCCCCACACATAAACAGAAACAGCCTCAAACAGCGCAGTTGCAATCTCAGACAAAGGAAGAAAGTCAATATGACCTTATTATTAAAGAAATTCAAAGATCAGAGAAGGAGGTTAAAGGAATGGTTCAAGAGAAATATGATGCAGTTAAACAAGATATTCAAACAGTGGTTAAAGGCCTGTCTGAGGTAGTGTTGCAGATTGATAAAAAAGTGGATAATCTTGCCTCAGAGATGGAGACCAAATTTAGAGCCTCTGATTCAAGAATGATGGAAATTGAAGAAGTTACACAAAAAATGCAAAATGAGATTACTATGATGCAATTTCGATCAATGGAATATGCTATTAGACTGAGAGGTGTAAAAGAGAATACCAGGGAAGATCTCAGGAAAATTTGTGCAGAGGCTTTGGCAGTTATGTTGAAAGTAGAACCAGATGTGGTTTTGTGTAAGATGGACAAGGTCTACAGAGTTAACTCTCGTGTGGCGGTACAAAGACAACTGCCTAGAGATGTGGTTATATACTTTACAGACAGAAGAATGAGAAATGAAATCTTGCAAAATTCCTTTGTTACAACTGTTCAAGTTGATGGAAGTGAGATTGGAGTCTTTAAAGAATTACCACCCAAAATGTTAAGAGATAGAAAGGATTTTGGATTTTTGGTGGCAGAACTGAAAAAACAGAATATACAATTCAGGTGGGATGCTCCAATGGGTGTAATATTGAGGCTGCGAGGAGTGAGATACCGCCTTAACACTATTGAAAAAGCAGAAGAATTTTATTATAACGTTTTGAAAGCGGGCTCTCCTCCTCCATGCACATCTTCACCAATAGATAAGGAAGTTCAACTACAAGCTGAGATTGATCAAGAAACAGAAGCACAAATAAGGCAGTCGCAAAGGGAGGCAAGAGAGTCAATGGGAGCAGTAGGTGGTGTTGTGGTTGACCCTTTTGCACCATTTGAAGCTTCTCCTTTGGAAGAAATGTCTAAAACCATCACAGAGGAGGAGATGGCTCTTGAATTGACAACATCCAAAATGGAAGAGCAACGCATAACCAGAGCAATGTCTAAACAAATGAAGCAACAGCAGCAAGAATATATTAAGCCACAGCGTGAAAAAAGAACCAAAGATAAGCAGCAAGCTGAAGTCATGGGAGGAGCTAAACCGAAGATTGCTACCGTAGGAGAGAATCTTCAACAATTGCTCTCAAAACTTCAGACAGGGTCAAATGGCACTTAAATTTTTGTCTTGGAATGTTAATGGATTGAACTCTCCACAAAAAAGAAGGAAGATATTTCACTATTTGAGACAATTTCATAATGATGTTATTTGCTTACAGGAGACTCATATAAAATTGCAAGATCAGAAATACTTGATAAATTCAAAATTGGGAATGCAATTTGTTGCTTCAAATTTGGAAAAGAAGAATGGAATGGTGATATATATAAATATGGTGATACGAAATCCGGAGTCAAGGAGGGGGTTAGAGCTTATACTATCGGTAGACATTACATCAGTACTATAGGTGGGAGGGGCAGATATGGCGGGAGTAGGGGGCCATATCAAGTGAAGGGAGTACGCGCTCGCTGTCTTCAAGCGGTGGCATGCTCCGGCCCCCAGTGCTCTGCTCGTTCCCCAGGTTGCACAGACCCTCAGGCCCTGGACCTTCGGCTGATGCTATGCAACGCCAGGTCTGTGGTAAACAAAGCCCCCCTCATTTGTGATCTTGTTCAAGAGGGGGGAGCGGACCTGGCAGGTATTACGGAGACCTGGCTGAGCCAGGAGGGAGGGGTTTCTCTCATAGAGATGTGCCCACCTGGTTTCCGAGCATTTCATCAGCCAAGGTCACAGGGGAGGGGTGGGGGGGGTGGCAATTATCATTAGAGAAGGTCTTGGCCCGAAGGAGGCCACTGTTCCTCAGACGGTCGGATGTGAGTCCCTCCTTGTGAAGTGGGGTCATGGGGTACAGATGGGCTTGCTAGTTACGTACCTGGCTCCCTGCTACGTGGCGGCAGCCCTGCCTGAGCTACTCAACGTTATAGCCGCGGTGGCGGTTGATATCCCTAGACTTATAGTCATGGGAGATTTCAACCTGCCATCCGTCGGTGAGGCGTCTGAGGTGGCTCAGGAGTTCATGGCTTCCATGACGGCCATGGACCTGACCCAGTTAGTTCATGGCCCTACTCACACTGAGGGAAACACGCTGGACCTGGTTTTTGTCTCTGGTCAGTGGTTGAGTGATCTTGAGATAGGGGATATAGTGATTGAGCCCTTGTCATGGTCGGATCACTCCCTCCTTCACTTTGACCTTCGAACCACCACACCCTGCCGCAGGGAGGCGGAACCGATAAGGTGGTTCCGCCCCAAGCGCCTGATGGACCCAGATAGGTTCCAGAAGGAGCTTGGGCCATTTCCTGAGGCTCTGGCACATGGCTCGATCGAAGACCTGGTGGCCACCTGGGATAGGGAGGCTGCCGGGGCCTTGAATCGAGTCGTGCCTTTGCGGCCTCTGACTCGACGCCGATCTCGCCTGGCTCCTTGGTACACTGAGGAGCTGAGGGAGATGAAGCGTCGGAAAAGACGCCTGGAGAGCAGTTGGAGAGCCAGCCGATCTGAATCTGACCGAACACTGGTAAGATCTCATATTAAGACTTACCTAGTGGTGATAAAAGCGGCAAAACATAACTATTTTTCCACTCTTATTGCATCATCAGATAACCGCCCGGCCGCCTTGTTTAGGGTGACCCGCTCCCTGCTCCTTCAGGAAGCGCGGGAAGACCCCTTGGAGGGTAGAGCCGAGGATTTTGTTCAATATCTGTATGATAAAATCGCTCAGATTTGGGAACACCTGGACTCTGACATAGTAGATTCAGAGGAAAGGATGGAGGCAGGTCTTGAGAATACCACCTGGAAAGAGTTTGATTCTGTGACTCCCGAATATGTGGACAGGATACTGGGGAGGCTGAATGCTACCACATGTTTATTGGACCCGTGTCCCTCCTGGTTGGTGCTGGCCTCTCGGGAGGTTACACGAGGCTGGCTCCAGGGGATTATAAATGCTGAGTGAGGGTGTCTTTCCTGCTGCCTTGAAAGAGGCAGTGGTGAGACCTCTCCTCAAGAGGCCTTCCCTGGACCCGGCAATATTGGCTAATTACCGTCCAGTCTCCAACCTTTGCTTCGTTGCGAAGGTTGTTGAGAGTGTGGTAGCACAACAGCTTCCTCAGTACCTGGATGAATCATCTTATCTGGATCCGTTCCAGTCGGGCTTCAGGCCTGGACACAGCACGGAAACGGCATTGGTTGCATTGGTTGATGATCTCTGGAGGGCTCGGGACAAGGGTTGTTCCTCTGCCCTGGTCCTATTAGATCTCTCAGCGGCTTTTGATACCATCGACCATGGTATCATGCTGCACCGGCTGGAAGAGTTGGGAGTGAGGGGCACCGTGTTGCGATGGTTCTCCTCCTTTCTCTCTGACCGGTGGCAGTCTGTGTTGGCAGGGGGGCAGAGATCGACCCCGAGGCCCCTTATATGTGGGGTACCACAGGGATCGGTTCTCTCGCCCCTTCTGTTCAACATTTATGTGAAGCCACTGGGTGAGATCATCCGTGGTTTCGGGGTGAAGTACCACCAGTACGCTGATGACACCCAGCTGTACATCTCCACCCCAGACCACCCCAATGATGCCCTTGAAGTGATGTCCCGGTGCCTGGAGGCTGTACGGATCTGGATGGGGAGGAACAGACAAAGGCTCAACCCATCCAAGACCGAGTGGCTGTGGTTTCCGACATCCCGATATAGTCAGTTGGTGCCAACGCTGACTATTGGGGGCGAGTCATTAGCCCCCACGGAGAGGGCTCAAAACTTAGGCGTCCTTCTGGACTCACAGCTATCTTTAGAAGAACACCTGACGGCTGTGGCCAGAAGGGCTTTTTATCAGGTTCGCCTGATACGCCAGTTGCGCCCCTTTCTAAATCGGGACTCATTAAACACGGTCACTCATGCCCTCGTCACTTCCCGCCTGGACTACTGCAATGCTCTCTACATGGGGCTCCCCTTGAAGAGCACCCGGAGGCTCCAGTTGGTCCAGAATGCAGCCGCGCGGGTAGTTATGGGAGCGATGTGGCGCTCCCATGTGACACCCCTCCTGCGCGAGCTGCACTGGCTTCCTGTGTTCTTCCGGGTGCACTTCAAGGTTTTGGTTACCACCTTTAGAACGCTCCATGGCTTAGGACCGGGCTATCTTCGAGACCGCCTTCTGCCACCAGTACCCTCTCACCGACCAGTACGCTCCCATAGAGAGGGGCTTCTCAGGGTGCCATCGGTCAAACAGTGTCGACTGACGGCCCCCAGGGGGAGAGCCTTCTCTGTGGGGGCACCCACCATGTGGAACAAACTCCCCCCGGAGATACGGACAATCCCAGATCTCTGCACTTTCCGCCGTGCCCTCAAGACGTTTCTATTCCAGCAAGCTGGCCTGGACTAACCTCTTCTAAAATTGCTCTTATATTTTAAATCTTAATCTCATAAATTTAGAGTTTTAATTTTAGGTTTAAGACCAAATTATTTAATTGTATTTTAATCAATTCTTTAAAATATTTGTATTATATGTATTTTATCATTTGTCTGTACACCGCCCTGAGTCCCCCGGGAGTAGAGCGGTATATAAATATAATATAATAATAATAATAATAATAATAATAATAATAATAATAATAATAATAAATAAGAGACTGCTAGCTAAAACTATAGAAGTAGATAAAGATGGAAGATATATTGCAATTGAAGTTATTACAGATAGTGGACCAATTTTGTTGGTCGGAATATATGCTCCAAACCAACAGCAGGAAAATTTTTATAAGTTGCTTCATTTAAAAATTCTGGATTGGGATTATTCAACTATTATAATAATGGGCGACTGGAATGGAGTAATTCAACCTAGAATGGATAAAAAAACTACGGCCAAAATAGGGAATAAATTACCACAAGCTTTTTTTGAACTGAAAGAGGATTTGGAATTGAAAGATATTTGGAGAGTTCGTAACCCAAATGAATTGGACTTTACTTTTTACTCAGACAGGCACAAATCCTTTTCCAGGATAGATTTTTTTCTCTTAACTTCTAACTTACTTTCTAAAGTAAAGAAAATAAAGATATTTCCTAGGACTTTGACTGACCACAGTCCGGTCTGGATGGAAATTGAGATGGGCAAAAGAGAAAGAAGATCCTGGAGAGTAAATGAGAATTTATTTAGATATGAAAAAAATATAATTGAACTTAAAAAGCATCTAAAGGAGTTTTTTAAACTGAACTTGAATAAAGGTACCCCTATTGAAACAGTTTGGGACGCAGGTAAAGCATATATGCGGGGAGTACTAATTCAAATGAACTCTAAACACAGACAGAATCAACAGAAGAAAAGATTACAACTGGAATCTGAGATAAAAAAGAAAGAACAACAACTGATACAAAAACCAACAGATGGAAAATTGCAAATGGCTATAAAACTTTTGAAGGATCAATTTCAAATGCTTATAGCAGACCAAACGGCAACTAACTTACAATTTGCAAAGCATAATACTTTTTCCAATGCTAACAAACTGGGCAGGTGGTTGGCGTATACTTTGAGGAAACAAGCATCGACACGAATTATTGACAGTACTGAATATGCTGACAAAGAAGTTTATCAACAAGATTTAATTAAAAAAGCCTTTTTGGAATATTATACTAAGCTATATGCTAAAGATGATATACAGAATATTACTATAGATGAATATTTAGAAAACAAGAGAGTTTCAAAAATTTCAACGACTCAAAAGAAAAGTTTGGAACAATTGATAACAGTGGAGGAGATCACTTTTGCTATAAAACAATTAAAAACAGCTAAAGCACCAGGGACGGACGGCTTAACTGCAATTTATTATAAAACTTTACAAGAAGAAATGATTGAGCATCTTAAAGATTTATTTCGTAATATACAACTAGGAGGTAAGATACCTTCCTCATGGAAAACAGCTTTTGTTTCATTGATTCCGAAAGAAGAATCAGGTCCTAAGAAACCAGAAAATTACAGACCAATATCTTTATTAAACACAGACTATAAAATCTTTGCAAAAGTACTAGCCAACAGATTGATGCCAGTTATTCAAAAGATAATTCATCATGACCAAGCAGGATTTATTGAAGGCAGATATATGAAAGAGAATGTTAGGCAAGTTATAGACTTAATGGACTATCTAGATAAGAATAAACAGATCTCTGCAGTGCTGGTTTTTTTGGATGCGGAAAAAGCCTTTGATCGAGTGAATTGGAACTTTATAATTAAGACTTTGGAAAAAATGGATTTGGGGGAGCGGTTTGTACAAGCGATTGGTGCAATTTATCAAGAGCAAGGTGCGCAACTTATTATAAATGGATGTCTAACATCGAATTTCAATATATAAAAAGGCACCAGACAAGGTTGTCCATTATCCCCACTATTATTTATTCTAACCTTAGAAGTCTTACTTAATGCAATACGGGACTCGAATTCTTTGACTGGAATAGCTATAAGGCAAGAGGACTATAGAACTAAGGCATTTGCAGATGATCTGGTTGTTACCCTATCACAACCTATGAAGTCAATAATTCAGATGAAAAATATTATAGAAGATTATGGCATGGTATCTGGTTTTAGGCTGAACCAGAAGAAAACTAAAATGATTGTCAAAAATCTGACAGAGAGCAAAAAAAAGGAATTGGAAAGAATGGCAGGTTTTGAGATTGTCTCAAAGGTCAAATATTTAGGAGTACAAATCACAGATTCCAATGCTAAACTGTTTCAAAATAACTATGAGGTTCTGTGGCAAAAGATACAAAAAGATATGCAAAACTGGAAGAAACTGCAGTTATCACTGCTTGGAAGAATATCAGCAGTAAAGATGAATGTTTTACCTAGACTTATCTTTTTATTTCAAATGATACCGGTGCTTAAATCAGACAAACCATTGCTAGAATGGCAAAAAGGACTGAATAAATTCATTTGGAATGATAAAAAACCAAGAGTCAAACTGAAAATAATGCAAGATACTCGTGAGAGAGGTGGTCTTAAACTCCCAAACCTTCGACTATATTATGAAGCAACTGCATTGATACAATTAAGTGATTGGTTTGGGAAAACTAAGACTGATTTGTTGAACATAGAAAGTCATGACCTTGTTTGGGGATGGCATGCATACCTATTTTATGATAACAAAGTGGACAAAGTGTTCAATAGTCATCCACTTAGAAATGCCTTGCTGAGAGTCTGGAGGAAGCACCGAACTAATTGGGATTACAAGATTCTGTTTTGGCTGGATCTTGCTGATACCATGTGGAATACAAATATTAAGTCACTCGGGGGTTTCTTATATAAAGAGTTACTTTACTTTGAAGAGGGCAGGTGGCGATTGAAGACTTTGGATATGCTGTTGGAAGAAGGGAAATCGTTGACTTGGTTGCAGTACAATCAATTACAGATGAGATGGAAAGAAGATCAACAAACTGGTTTAATGGAATATGAAGTAGAATTGGTTGAACAGATGAAGCGGACAGGTCCAATGCATATTAAGAGAGTTTATAATGTTTTGTTAGAAAGAGACTCAGAAAATGAGCTAGTTAAAGATTGTATGATTAAATGGGCACAAAATTTCTCTCAACCAGTTATGATGGAAACATGGGAAAAAATATGGGTTCAGAATGTTAAATTTACACAGTCACAAAATTTACGAGAAAATTTTTATAAAATGTTTTATAGATGGCATTTAGACCCCAAGAAATTGTCTTGTATGTACCCTAATGTGCAGCCAAAATGTTGGAGATGTGATTGTTTAGATGCTACATATTATCACATCTGGTGGACTTGCAGGAAAGTGAGGGCTTTTTGGATAAAAATCTGGTGGGTTATGCAAAATGTTTTAAAGAAAAAAATACAATTTTCTCCGCAATTTTTTCTATTGAGTATAGCTAAAGATTTTACACTGGGTGAAACTAAATTGATTTTGTATATGGTGACAGCAGCTAGGTTGTTGATTGCCCAACATTGGAAGAGTGATGTTTTACCGACTGTTGACCAATGGACCCAGAAGATGGCTGGATTTGCAGAAATGGCAAAGGTTTCAGCTTTTTTAAAAGATCAGACGCATGAGAAGTATATACAGGAATGGAAATTATGGATTGAGTATGTACAGAATAAGTATCAGACTAGAAAATATTATATCGCTTTTAGTTGAGATGATTATGTTAGTATGTTAGTAAATATAGAAAAAAGATATGGAAGATTGAATAACATATATATTGTTTGGGAATATTAGCATTGCATATAATGGAAGTCAAGGGGGGGAGGGAAGAGGGAGGAGGGGGAGGGTTAGGGTGGGGATGGGATGGAATTATATATTGTTTTTATATGTATCTTATAATGTTGGGTTAGGGAGTGGGGGGAAAGGGGGGGGAAAACTTGTATTGGTAAAACTTTTTCAATTAAAAAAAAAAAAGCCTGGTTTCACCCAGTCTATATGTGTACTTTTGGTTTTTCTTGCCTAAATGTAAGACTTTACTTTTCTCTACATTGAATTTCATTTTGTTAGATAGGGCCCAGTGTTCAAATCTGTCAAGATACATCTAGATCTTGAGCCTATCATCTAGGGTGTTGGCTATTCTGGCCAGTTTAGTATCATCCGCAAATTTGGTAAGTTCCCCTTCTATTCCCTCATCTAAGTCGTTTATGAAGATATTGAAGAGTACTGGGCCTAAGATGGAACCTTGTGGTACCTCACTGCTTACTTCCCTCCATGTTGATGTAGTATCATTAAGGACTACTCATTGACTACGGCTTGTCAGCCAGTTACAAATCCATCTCATGGTGATGCTATCTATCCCATATTTTTCTAGCTTACCAAGAAGTAGGTTGTGGTCTACTTTGTTGAATGCCTTGCTGAAGTTTAAGCATATTATGTCCACAGTATTTCGCTGGTCTACTAATTTAGTCACTATGTTGAGGAGTGAGATAAGATTGGTTTGGCATGATCTGTTTTTAGGAAGCCCATGCTGACTTTTAGTTATTACTTTAGTTGTTTCTAGATGTTGGCAGATGTTTTTTTATTATCTTTTCCAGTATCTTCCCGGGTATTGATGTTAGACTGATCAGTCTGTAGTTTCCTGGGCCTGTTTTTTTCCCTTTTTTGAAAATGGGAACCACATCAGCTCTTTTCCAGTCCTCTGGTAGTTCTCCGGTGCGATATTTGAAAGATGTGGTACAATGGTTCTGAGATGACATCTGCCAGCTCCTTTAGAATTCTGGGATGTATTTTTTATGAAGATATTTATTTTTTTAATTGAAATTTATTATAATACAATACAATACAATCGGTCAGACAGTGTTATTTTTCTACACAGGTTAGATTGATTTTTCTTTTACATTTTATCGTAATATAACGTAATTTACATATGCATCTTAAAATTTATATTAACTTTTATCTATTCTTTACTCTATTGTCAATCCACCTGTACCAATCATCCATTACATCTGGGATGTAATCCATCAGGGACGATCTGGAGCCAAGCATGTGAGAGCTAAGGATCTACAAAAACATAAGGTCTCCAAGAAATTTTGAGAGTCTGCTATTTTTTTAAACTAGGTCTATCAATAAAGAAGTTCTAAACAATTACTTACAAAAATTGTATCATGGATGAAAGATTGGGTACTGTTTGGAATATAGAAAATCCATATTCAATTCTGTATACATTTTATAGTTTCAGGATAGCAGGGATGGGAATATATCTGCTCAAGATTTTGGAGAAGCACTGCCAGTCACTATGAGTAATACATAGTATCCATATAAGAAAAATTTAAATGATCTCTTTCTTGTTTCTATGAAAGGAGTAAAGTAATACGCCAGCAGATTTTTTACATTAAAAAAGTTCCCATTCTTGTATAAAGTTCAGCCCTGTAAAGTGTACTGTTATAGTCAAATTACAAAGTTGCCAGGTTATAAATTTCTTCCATGCTGCACTTTCATTTTTCCTTCAAATAGCATTTTTTATTCCATTAAAATGACAAATTGTAGTCTTCAATGCCATGCCATACTACAGTACTTGCATTAAAATCTTTTAAGTAATAGTGATCTGACCTAGGCTTCCTGAGTCAGTAAAACACACAAGTAATCCCAAAAACCTCTTTTATTGCAACAGCTTGAATTCTGTTCATTCACAGATGAGTCCCAAATAGTTGTAAAGAGTCCTTCGGGATAAGGCCGATAATCACCCACCTTTATCTCCCTTGACATGCTGCCAAAGACCTAATTGGCAAAGCCATATGGAATCCTGAATCAAACAGAGCTTCAGACTTTAAACTGAACAGAATTAACAACACTATTTCCTGCAAAGGCCCACGTACCTTTGCTCCTCTTTTAAGTCTTATGGGAGGGCCCAATCATCTCCAAGCCCTAACCCCGAGTCGTCCCTTTTGTTTTAACTATTCTTGCCTTCTGGCAGCTCTATGCATGCATGCACTGGGAACAGGCTCCCCCTGTTCCTCTGCCTCATTGAGATCCGACTCTGGAGGCTCCAAAGGCAGCATGTATCTCCCAGATGATCCTTTCTCTGCCTCTGATGCAGAGTCCTTATCCGAGCCTTCCCCAGGCTCCAGGACTGGCCCATGTTCCTCCCCAACCTCCTCACTGTCCAACTCTGCTTCCAGTTCCACAGGCCGCCAACAGACCACAACAAATAGCTGAAAGTGGTAACAGAAGAGACTGGCTAATATCAGCCATTTGGCGTAAGTGAAAATGCCAAAAGAAATCAATTTGTCTTTCTTTTTGTTCTAAGGAAACCAATTTACTACTATTTTTCTCACTTCAAATAAGGAGAATAGAAAGAAACACTCCGCCCCACTGTCTTGCTCTTTCCTTTTACCTAATTTCCCCTTTCTGATTCAGTTTTGGAAAAAATCATATTTTAATTTTTGCTTGCAATTTTTTCAAGGCATGTTGAGGTGAGGGACTACAGTGTAGACCTGCAACACAAATTCTGCATTTCACTGACAGGGGGGATTCATGACTGTTGATCAATAAAGGTGGACCCTCATGTTATATTCTATTTCATATTCTTGTCACTAATGAAATTTAGTCTGAAAGAAGGCAAATGTCCATGTTTATACCTATGGAGAAGATACATTTTATAATAGTCTTCCCCAAATATTTGTCTCTAGATCAGTGGTGGTGAACCTTTTACTTACCAAGTGTCAAACAGGAATGTGCTACACGTGCTCACATACAATCCATAGTAACGTGCGGCTCCTCCACATGTGCTGCGCGTACAACTGCACCATCTGCACAGGCACACAGCTTTCACATGCACCCCACCATGCGCTGCGTGCACAACCACACCATCTGTGTATGTGTGCAGCTTTCGCACATGCGCACTAGCATTTGCTGCATGCACAATCTCACCATAAGTGCATGTGCCCAGCTTTTGCACGCGCAATGCACATGGGCAAATGCTGTCTACACATGCATGCACTGCACACCAGTCATCTTGCATGCATGCGCAAACACATACGCATGCACAGGAGAGCTCCGAAGACCAGCTGGGTTCCCTGAATTGCGTGCATGCACACCAGAGGCCTGAACACCAGCTGGGGTGTGCGCGCATGCACAGTTTCAGGTGAGCTTGGCGATAGCTTGCGTGCCCGGAAAAATGGCTCTGTGTGCCACTTCCAGCACGTGTGCCATAGGCATAGGTGCCAACATGGCTCCAGATTATTGATTGCAATAGTCTCTGGCTATTGTGACATGATGTGCTTTATGGTATTTTGGACTGTAAAGTATTTGTTAGTGTCAATACATCTGGATAATTTCATATGGCAGAAGCATTACTTGAAAAGGTAATAATTTAGAGTAAGGGCTCTTTTCCCAAATAGCTAACCATTTTATCTTTCAAACCTAAATTTATTTGATCTATGCTGCTTTAAATCTATTTGGTACAATGATAGTTCTAGATTTTGCTACAGTCAGTACTTTAGATGAACAATTATATCAACAAAAATTTATTTTTTAAAAAAATGCTCTTAAAATTTGGCATCCTACTTGACTTGGTACCCTATACAGTTGGGCCACCTGATTTGTGTAATTGAATGCTGGGTTGATGGACATAGTTATGTACAAATGTAGAACTCCCTATCAGTCAGTCAGTCATATCTTCTAAGAATTGTATCTAAAAGCATATCTGTTATATGTTTCTTTTTATGGGAAACAAAAGAGACCCCTTTCCCTTTGGGAAGCTTGTAGATGTTGAGCAGAATATTTTGCAGGACACATCTGGTAGTGGATGGGCAGTGAAATATCCTTGCTCAAAAATTCAGCTGCTGTCACCCTTTTTTTATACTTCATTTCTAATTTAAATATTTCCTCTTCTCCTGTTTCTTGGCTATCCTGACCTTAACTTGTGTTCCTTCTTTCTAACTTCTTATTTTGTTGTCCACCATCAGCCATAGTTGTGGCTTGTTGCAATATTTGGGTTGGCTGTGAGCTGTGTAGCATTTTCCCAAGCTATCAGATCATGGGATTGCAATCTGTCCTAACCCTGACTTATTATTGGCCACTACCTGTGTGTGTGGGGGGGGGGATATGGCTTCAGGCAAAGAGCTCCATGATGACCCAGTGCTGGGCACGGAAATAAAACAGCCAGAACAAAGGCTTAACTCCCCTTTATTGCTCCAACTTTCCCCACAAAGTCCCACCATTCACTGCAAGTCCAGGAGTCAACCTCTAAACATGCACCTCCAATAGGTCCTGGCTGCTATTAGTTCGGAGGAGCAGCACTGTTCTAAGAGCATAACTGTGTTACTGTGACCTTGAACGTAGCCAAGCCAGGCCAGCATGGCAAACAAAGCAAACAAGGCAAGCATAGCAAAGTATCCAGACATCAGAAACAGCATGTGAGACTGGAAAAAGCAACTGTGATGACCTAGGGCATGACATAAAAACAACACAGCGAGAGAACACATCTAACTCCCCTTTATTGCTCCCACTTTGCCCCCAAAGTCCTCACATTTACTACAAGTCCTGGAGCAAAGCTCTCACATGCACCTTCAGCAGCCTCTGGCTGCAAGTAGTCCAGTAAGCGTGGTTAGCCAAACAGTACCAGGGCCAGCAGCTCAATAAGCCAGGTTAGCCAAATAGTAACCAGAGCAAGAAGTTCAACGAAGCAAGCAAACTGGGCAAACCCCACAGGACAGAGTACAGTAATCTCCAGGCATTGGCAAGTGAACATGAGGCTCCACAGATTCAACACTTGCTCCTGACAAATGCCCCTCCCACCAGTACCTCCTTACATCTCAGTCCCCAAGTGTGTCTTGTGAAGAGGGGTGGGGCACTCTCCCCCCTTGTAGCTGGCTGTCTGCATTGGTCTCGCCTTCTCTCTTCTCTCCGTGCTCTAGGATGATGAGAGGGTGGTCCTTGCTCTTCGCCTGAGCTCTGTCTCTCCTGCTCCTCCCTGTCTGCAAGCCTTTCTAATCCTGAAAAGCCTTGCCCAGACTGACTCTGCTCTTCTCCAATTCCCTCCAAGGTCAAGAGAGCCGCCCTCTCAATCTCTATCAGCTCATCTTCCCCTGAAGATTCAGACAACACTTGTTCCCAACAAATGGATGGAGGAGGTTAATTGCTCATAGCTGGAGCTCCTCTGCTCTGCTGTCTACCTGTTCTCCCCCCCTTGCCTGGTCCTCCTGCACTCCCTCTCCCTCGCTAGAGACCCTTTCCAGGCCTGAGGGACCCAGGACTGCCTTATCCTACTCCTCCAGTCATTCCTCCATTGGCCCTAGCTCCATCTCATCCTCCTCCTCGGACTCAGGCTCTGACGGGGCCATGACAGCTCCTATGGTATTGCAAACAGCAACATAGAACACCTGCTTTTCACATTTCAAAATCTCATCTTTCAATAGATTTAACTGTTCTATCACCAACTTTTCATTTTATGACCTTTTTAAAGCATTGTCCTGTCCAAAGGCCTTGAATATTCTGCAAATGTTCTATAAGACAAACTCATGATCAAATTAATGTTTACCTAATTTGGGAGACTCAGAATAGCACTTTTTAGCACAGCAACTAGAAAGCAGGTGTTGAGGAACAGGAATATTTTCAATGAGAATTGCAACTTTTTTTTTTACAATGTATTTGTTGCTGTATTTTTTTACATCCATTTTATGTCTGTTTTAGAAATAGCATTTTTTTCCTTAACTACAGATAGATAATGTATAGGGGAAACGAAAGGAAAATATTTTGGTTGATTGCTTTTTGTTTGTTTGGGAATGTCAAGATAGAGAAAGATACACTGAAGACAGGAAAGGCAGCTCTTCCATAACAAATGTTTCTCATAGGGGAAACCCTGAAGTATGTTTTAGACCAGGGGTGTCAAACTCACGTTGTCATGTTGTCGTCACATTGTCATCATGTTACGTATCATGATTTTTTTCCCCTTCACTAAAATGGGTGTGGGCGTAGCCAACATGTGAGGCAACCGTGGCCTGCAGGCCACGAGTTTGATATCCCTGTTTTAGACTATGTCTGTGTGTCATTATGTTATTTGGGGATTCTAACACCTTTAGGACACCTTTTTTTGCCACTTATTAGATTCCTTGCCTCAACTAATATTTCTGTTTTTCCTTTAATGAGAAAAATTAAACTGTCTTGCTGCAAAATTACTAATATTTAACAGCATTTTTTATTCCAGGAATGTCTTGGAGCCATGCAAAAATTTGAAAAGCATTCCTAGAAAATAAAACTGATGGATGGTTGTGGTCTAGTGCTTTGGCTGGAAATACCACAGAAAAAGATACTGGTAAGTATAAATGGTAGATGGAATTTTGGGAAGCCACAGTACCTGATGGAGCAATTTTACAAGGTTGTCTTCTGGTAAAAAGTTGTTTGTGTCCATACTAATCACAGCAGCCATTTAGTGAGTAGACAAGCCTTCACCTAGCTGCTATTTTGTGAAAATGCCCATTATATTATCTCAAACTTTCAAATGTGAAAAGTTTACATTGTTTATCCTTAAGACACTGGCTCCTCACACATTGAAAGCATATTCAACAGGAACAAAATGCCCACCCAGTCACATGACTACCCAGTCACAGCTACCCAGAGAACCAGTTGTTAAATTAATTGAATGCCACCACTGGATAGACGATAGATAGATAGATAGATAGATAGATAGATAGATAGATAGATAGATAGATAGATAGATAGATAATGTCAGCCTCTGCTCTTTCAATGCTTGCTTGCTCGGCTGCCATGGAAATGGAGAGGAGGGGGAGTTAGGAGAGTTGGGGGGAAGCGTGCTGGAGGAGGAAAACGAAAGTGAATCTTAGCTGCAGTCTCTTTCTTTGAAGTTGATATCAGGTCAACGGTCGTGGCATTCCAAGATGATGACACTGCCAGGCGTGTGCTTCCACCTGACCCTTAGAAGACCTTTGGATTGGATGATTTACGCTGGACAGTTGGGAGGGGATGCTTTCTATATGTGATTTTCATGCCTATGCCTCAGATCTTGCTTTTCCTTGGCTGCATTCAGTTCAATTTCAGTAAAATCTATGAAAATCTTTATCTATGAAAATGGAGTCAGGGTTATTCTTTCTTGAAATCTGAAAGGAGGCACGCCTGACAGACAGACAGACAGACAGATCAGATCACGGGAGTCAAACTCATCATGTCATGTTGCCATCACATGACATTTCGTGATTTTTCCCATTCATGGAGCTGGGATGGGCGTGGCCTGCAGGTGACATGCAGACCACCAATTTGACATCCCTGGATTAGATAAATAGCTATATCTGTAGCAGTAAAGATATTTCTGCACAAAACTAGCAGTTTTAAAGACAACACTGGTTTTTACTCATAAACTGGTGTTAGTCACAGGATCATTTACTAAATTCCATTTGTACCCAAAACTGTCAATACTTCCATTAGACAGATCACATCTCCTTCTTCCTCTTTTGTTCATTTTCACCCAGGAATATTTTTATTTTTGGCCTCTATATTAGTTGTTGGAGAGCTGCCATGATTTCCTATAGAAGAAGTGTGTAATTATTGCATACAGCTGGTCTGACAAATTCTGCGTGCTATTTTGTAGTCACTTGATAGAATTTCTTTTTAATATAAAAATCCTTTTTATAGGAGCAGGATGAGATCATTTTAAGGAATAACAACCTGCAAGTTATATGAAATAAGGAGTATGTGCTTCAGGTTTATTGACTAGGAAAAGAACACTTCCTTGAGCAAAGCAACTTTTAATATAAATTTCACAATGGAAAAGATGCAAAGAAGCTTTGTAATTTGATTCTGTCTTCAGAATCTTATGAGCCTGGATCAAATAAGCAGAAATGCTAATACTTGGAAATGAATATAAGAAAACCACAGGCTATAATGACCAACAGGCATGTGAAAAGCGGGTTCAGATCTTTTCCCCCAATGGCCTTGCCTCTGGTTCCAAACCAATGCATCTGCAATGTCATATTGACATTGTAGACGTAGCCAACTTTTGAGTATAATTCAATGCATTTCCTGATTTTTAAAAATATAGACTGCATAAGAGATTTTTATTTCATCAGGATGCACAACAGTTTATTTTTACATTATCCCTTTGCTTAATTATAAAGAACACTAAATGGTTCAAGGCAGTGGTGGGATCCAGCCAGTTCACACCAGTTCACCCGAACTGGTAACTAACTGCTTCTGTACATTGGAGAACTGGCTGAAAATAAAGTACAAGAGAGGGTTTTTTCTTCTTCTCTCTCCCTTCAGTTAATAACTCTGGGCAGACAGCCAAGAACCATTTAACAGGCTACTTAGTTGCAGCTGGAATGCAGCTGACACACACTTAAATAAAGTCAATAAACAACAGAACCTGATAGGATTAGAGCAGGGAAACACCCAGGAAACCCATCAATCACCCATCTAGGGATGGGATTAACTTCTTCCCTTCAGGAAGAAGGACAAGATTACAAACATTTTCATTATAAATAGTATTAAGTAACACTTCTATCATCAGCTGATACTCCCTGGCATTCCCCAAGACCTTTTATAGCTGCTGCAGTGTTGGCTACTTCTTGTTTCTTCCTGGGGGGGGGGGGGGGGGATACAGGATTGACAATGATGCAGCTTGATCATACAGGCCCTGAATTTAATGCATGTGTGGTCCAGCCAGCTGTATTGCTTCTTCTGTGAAGCACCCAGTTTAGAACATAGAGAAAAGAGAATAATAGAGTTGGAAGGGACCTCAGAGATCTTCTAGTCCAACTCCCTGCTCGAGCAGGAGACCCTATATCATTTCAGATAAACAGTTGTCCCATCTCTTTTTGAAAGCTTCTAGTGATGGAGTACCTACAACCTCTGAAGGCAAGCTATCTCAAAGTTTCCAATGGAAAGAGCACATAAAAGAGACATGGATGACTTTCCTACCTTTCTGTAGTTGACTAAATTGTGCCAGTTTGATGAAAGGTGGATGTCTCAGCTCTCTTTTCCCTGAGATCCTCTGGTTTTTGCACCCTGGGGCCTCCACCTTTCTGTCTTAATGTAGCTGCTTAGTGATTTCTGCCATTGCTTATCAGTCACATGGATATGTTTACCTGATGTTTTCCCACATAACCTTGGGATGTGAGACAGGTAAGAATTTCACAAGCTATGCCATCATTGAAGAATAAACCAAAAAGTAGAGAAAAATAAAGTGAATAAAAATGAAATAAATGCAGTAGTGTAAGGCATGTGGCGAGGCAATCAGCATCCCTTCTCACAAATGATTTATTTATTTTGTTAGATGTTTATCCTGTCTTTATTACTTTATAAGGAACTCAAGGTGGAGAATTTATCTAATATTCCTTCCTCCTCTTAGTTTCCCCACAACCGCAATCTAAGAAGTGGTTTGGACAGGTCACTCAGCCATTTTTTAAAGCCTAAAATGGGACTAGAACTCAGAGTGACTTGGTTTCTAGGCCAGCACCTTAACTACTACTTTGTTTAAAAAGGAGGGAGGAATGTCAAAATAACTTGTAAGAATTGCATGCGAAAACATGGTTGGAGGAAACAAACATGTAAAGCTGCAAACATCACAGATAACATTTCAGAATAATCTCTCATAGAATGATGCAAAGGACAAGAGAGGTTGTGGCAAATTATAATCTGAGTAGGACCTGTTAGTAGGAAAGGAGACTAGAATGAGCAGTAATACTTTGGAAGATGCATCAAACCTGAAGTTAAAATGTTTGTTATTTATTTGCACAAGGCAAGCATTCTTTTTATTTGAAAACTACTTGCTCTGGTGAGGTGTGGGGCTGGGAGGAGTGGCTGGGAGGAGCGGCTGGGAGGAGAGAGGTGAGGCGTGGCCAGGCATTGCAAGGAGAGGCCAAGCAAGATGAGATGCCCCTTGACGTGAGTGATGTTGAGTTGGCCACGCCCACCCAGTCACATGACCACCCAGCCATGCCTACCCAGACCAGAGAACTGGTTATTAAATTATCTGAATCCCATCACTGACTTTAAGTATTGCAGAAGTTCTATCAGCTTGTTCTTTGCTATCAGTATTTGAAGTTGGACAGATCTGAGGCAGTGGTGGGTTGCTACCAGTTCTCCCCCGTTTGGGCGAACAGGTAGCGGAGATGGTGGGGTGAAAGCAAACCAGTTCTCTCTGACAGTTAGCTTGGCCCTTCTGCCTGCCCCTGCATTATACATACCTTATATTCAGTTGTTTTTAGTCCAGTTGAAACATGCAGCAGAGGAGATTGCTGCATCTCAGATGTTCCTTAATACACTGCACTTACGTGGAGCACAAGTTTGGTGTGCGTGCAAGTGAAACGAGCATGAAGCAAACCAGTTGTAACACCGGTTGAAACCCACCACTGATCT
This sequence comes from Ptyas mucosa, assembly GCA_012654045.1. Classification (NCBI taxonomy): domain Eukaryota; kingdom Metazoa; phylum Chordata; class Lepidosauria; order Squamata; family Colubridae; genus Ptyas; species Ptyas mucosa. The sequence goes on along the minus strand of WNWU01013815.1, from coordinate 27,911,924 downwards.
GAAGGCAATAATAGTTATCTTCAAAGTTTTTTTAAAGAATGCAGGAGGAGATAGGAATAATCTGTAGTAAATACAAGTACCCTACCTCTTGGAAAATGGAAGTGCTGTAAGTCTGTGGTGTGTATGTGTGTGTGAGAGAGAGGGAGGGAGGGAGGGAGGGAGGGAGGGAGAGAGAGAGAGAGAGAGAGAGAGAGAGAGAGAGAGAGAGAGAGAG
>WNWU01013815.1:27817293-27911700 GCA_012654045.1 Ptyas mucosa | reverse complement strand
GAGAGAGAGAGAGAGAGAGAGAGAGAGAGAGAGAGAGAGAGAGAGAGAGCTTTAAAGTATACAATAACTATGTATTATATCGTAACTTTGCATTGGGGATTTTTTTAGTTTCCTCTCCCTCCCTCCACTGCATCATTTCATCATCACTTACCTGTTTCTTCCTGCAAAGTATTTGACAAGGATGAGCATTTCCCTTTAAGGCTTCAACAATCCAATTGTCTTCTCTGGAGCAGGGAGGGAGTTGCTATATGTAATAATGTGGCAGCCAAAAGATGGCTGCCAAGGCTTCCTAGAATATCATGCCAAAGTACACTTGTCTTGTATTTAAACTGAACCTGCTGCAGCTATAGGAAGACTCTATCATACCATTACGTTGATTTCACAGACAGATTGGAACCAAAAGAGTCCAGGCACCAATGAGACAGCTTTGAGGATTAGGAAGTACCAGGGTTTCCCTAGCAACAGATTGAATTATAGCTAGGAAACCAGGGGGTTTCCCTAGTTACAGACTGTTACTGATGAGCGTAAGAGCATCACTGGCTTCAGTCTGGCAGTGCAACAGCAGACATAGGCTTTTGCTCCTTCACACACACACACACACACACCCATTGATGCAATATGGGAACAGAATGGATAGCAAAATCATGTTTAAAGGAATGTTGCAAGGATCTGGCAGAAATTTTTGAAGAGATTTTGCTGCAGAATCTAGGTCCCAGATAACCCAAACTACAAATTTGTGATGCAAGCGCTGAACTGAACAGCTAGGAGTATGGCTGAGGGATTAACCCATCCATGCCCAGCTAAAAATGGGAAAGGTAAGGACAAATTGTCTGCATGCTACAGGACACAAAGGGTGTTCACCCTGAGACAAAATTATGTAAATTATGGCAGCTTATGGTGAATTTTTAAAGAGGTTTACATACCATTTATAGCCATACTGACCTGTTAATGAAAAATATTCAGACTTCCATCCCCCATTCAAATTCTTACTTGACTAAATACTGATCTTGCACATTCTCCTCAAATATTAATTTAGATAAACTCTACAGGCATAGATCCCTCTGCAGAAGCATAACATTAAATTTAAATTTCTTATAAGGCAACCCTCTGTGCATTTACTGAGAAACAAATCCCTTTACTTTGCAGTAGACTTGAAAAAGATTGTATTTTAATTTTTTACATTTGGACTTATGTAAGTTACACAGATCAGTGTAGTGTAGTTACACAGATCAGTGTAGTGCAGATAGTGCATTTGAAAATCATATGCTGCCCTGCATTCATTCCAGGGTTATTTGCAACTTGGACCTCCATAGCAGGGATATGCAATCTATGCCCCGCGGATGCTTTGGACTTTATACTGGTTCACTTGGACCATGTACTGATCTCAAGTGTGACCAGTACAAGAGGCTGCATCTGGAAGATGCCCTCACTCAGTAAAACTACAGTTGCAGCTGTTTCCTGTAACCCCATATAAATCCAAGAGAGAGTTTATGAATATCAGCATTTTGTAAAATAAATTTTAAAAATGTTTGAAACTAGGGATGTACTGAAAGGAGAGGATTCCCCCCCCCTTTTTTTTTAAAGATGGCATCAGTTCTCCTTATTTAATTTATTAGTTAAAAGTATGTGCCTGTCCTTTGCACTAGTACTGGAATAGGGCTGATCAGGCATCTTAAAGGAACACTTAAAGATGTTTTGTACAAGTTAGTCTTTTATCATCTTTTATCATTGCTATTTAAGCTTCCTAGCAGGACATTTTTAGGATTTCAAGCTAAGGTGTTTTTTTTGTAATCATACATTGGGAGGAAATACTCCCCTGTTGGAGTTCTCCTAGCCAGGATGTAACGATCAGCACTTTGAAGAAATAATTGAATAACAAAGCAGAGCTGCCAGAAATAAGCTTTTCATGACAAGGAACCAAGATGAGTGACATTCAGCAAGGCTTCTTGGGTAGCTAGAAAGATTGACATTCAAAGGTGAGTTTATATACCCTTTCTGAGTTTTGGTCTAAAACTGGTTTTTGGTGAAGTTGAATTCTATGTTTGGTGACATTTAATCCTGTGTTTATTGATGGGATAATTTTCCCTATTTGGCTTTGTTTGGAAGAAAAAAGGTTAATCTCTGTTCCTGAAAAGAAACAGGGTTGAGAAATCTGGCTAGTTCCTGTGTCTGTTCTGGTAATTGGTTTAACAAGCAACAGCTACTGTGTTTGCTCTTTTGCTAATTGCATTCTTTGTAGTTAGGCTTATCTCAAGTGTTTACACTGAGCTTGCCTGGGGTGTGAGCTCTGGCAATGAGCCAGACAGGGCTTTTCTTCCGTTGTGTAAATGGTTGTGATTTAATAATTTGTATTGTGTTTGGATTATTTGCTGCCTCGTGTTTTCTTCCTCTAACTGGGGAGGGGGTCTCTCTTCAATCCCCCCTTTTGTATTATTACTGATGGTTCAGTAATTAGTACAAGGTTTAAACAGGTAGAGTGTAAACTTGGTAGTGGCTGTCAATTTGGCTCATCATCAGAGAAACTTTATTGGCCTGATTGTTAGTTTTAGTGAAAGCTGTCGTGTGATTTCTCTGGCATCTTAGGCATGGGGGAATGCATTGGCAGAGACAACAAATGATGAACCCCATCATTGTGACTGCAACTATGTTGTTTATTTATTTTTTTTTTTGGTAGGCCCAATGATCAGGACACAAGCCATAGAGGTTTAACAATATTTATTTATATACTTTCTATTGCAGGAGATCATCAGACAAGACAAGATTTCAGCCAAAACATCAACTTATATACACAGAAGGCGGAGTAATGGTAAGGAGGAGTCAGTGGGAGGGACATTGGTGGTATCTGGATTTAACCCTGTGAAGTCTCATACATATTGATAGTTAGGTATTTTTACTTGTAACAAATCCCCCTCTAAAATACCAAACTATTATTAATTCTTCGTATTTTATATATATATACATTTAATTTTGTAGTTAGATAAGCATGTTGTTTAGTTGGCAAAGGTTTTGTCAAAATATCTGCAATTTGTTCATTAGTTTCACAATGTAAAGCTCTAATAAAACCTATATTAGATAACTGTCTTACATGTTTAATATCTATATGATGCAATCTTTGACCTATTGCTTCAGATGTTGAGATTTCTATTGCAGCTTTATTGTCTTCATGGATGATTATAGGATAAATAGGTTCAGACCAAATGTTAGATAATAAGTCTCAAACCACATTAAATTATTGGCTGCTTTTGATAGACAAATATATTCAGCTTCAGTTGTAGAGGTGGCGATTAAATTTTGTTTACCAGTATACCAGTGCACTGGACAGTTGTTTATTAGAAAGATGTAGCCAGAAGTACTTTTTCTACTTTTGGAATCCCCAGCCCAATCTGCATCAGCATAGCATGTTAGAATAGGTCTATCTGAGAGAACTGGTTCCAAATACAAGCAAACATCAGCACTAAATTTTAGATATCTTAGGATTCTTTTTATCCCTTCCCAGTGATAAGTATTAGGATGGCTTATGTGTCTAGACAGAAGATTGACAGCGAGAGTAATGTCCAGTCTGGTCCAATTGGAAATATACAATAATGAACCAATAACAGATCTGTACAATGTATTGTCCTTAAATGACTCGTATTCGTTATTCATGTTTCTTGTAAAGTCAGTCTGCATGGGAGTCTCACATGATTTTGATTCCATCATGTTACATTTTGTAGAAGTTCTAAAATCTTTTCCTTTTGGGACAATTTGAATCCTCCTTTGGTCTTATCAATTTGAACCCCCAAATATTTATTTACTCTCCCCAAACTCTTTAGAGTGAAATGTTTGTTCAATCTTTCTGCGAATTCATCACATCTATTTTTGTTTTGCCCAAAATATAATATATCACCAACAACTACGTACTCTATTGTGTTGCTTGTCTTTCTGGTAAAAAAACATAAGTCAGTGGAAGTAGCTGAAAAACCCATCTCATTAAGTATTTTTGATAAACATTCATACCATCTCTTTCCAGATTGTTTCAATCCATATAAACTCTTATTTAATAACCATGTTTCTCCTTTTTGAGTGTTTTTTCCTGGGGGTGCTGGTACATATATTTCTTTATCAAGATTAGCATGCAAATATGCAGTTTGCACATCAAACTGATATATGTCTAAGTTGAGAATGGTTGCCAGTACTAGTGCACTCTTAACGCTTTCTGATCTAACAGTTGGGGAATATGTATCTACATAATCATCAGGGAACCTTTGTGCAAACCCTTGGGCCACTAGTCTAGCTTTGTATAATGATTTGCTATCTTCCAATTCTTTAATTTTGAATATCCATTTAGTTCCGATGGGTGTCTTACCTATTGGTGGATTGGCGGGTGTGTATATGTTTAACTCTTTTAAGCTATCCATCTCTTTCTCCATTGCTTGTTCCCATTTGGCCCTCTCTGTCTGAGGTAATTTTAGTATTTCATCATATGTGTTTGGTGTTATTATTTTGTTTGCATTGATAGATAGTATGTAATCATCTAACTTTTTTGGTAATGTGTTTCTATTGGATCTGATGGGTCTATTGGGAAGTGATTCTGCATCATGCATATATCTTGCCTCTTTTTCAGTCAGAGTATCTACTTGTATGATGGGGTGATTCTTTTTCCATTCTCTGGTGGTTACCTCTTGGTGTCTGGGCTTGTTAATTTTTTGTGTTTTGGGTTCAATTGTGTGTGGTTTGTCTTCTCTATGTATGTCTATTGTATTTTCTAACTCGGGGCATAATTCATTAAGATGTATTTTAGACCAATTTGCATGCTCATGGAATACTGCTGTTCTTGATATAATGAATTTATTATTTTTATCTATGAATCGGTATCCTTTTGTTCCGGATTCATATCCCATGAATTTTAACCTTTTAGATACTTTTTTACCTTTGCGTCTTAATTGTTTTGGTACATAAACATCAGCTGTAACACCAAATATATGTAGATGGTTAATTTTTGGTTTTCTGCTGTACATGACTTCGTAAGGTGTTTTGCCAATTACGCTAGACCACAATCTGTTTATGGTATAATTTGAATATGTGAGTGCTTTGGCCCAGAAATTTTGTCCTAATCCTGCATCATTTAACACACATCTAACCATGGTTTGTAACAAACCATTTTTCCTTTTCGTGACGCCATTCTGGAAAGCTGAAAAAGGAGTAGATTTAAAATGTAATATTCCCTGCATTCTTAGCCAATTAGAGAATTCTTTTGATAAAAATTCTGACCCCCTATCTGTCATTATTTGTTTGATTTTTATATTATATTGTGTTTCTACCCTTTTTTGAAATTCTTTAAATTTTTTAAATACTTCGTTTTTATGATTGAGTGTATATACGAAACCATACCTGCTGAAGTCATCTACTATGGTTAAGAAGTATCTTTTTCTATACTTAATTGATGGCTTCATGGGACCAACCAAATCCATGTGTACCAGTTGAAAAATTGAATGTGTGGTGCGTGTAGCTTTTCTAGGTCTAGGTTTGTTTTTTAGTTTTGAAGATTTGCATACAGAACATTCCAAATAATTTTTGCAATTTTTTACTTTTAAATCATCAGAACATTCTAACATTTTTTGAATAACAGGGAAACTGGCATGTCCCAGTTTCCTATGAAGCAAATGAGCGCATTCATCATGCATTGGTTTACCATTTGATATTTTCTCATTGAGAGTGGAGTCATTTGTGCATTCATTCCCTATGTCATCCTCATCCCTTTTGTCACTATCATTTTTACATTTTTTGTTTTCTAATTTTGTGTGTGTATATGCCTTTCGTCATTTTCTGGTTGTAGATATGTTAATCCTCCCTTTGTGATAATTTTGCCTATGTTCCTTTTGTTTCTTGACATGTATACTCTCCCATCCTTAAATGTGATTTCTATTCCATTTTCTTCACATAATTTGAGCATAGCCAATATGTTATGTGGGATTTCTGGGATGAACAACACCCCGTCTATCTTTCCTATGCCTTTAATGTGTACGTTACCTATTCCTTTCACTAAAACTTTGTTCTGATTTGCCACTTTGATGTGGTAATTCTTTTCTGAAAAGTCACTGAGGAGTTCTTTATCATGGGTGGTATGATTTGTAGCTCCAGAATCAATGAGCCATGTGTTGCCTGAATCTTTTTGTGTGAGTCTATTGTCTCCTAGTCCGTATAGTGATCCATATTTACTTTCTCTGGAATTGTCCCTGTATTTTGTTCTATCCTTTGGATTGGGAGATTCCCTACATTTATATCTATAGTCGGGTGAGCGTCTGTCTAGGAAACTAGTTTTTCTGTCTGGTCTCTCTCTGTAATGTGATTGATCCCTATACCCTATATTTTTTTGACAATCTTTTCTATAATGGTTCCTTGAACCGCATGTGTGACATTCTGGTGCATAACTATCTCTGTCTTGGAACTCTACTCTCTTTTTGTTTCTACTTTCTTTGTGACATAGAAAGCACTCCCTCCTCAAATTATCTTCCGCTATGAGTTTATTTGTGAGGGTTTCTAGTGTTAAACGTTCTAGGCTGAGACTATCCAATAATGTTATGTAATTATCCCAACTAGAATCCAGTGAATTGATTATTATACTTTTCATGCTGCCTTCAGAAATATTCTCCCCTCTTTGAATGAGTTCAGCTCTGGTGGCATTTAAGGTTAAGATATGTTCACTCATGGGTGTTCCACTTTTTAGTTTAGCAGAGTGAAACTCCCTGGAAATCCTGGTTGTTGTAGCTACATTCTTACTATAAAACAAATTAATCAATTTTTGAAATATTTCAGAAACAGTCATAATAAACCTTATGGTGCATACAGTCTAGTTCAAAAGTCCAGGGCTTGCCAGGAGGATCATTGATAAAAAAACAACATGTTTTCTCTTAAATATATAACTTGGAGCTGCTGACTCCATTCCAATAAATTTGCACCATCTAATATTAATTTAACAAAGTCTGTCAGAGGAGCCACTGAGTTGTGTGAAAAGTTACTTACTGTCTGTTGCTGTCCATGGTTTAAGTCTTTAGCAAACTCACAATATGGCATTGGAATACTTGATGTATATCTGTACTGACTTGTCTCTATATTTGGTGTATATCTGTACTGACTTGTCTCTATGTTTGGTGTATATCTGTACTGACTTGTCTCTATGTTTGGTGTATATCTGTACTGACCTATCTCTATGTCCTCTTCCTTTTTTCTTGCAGACACGCTCTGCGCATGCTCAGAGTTCATTTTTCTCCAGCAGTCACCATGGAAGGATCCTGTGCTCGCGGCTCTCAGGAGAAGGCCCCAGTCAGCTGGACAATCCTCCGTCTTGATTCTGGAAGGTCCCAGGTAGTCAATGGTTACCTGGGATGCCAGTCTGGTCGGCTGGGTGTCTCTGCAGGTCCGAAGGCCTGCGAAGTCTCCATGGAGGTTCCGGTGGCTCTGTTCTTCTGGGTGGCTGGAGAATGGGGCTTGATCTGGAACATCGCCATCGGGATGTCTTCTGGTTGGTGAGTATAGTCTTTTAATTCTTGGGTCTTGCGTGGCTCGCATGGGCATTGGGTAGTCGTCTTCGGTGGTCAGCGGTTTGTATGTTTCTTTGCGGGTGACGGTTTCGTCTCTTAGGTAGTCTGACTCTGTATAGTTTCTATCATAAGTAGTCTTAGTGGGTCTCTCCAGATTTTCTAGTTGTGACTCCGGTAGTTTGATTTTTGACCCAAATGCCGCGGTTAGCACTTGCATGGCATTATCTATTTCTTTCTTTTTTTTGAAAATAAACACATGTTGTTTATTTCAGTACAGCATTTTCTCAGAAAACAAAAAAAAACCAATACCAAATATTCACTTGCAAATTCACTTTGTCAAAATATGTACTGTGCATCTTCTGAGTTCAGTGCCCTGTGTTTTCACTTCCCTTGTTCCAATTAAATCTCCAGGTATTTGGGCTTATACGTAAACTGCCTGTTTTAATCTCCTGGAATTTGATTGTCAAGTGTTCAAAATCCCCACACATGAAAGTAATTTTGAGAACACAGTAATGGAGGAGTGAATATTATATTATGTGATTTATTTTGCTAGTTGTTAGTATATTATTGTATTTATCTGCTTCACTCTGGTTTTGTTCTTTTAAATTTTCCTGATCATCGAATATTTTTTTTTTAAAAATGAACTTTATTCAACATAAAAAAGTTAAAATACGGGGAAAAAATGTTCTTAACTCTCTCTCTATATATATATAAAGAAACAAAAGAGAATTACATTCTTATCCTACTTGCACACAAAAGCTAATAAACCAAATTTTCTATATTTATGTTGTGTGAACATTTAAATATATACATTAGTCATTATTTCTTATTGACGGTGTATATTGTTTACCTTTAATTTCTTACTGTTTTTTGACTTTATCATTTTTCCAATGATTCACCCAATCATACCATCTGTCCCATATTTTGAAGTATTGTGAGTCTTCCTTTTCATTTAGTTTTAAAGTTAGTCTATCCATTTCTGCGCATGTAAATATTTTTTGAATTATTTGCTGATCTGATGGCAACTGCTCTAATTTCCAAGCTTGGGCTAAGGTTAATCTGGCAGCCATAATTATGTGTAATGTGATATATTTTATTTCTTTTCTACTACTTTTTTAAAGTTCCCTAATAAAAAAATTTCAGGTTTTAAATCTATATCTTCTTTTGTTATTTCTATTATCCAAGTTCTAATTTTTGTCCAGAATTTTTTAGTTTTTGGGCAAAGCCACCATAGGTGATAAAAGGTTCCATTTGTTTGTTTGCATTTCCAGCATATCAGATTGAAGCTTGGGTACATTTTTGCCAACCTAGCCGGGGCTAGGTGCCACCTACACCACATCTTGTAGTGGTTCTCTTTATATGTTGTTGCTTTTGTTATTTTGTAGTTATTTTCCCATATTGTTTCCCATTCCTCCAGTTGTATACTTCTTCTGATATTCCTAGCCCAAACTATCATTTGGCCTTTGACTATGTTTTCTGCAAAATCATACTCTAATAAGTATTTATAAATTTTTGAAATTAATTTCCCTTCTTTGGTTTCTAGTAATTTATCTAATTGGTTAGGTTTTATTTCAACTCCTCTTTCTTCTCTGTCTTTTTTATATCTAGTTTGTATTATTACGTATGGCCACCAGTCCATTTCTATGTCCTGATCCTTCAATTCTTGACGCGTTTTTACCCTTCCGTTTAAGTCCAGGACTTCTTTGTACCGTATTATTCTTTGGGCGTCTAATGTATCAGTATGCATTGTTGCCTCTAACGTAGATATCCAGCTTGGGACTTTCATATAATGTTTGTTTTTAATTTCCAACCAAGTGCTAATTAGTGAGTTTCTTATGTGGTTTTTAAAATGTTTGTATGTTTTATTTCCAATGTTCCACAGGTAAGCATGCCAGCCTTTTAATAAATCGTGACCTTCCAATTTGAGTATTCTTTGATTGTCCAAATTAACCCAATCCTTTATCCATATTAGACTTGCTGCTTTATAATATTTTTCCCAGGCTGGTAGACCAAAGCCTCCTCTAGCTCTGTCATCCTGTAGTGTCTTTATATTTATCCTCTTTTTTTCCCTTCCCATATAAATTTTGCAATTATTTTGTTTCAAATTTGTAAAAAAGTTTTTCTCTAGTTTTACCAGGATGGTTTGGAATAGGTAGAGGAGTCTTGGAAGTATATTTGTCTTTATTGCCGCAATTCTCCCTAGCAGTGATAATTTGAGTTTCCCCCATCTCTCTAGATCTTTCTTAATTTGTTGTACTAGTTCCCCATAGTTATTATCTTTAATGGCTATATTTTTGGTTGTCAGATTTATAGCTAGATATTTTATTTTTTTAACTGTTTGTAGTCCTGATTGTTGTTCCAATTCTTCTATTTGTTTTATTGTTAGGTTTTTGGTTAATATTTTGGTTTTGGCTTTGTTAATGTTTAACCCTGCTACTCTACCGAATTTTTCTATCTCCTCTGTCAATTGTAATTGTGTTTCTATTGGGTTTTCTATGAAGAATACAAGGTCGTCAGCAAAAGCTTGGACCTTGTATTCTTCTCCCTTTATTTTAAGTCCTTTGTGACAAGGTTAGGTACTCTAGGTGCTCTAGGAATCACATGCTTATTGATGACATGCAAATCATGAAAAAATCTAAAAATGGGAGAGCTTCCGGTTGAGCCACCCTGTCGCTGATGATCTTTTGAAGACCGCCAGCCCCACTGCCTGTAAAAGAGCTGTTTCAAAGAACAGAAACGGCTCGGAAAACTCCCGATCTTTTAGGATTTGGTGAGAAGAGCAGGCGACTTTAGGTAGAGTCCCCTGTGAGACCCCCAGGTGCTCTGGGCAGGTAACAGGGTGGGACTCCCTTTTTAAGTCGCTGCAGCTCCAGACAATGGGGAAACTCTGCTTTGAGCAGAGCCAGACAGCGCGATCAACAAACTGACAAAACACAACAGCAGGGTGGAAACGGAACTTTAAAACAAAACGCAAGTATTTTTAGCCCTGTGGATTAATTTAAAGAGTTATACTTTTGAAACTCCAAAACTCTGAGAGTGGGGAAAAGAAAGGAAAAAAAATGGCGATTGCTTTCAGCGGAAAGAGCAGCTGAAAGCGAAAGTGGACTGGTCTGTCTATTGTAACAAGCTTAAAGCAACAAGTTTTAAAGTTACAGATTCAGCTGGAAAGGGGAAAGAACAAAAGAAAATTTAATTATAAAGACAATTATCAATCTGGCTTATCCTGGAGAAATTATTGGGAAGATTTGGTTCTTGTATTGGGTGCAGAAATCGTGTTAAAATGTCATCAAAGCAAACAAAAGCAGAGACTAAGCCAGCGGGGGGGGGGGGCTCCCCCACTCATCAGCCAGAACAGCTGCAAAGCCAGACAAAGGGGGATGGCTTCCAGGATTTAAAAGAATTTATTACTCAAGAAATTAAGGATGTTAAAGGGCTTGTTCAAGAAAAGTTTGATTTAGTTAATAAGGACATCCAAACAGTGGTGAAAGGCCTGTCTGATGTAGTTTTGCATATTGATAAAAAGGTGGAAAAGCTTGCACTGGATGTAGATATGAGACTGAAAGACACAGATTCCAAAATCAGTGAAGTGGATGAAAAACATCAAAAACTTGAAAATGAGATAATAATGATGCAATTCAGGCAAATGGAATTTGCTATAAGGCTTAGAGGCATAAAGGAGAACAGTAGAGAAGATTTAAGAAAAGTTTGTGCTGATGCTTTGGCAGTGTTATTGAAGGCTGATGATCCTGATGAGATTTTTTTTTAAATTGACAAGGCTTACAGAGTCAACTCTCGAGTGGCAGTTTATAGACAGCTGCCTAGAGATGTGGTGATATATTTTACAGACAGAAGAATAAGAAATGATATCTTGCAAAGGTCATTTGCCTCTACTGTTCAAATTGATGGATCTGAAATTGGAATTTTTAAAGAATTGCCTCCTAAGATGTTAAAGGATAGAAAAGATTTTGGATTCCTGGTGGCTGAACTGAAGAATACAATTTCGCTGGGATGCACCAGTTGGTATAATATTGAGGATGCAAGGAGTGAGATATCGTTTAAATACTATAGAAAAAGCGGAAGATTTTTACTATAATATTCTGAAAGCAGGCTCAACAACTCCAAGAACATCTTCTCCATTAAATAAGGAAGCTGAGGAACAGAGACAGTTTGATTTGGAGACGGAAGAACATATAAAACAGTCACAAAAGGAAGCATTGGAGGCCCAGGGAGCTACAGGGGGTATCTTGGTAGATCCTTTTGCACCATGTCCAATTTCCTCTCCAGAGGTTACATTGCAAACTACAAGAGAAGTGGCGTTGGATCTTGAACTGATGACATCTAAACTGGATGATCAACATATAACTAGAGCAGCCTCTAAGCAAATGAAGGAAGCACTCCAACAGGAGAGACCCAAGCCACCACGTACAAAGAAGGCTAAGGACAAGCTACAAGTTGAAGTTGTGGGAGGAACAAAGCCGAAGATTACTTGTGTTCAAAGGGATCTCCAGCAAATGTTCTCAAAACTTCAGGGCAGTCCAAATGATAATTAAATTTTTGTCTTGGAATGTGAACGGATTGAACTCTCCACAAAAAAGAAAGAAAATATTTCATTATCTGAAACAATTTAATAATGATGTTATTTGTTTGGAAGAAACTCATATTAGAGTACAAGACCAGAAATATCTGATAAACTCTAAATTAGGAATGCAATTTATTGCTTCAAATGTGGAAAAGAAGAATGGAGTGGTGATGTATATAAACAAAAAATTTTCAGCTAAGATTATAGAAGCAGATGAATTTGGGAGATATCTCGCAATTGAACTTTTTACAGATAATGGTCCAACTTTGTTGGTTGGAATTTATGCTCCTAATCAGCAACAAGAAAGTTTTTATAAAATGCTTCATTTGAAGATTTTAGATTGGAATTTTACATCTATTTTAATTATGGGTGACTGGAATGGAATTATTCAACCCAAAAAAGATAAAAAGACTCAAGCTAAAACAGCTCTTAAATTACCGCATGCTTTTTTTGACATGAAAGAGGATTTGGAACTGAAAGATATATGGAGGATTCGTAATCCAGAAGATTTGGACTTTACTTTTTATTCTGATAGGCATAAATCCTTCTCTAGGATAGACTTTATTCTGTTAACGGTGGATTTACTACTTAAAGCGAAGAAAACAAAGATATTTCCCAGAACGTTAACAGACCATAGTCCGGTATGGATAAAAATTGAGATGGGAAAGAAAGAAAAAAAATCTTGGAAATTAAATGAAAATTTATTTAAATATGAAAAGAATATAAAGGAATTAAAGAACCACATAGTGGAATTTTTTACATGGAATTTGAATAAAGGTACCCCTATTGAAACAGTTTGGGACGCAGGCAAAGCATATATGAGAGGGGTACTGATACAAATGAACTTTAAACATAAACAAGATAGATAGAAAAAGAGAATGGAACTGGAAGAAGAGATAAAGAAAAAGGAACAGTTATTGATAAAAAATCCAACAGATGGAAAATTACAAGGAATAATAAAACTTTTGAAAGATCAATTCCAAATGCTTATAGCCGAACAAACAGCAACCAATCTACAATTTGCAAAACATAATACTTTTGCTAATGCTAACAAGCCAGGCAGATGGTTGGCTTATACCTTGAGGAAGCAACTAACTACACGAACGATTGATTCTATTGAATATGCTGGGAAAGAAGTCTTTCAGCAAGAACTTATTAAAGAAGCCTTTCTGGATTATTACTCTAAACTGTATGCTAAGAATAATATACATAATAAACTTATTGATACGTATCTTGAGGGAAAAAGAGTGTCTAAGATTTCATCTGTTCATAAGGAAAGAATGGATAGATTAATAACAGCGGAGGAGATTAGCTTTGCCATAAAACAATTGAAACCAGCAAAAGCACCAGGAACGGATGGTTTAACCGCAGTTTACTACAAAACTTTACAAGCTGAAATGATTGATTACCTTAAAGATTTATTTTGTAGTATACAGCAAGGTGGTAATATACCTCCCTCATGGAAAACAGCTTTTGTTTCATTAATACCGAAAGAAGAAGCAGGTCCAAAGAAACCAGAAAATTTTAGACCAATTTCTCTCTTAAATACGGATTATAAAATTTTTGCAAAAGTATTGGCCAACAGATTAATGCCAGCTATTCAAGAGGTGATTCATCATGATCAAACAGGATTTATCGAAGGCAGACATATGAAAGAGAATGTTAGGCAAATTATAGATTTGTTGGACTATCTAGAAAAGAATAACAGATCCCTGCAGTGCTAGCTTGTTTGGAATGCGGAAAAAGCCTTTGATCGAGTGAATTGGAATTTTATAATAAAGACTTTGGAAAAAATGGACTTTGGGGCTCGTTTTATACAAGCAATTGCAGCAATATATCAAGAACAATTTGCACAACTTATTATTAATGGAAGTTTAACTGTGAATTTTAACATACAAAAAGGTACAAGACAAGGATGTCCATTATCCCCATTGTTATTTATTTTAACTTTAGAAGTCTTGTTGAATACAATACGTGCCTCGAACTCTCTAAATGGAATAGTCATAAGGCAAGAGGATTACAGGACTAAGGCATTTGCAGATGATCTGGTGGTTACCCTAACACGGCCGATGAAATCAATAATCCAGTTGAAATTTATTATAGAAGAATATGGTGTGGTATCAGGATTTAGATTGAATCAAAGAAAAACTAAAATGATAACAAAAAATTTGACAATGATTCAAAATAAGGAACTTGAAAGTATGACAGGTTTTGAAATTGTATCAAAGGTGAAATATTTAGGAATACAAGTAGCAGATTCAAACATAAAATTGTTTCAAAATAATTATGAACCGTTGTGGCAAAAGATACAAAAAGAAATGCAAACTTGGAAAAAATTGCAATTGTCTTTACTTGGCAGAATAGCAGCAGTAAAGATGAATGTTTTACCCAGATTTAATTTTTTGTTTCAAATGATACCGGTACTTAAAACTGATAAACAACTGTTGGAATGGCAAAAAGGAGTGAATAATTTTGTTTGGAATGGGAAAAAACCGAGAGTCAAACTGAAAATTATGCAAGATACTCGTGAGAGAGGTGGCCTCAAACTCCCAAACCTTCAATTATATTATGAAGCAGCTGCATTGACACATATTAGTGATTGGTTTGGGAAAACAGAGAATGGAATATTGAACATAGAAAGCCACGATTTGGAATGGGGTTGGCATGCATATTTATTTTATGACTATAAAGTAGACAAAGTATTTAATACTCACATATTCAGAAGTGCCTGGATGAGAATATGGAAAAAGCACCGATTCAAATGGGATTACAAAATACCGCTTTGGTTGGATCTTGCTGATACCATGTGGAATACAAATATTAAGTCACTCGGGGGGGGGGGTTATACAAAGATTTACTTTTTATTGAAGGGGGTAGATGGCAGCTGAAGACACAACAGACACTGTTGGACGATGGAACTATTTTAACTTGGTTACAGTATAATCAATTGCAAATGAGATGGAAAGAAGACCAAAAAATTGGAATAATGTTGTATGAAGCAGATAAAAGAGAAAGGACCGATGCATATTAAGAGAATTTATAATGTTTTGCTAGAAAGGGATTCAGAAAAAGAATTGGTTAAAGACTGTATGGTTAAATGGGCACAAAATTTTACAGAGCCAGTTATGATGGATACTTGGGAAAAAATATGGGTTCAGAATGTTAAATTTACACAATCGCAGAATTTGAGGGAGAATTTTTATAAAATGTTTTATAGATGGCATTTAGATCCTAAGAAATTGTCATGTATGTATCCTAATGTGCAACCAAAATGTTGGAGATGTGATTGTTTAGATGCTACATATTACCATATATGGTGGACTTGCAAGAAAGTGAAGGCTTTTTGGATAAAAATTTGGTGGGTTATGCAGAATATCTTGAAGAAGCTACAATTTTCTCCACAACTGTTTCTATTGGGTATAGTTAAGGGTTTTACAAGGCGGGAAACAAATTTGATACTGTATATGGTGACAGCAGCCAGACTACTGGTGGCCCAATATTGGAAGAAAGATGTCCTGCCTATTATTGATCAGTGGATTCAGAAGATGGCTGGATTTGCAGAGATGGCGAAGATCTCCGCTTTTTTAAAAGACCATACACAAGAGAATTATGTGCAAGAATGGAAAAAATGGATTGATTATATACAAAATAAATATCAAACCAGAAAGTATTATATACCTTTCAGCTGAACGAGACTAGATAAATATGATTATGTATATTAGACTAAAGAGGATAGAATATAAAGGGATAGATTATTTTATGTTGTGTTTGTAGTTATAATAGCTTATAGTGGAAGTTCGAAGGGGGGGTAGGGCTGGTTGGGTAGGGATGGAGGGTAAGGGGAAGTGTATTTTACATATTTTAAATGTATAATTGTTGGGGGGAAGGGGGGCTGAAAATGGGGAGAAAAATCTATATTGGAAAACTTTTTCAATAAAAAAAATCTATTCTAAAAAAAAATCTAAAAATGGATTTCCCTTCCTTGTCAAGGCAGGGTTTCCTAACCTGGAAAATTGATGTATTGCAAGGGGAGGTGCATTTGCACATGACCCCCTGTTCTAGATATGCTTGAATTAGCTTCTGAATTGGCTCTACTGCCTCTGACTGTATTCTGTATTGGGGAATGCATGGAGGTGGCCCCTGGGGAGGAGGCCTCCCTTCACATACATGACATTTTCAAAGAATGATGTCAGCCTTCCAGAAAAACCCAATTCTAATTAAAAGCTCCAAGGCAAGTATTTTCTCAAAGTTCCATTTATTAGAGAAGGTATACTGGCACATCTGGGAAAACCCGAATCTGAGAGTTATGGGTTTTTCCTTAGTAAATCAAAATCCCCAAAACCAACCCCTCACTCATCAGTCCATCACATGGTCCAATCACCATCCGTCCCATCTCGAGACATCACTCCAACCACTCCTTCTCCAGATGGAGGATTGTTCCAACTTTCACCAAAAGGAAGAATGCTATTTTGTCTAACTACATTCCCTCTACTAAATCCCCCCTCCTACTTTTCCACACACAAGAAGGTGGCAGCATGGAAGCTTCCGGTCTAATATGGCTTCCAAAGCTGACAGGCGTCCTCCCCCCCTCCCCCGGAAGAAAAAAATGCACCATGGAAAATATAATAGACAAAACACAAAAGAAAGGGCTAACACATTGTACATCAGACTGCTTAACCCCCTCTCCCCCCTCCAGGAGGACCCATTGGCTTCTCCAGAAATTTATCATGAAATTGTTTTATTAGTCTATCAGCTTTCATATCCCAACTTTTCACCCAAGTAGTTTCAGACAAATCTTACTCTTTCCAGTGTACCAAATACTGTAACTGACCCCTGTGTAATCTAGAGTGAAGGATCTTCTTAACTTCATGAGTCTCCCCTTGTACTATCAAAGGCGGGGCGAGCAGCTGGTAAGGGTCTTAAATTAGATCCTATTGCTGATTTCAATAAGCTACTATGAAACACTGGATGTACTTTCCCTAATATGTGAGGGAACTTAAGTTCGACAGTTACTGTTCTGACCTAGGCTTCCTGAGCCAGTAAAACACACAAGTAGTCCCAAAAACCTGTTTTATTTTAACAGCTGTGAATTCTTTTCATTCACAGATGAGGCCCAAATAGTTGTAAAGAGTCCTTCAGGATAAGACTGATAATCACCCACCTTTATCTCCCTTGACATGCTGCCAAAGACCTAATTGGCAAAGCCACATGTAATCCTGAATCAAACAGAGCTTCAGACTTTAAACTGAATAGAATTAACAATGTTGCTTCCTGCAAAGGCCCACGTACCTTTGCTCCTCTTTTAAGTCTTATGGGAGGGGCCAATCATCTCCAAGCCCTAATCCCGAGTCGTCCCTTTTGTTTTAACTGTTCTTGCCTTCTGGCAGCTCTGTGCATGCGCACACTGGGAACAAGCTCCCCCTGTTCCTTTGCCTTGCTGAGGTCTGACTCTGGAGGCTCCGGAGGCAGTACGTACTTCCCAGATGGCCCTTTCTCTGCCTCTGATGCAGAGCCTTTGTCTGAGCCTTCCCCAGGCTCCAGGACTGGCCCATGTTCCTCCCCTGCCTCCTCACTGTCCGACTCTGCTGCCAACTCTGCAGGTTGCTGGTGGACCACAATAGTTACAGGGTTAATCACTTTCACTATAGGGAAGGGACCTATGAATTTGGGTCCAAATTTCTTGCTAGGTATCCTCAATCTTAGGTATTTGGTTGACAAATACACCTTATCTTCTATTCGGAAAGGTGGTGGGAGAGACCTGTGCTTGTCTGCCTGGGTTTTATATTTCTCCGCTGCTTCCGCTAAAGCTTTCTTAGTATTCTCCCACCCCCTTTTTTAATGAGGCTATCGATTCTGTTAGGGACATGGAAGAGCATGATTTTCTAGGCAACTTAGCAATCGGCACAAAATCCATGCCAGTAGTTATTTGAAAAGAGGTCAACCCTGTACTACTATGTACTGCATTATTATAAGCCACCTCAGTGAACGGTAAGAATTCCGCCCAGTTCTCTTGTTGATAGTTTACATAACATCTGATGTATTGTTCCACCATGGCATTGGATCATACCACGAATCTGTTAGTAGCCAAATGGAAAGCCGAGCTAAGTCTCTGTGATGACCCAATGGACCTCAGGAACTCTTTACAGAACTTAGCCATAAATTGGATCCCACAATCTGATATTATTCACCACTGGACACCATGAAGCCTGTAGATGTGCTTCAGAAAAAGTTTTGCCAGCTTTTTGGCAGAAGGTAATCCATTACAGGCAGTAAAGTGTGCTTGCTTCCACGACCATCCAAATCACTGTATTTCCCCCATTGTTTGGGAGTTCAACAATAAAATCCAATGCAATCTCTTCCCAGGGTTTTGTGGGTTCGGCCACGGGCTGCAGAAACCCAGGGGGTTTCCCTGGTCTGGATTTCATGGTAGCACAGATTGCATAGCTTTTTACGTAGTCCTCTACCTTGGTTTTCATCCTTGGCCACCAGAATTGTCTTCTAGCCAAATGGAGGGTTTATAAAAATCCAAAGTGGCCCCCTCGTCGAGAATCATGACTACGCTTTAGCACCAGTAGTCTCATGCAGCTGGGCACATAAATCTTACTCCCTTTCCAAGCCAATCCCTCCCTCAAAGTTAAATTCATCTGGTTTTCTTTAAATCACATATCGTTTGAGTGTGCCACTTTTAGCTCTGCTGTCAGCTTGTCTTCAGGGAGGTTGGAACCACACCGCATTTGTACTCTAGTGCATGCTTGGGCTGCTGGTTGGGTTTCAGAGATCATGGCATGTACTAGCTCTTCTCGCCGGCTGTCAAACTGTGGCTTTCTGGACAAAGCATCCGTCAATAGGTTTTTTCCCCCAGAATGTATTTTAGGCTGAAATTAAAGCATTTAAAAGCGAGCCCAGCGAACTTGTTTGGAGGAAAGCTTCCAAGGGGTCTTCAGCACCTTGAGGTTTTTATGACCAGTCCACACTTCAAATGGCTCCTTTACACCTCTAGGAAGTGTCTCCAGGATAAGAGAGCCCATCACACTGGAAAAGCCTCTTTCTCCCATACCGCCCATCTGCGTTCAGTGTCTGTTAACTTTTTTGACACGTAAGCACAAGGCATTATTTGTTTTGAATGTACCTTTGTAATAGAACAGTCGCTAGCGCCACATCACTAGTATCGGCTTGGACTATAAAGGGTTTATTTGGGTCAGGGTGCTGGAGGATCAGCTCCACTGCAAATAGGCATTTTAAATGTCCAAAGGATTTCTGACAGTCCATTGTTCAAGCAAGGGGTTGTCTAGGGTTTGGCTTGGTTGGAGATGAACCGGTTTTTAGAAGCTCAATTAACAGGAGTGCAACCTCTGCAAAGGAAGAGATGAATTGTCTATAAAAATTTGTAAAACCCAAAAAGTTTTGAAGGTGCTTCTGGGTTCATGGGGGCTGCCAATCTAACACTGCCTTCACCTTTCCCAAGTCCATTTTGATCCCTTGGTTAGACACTCGGTATCCTAGGTAGTCCAAAGATTCCTTGTGGAATTCGCATTTGGACAGCTTCACACGGAGTTTGGCCGCTAAGAGTTTTTTCAGCACTTGCCTGACTAGTTTGACATGCTCTTCCATATTCTCAATGAATATAAGAATGCCATTCAGGTAAACCAGGACCCCTTTATACAGGTGTTCATGTAGCACTTCATTGATCAGTTGCATGAAGACTGCGGGGGGCCCTTGGAGTCCAAAAGCCATGACCTGGAATTGGAAACTGCCCAGTGGGCAGTTAAAAGCTGTTTTCCATTCGTCTCCCTCCTTTATGCGGACTCTATAATAGGCTTCCTTTAGATCTAGCTTGGTGAAAATCTTGCCTTTTGACAAGTGGTTCAGCAAGTCCTTCATTAGGGATAGAGGGGGGTAAATATTTTGTATGTAAATGCAGTTCATGCCTCTAAAGTAAGCACATAATGTCAGCCCCCCATCTTTCTTCTCTTTAAACAATAGGGGGGCAGCCACTCTAGATTTTGCTGGCTTGATGAACCCCCTGGCCAAGTTGGTGTCAATGTATTTCCTCAACTCAGTCCCTTCAGCAGGCATCATGGAATACATCCTGGGTTTTGGCAACTTGGCTCCAAGTTCTAATTCAATGGCACAATCTGTGGCTCGATGAGGGGGGGAGGATATTACAGTCCTCCTTGCTAAATGCTTCAGCTAAATCCGTATATTCCTTAGGAATCTGGGGTTCACCTGGAGACATGTCTGAAATGGTGGCTGCTGGTTCTGGCTACTGGCTCCTATGGGTTGGCAGTCTCTTGGGTGGAGGGACAGGGGGCAGATTATGATCTTTCGGTATCCAGCTTTCCATTTAATGGTGGGGGCCCATTTGTCAAGCCAAGCAAGGCCTAATACGACAGATTCTGACATCTTTGGTGCTACTATAAATTGTATAAATTCATGATGTCTCTGAAATTCCAATCTAATTGGAATTTCTGTTCAGTAATTTGGGTGGCTGGGAGTCCTCCAATTAATGTCCCATCCATCTGTTCAAACTTAATTGGGCACTTTAAAACTCTTGTTTTGATCCCTAATTGTTCAACAATTGGAAGCCCAATTAAACAACTGGTACAGCTTGTATCTATTATTGCTGGTACTTCTCCTTGCTCCCCAGTCTCAGGCACCACTAGTTTCACTTTAACTGAAAAAAAGTGGATGGCTGAACTCGCCATTGGGTTGTCTTCTCTGCTAGCCTTGTCGGGAGGGGCTTCTTTGGCCAGAGGTTCCTCACTCTCTTCGATGGGGAGGGGAACCTCTATGGCTTGTTGGGCAAATCAACTGGTATCTGGGGGCTTTCGTGGGGCCCTTCTGCATTGGGCGGCCATGGCTAGACGTTGTTGTGAAACTGGCGCAGGGGCCAGACACTCAGAAGCTTGATGATCCACTTGTCCACAATGATAGCATTTAGTCACCCCTGCAGGTTGAGTGGGAGGGACTTTCAAAGTGGACACCTAGCCAGAATCCTCTGAGGTGACTTCTCAGCTGGGGCTTTGTGGTGTGGGTGGATTTCTCTATCCAGAGTTATGGACATTGTATACCAGTTGTGTAGTCACTCAGGCACCCCTCGGACTCTGAAGGCTTTCCTGACTCCCTGATCAATGGCTTCTTTAAAATAGTGCAGGAGTATGTAGTCCAGCCAATGCCCAAGATTCCCTGCAACCCATCTAAAGTCCCATACAAAGTTTTTTATGGGTTGATTACCTTGCTTCATCACCTTTATTGTGGCTTCATTTTCATTGATCTGGTCTGGGTTTTCAAATCTGGCCTGGAGCAGCTCAACAAAACCATCAGCATTGTTTAGTGGTGAGCACGGTGGGCTAAGTTACCCATGAAAGCAGCTGCCGCCTCACTCGTGCCTTCTCATCCAAGCTGACTGGTATTGCTCTGGTTCTTTCTGCCACAGCCGTGCAGCCTTTTCTTCCAATTCTAGCTATGCCTTGGCACTCGCAGCCACAGGACCCCAGCACTGTGGTTCCCCTCACTCCAACCAGCAGCCTCTGCTCACATCAAGAAGCTGGCAGCCAGGTGGGAGGAGGCCAAGGATGGGAGCAAGATGATGTGCCAGTCCAGCTGGTGGGTGGGTGAGCAGGTAGCCCTCAGGGAAGAGTGCTGCTCTGGGTGACGCATTCCCCAGTCATGGGTTGGATGTGGGGCCCAAGGCGGAGGGAAGAGCGAGCTTGCAGCAGGCGCTTGAAGGCACTTGGAGGCCCCACAGAAGCTGAGAGGCAGGCCTGAAAGGGAGCTGAGGCTCGCCATCCACAGCCCCCCCCCCCTCACCCTGAGGCAGTCCTTCAGCCTAGCACGGCAGGTCCAGGATGGATTTCCCTCCCCCACTGTTAGCCTGACCTTCCAGTTCCAGCCTGCAGGGCTCGCACCACTCTGCTTACCACACTGCCCATGACTTCTGTTTGGGTCGAGGTGTGGGTTGAGGTGACACGGAGAAGGAGCGCTCTGTATTCCATGTCGATTTTCCAGTGTTTTGGTGCCCGTTGACGGGAAGGATCGGTCTTGGTGTGGACCGATAAAGAGAGGGATACTTCAGAGGAGATGGTGTGAAGAGGTGCAGTCTCCCGCCGCTTCAAGAGGAACCCTTATTCCAGACGCAGGAAGAAGATGGCCAATCTGGCCAAACCAGAGAGTCAACGTCTTAAATATTAAAGCAGGAAGCGAAAAAGCATGTACGGGGTGAAGATTGGTGGTGTGAGCAGGAGAATAAAAAGTTGAAATAATTCCATCGACGACTACTGCGAGGAGGGGATTAACCTTAGAGTCCGAAGGAGCAGCAGAAAGGCAGAGAGACTCGGAAAGGTGCAGGCAGCAAATAGTGAGGGGAACAAAGTGACTCAGTGAAACCTGTCATGTTAGTTTCATACGCTGAAGAGACGTTTAAAAGAATATATTTCAGAGGAAAGTAACGATAAGAAGCAGGACGCTGGCTTTTCTGTTAGATAAAGCTGAACCGACAGAGAAGGGCAATATATGCAACAACTAATTGGGGATAAAGAGAAGTCAGAAAGCTGAGATCGCCATCTTGGACAGTAAGAGTGAAAAACTGTGCTTTGCACCCTGTCTTTAAGAAGATTAGATCTCCCTCGGACTAATATTGGTGGATTTTGGAGAGCTGCAAAAGTGTGATTAGTGAAAATAACAGTAGAACTTCATAACGAGTAACCCTTAAAAGGAAAATCCATATATACTCTACATATATCTTAAACATAATAACCACCAATATTATATATCCCCCAATAGCCAGCGATGGCACCAGCTGGCTATATCGGGACATTGGTATCCACAGCCACTCGGTCTTGGAAGGGTTGAGTCAAAGCCTGTTCCTCCCCATCCAGACCCGCACGGCCTCCAGACACTGGGACATCACTTCGAGGGCATCATTGGGGTGGTCTGGGATGGAGATGTACAGCTGAGTGTCATCAGCGTACAGATGGCATCGCACCCCAAAGCCACAGATGATCTCACCCAGCGGCTTCACGTAAATGTTGAACAGGAACGGCGAGAGGACCGACCCTTGCGGCACCCCGCAAGTAAGGCACCTCGAGGTCGACCTTTGTCCCCCTGCCAATACAGACTGCGACTGGTCAGAGAGATAGGAGGAGAACCACCACAACATGGTGCCTCCCTCTCCTAACCCCCCCCAACCGGCGCAGCATGATACCATGGTCGATGGTATCAAAAGCCGCTGAGAGGTCTAACAGGACCAGAACAGAGGAGCAACTCCTGTCCTGGGCCCTCCAGAGATCATCTACCAATGCGACCAATGCCGTCTCCATGCTGTACCCAGGCCTGAAGCCAGACTGGCACGGATCTAGATAGACGGTTTCATCCAGGTACTGTGGAAGCTGTTGCGCAACCTCATAGGAATAATAGAAATAGAAGATATTTAAATTTACTTAAGAACTTTAGTATCTAACAGTATATAAAATTGATTGAGAAGCAGATGCTGATTTGGGAAAGAATAGATAGAATTTTAGAAAAACAATACAAAATCCTGGAGGAAATGATATCTACTACAGTAATCACAGTAAAATCAGGAAAGAAGGTTACTTCAACACCAATTGGACTAATGGCCTCTCCAGCGATGCAAAAAACATAGAAGGGATGTTTTCGACTGAAAAACAAACCCCCACCATGAGTATGCAGACTATTCAGACCACATTACTGACAATACAAGAGATTATGCTAAAAATGCAAGAATGTATGTCTAGAAATCATGAGGAAACCAGGAGAGACCTGGATGAAATTAAAAACTCTGTCAAAGAAGATATACAAAAACTAGATGGAAAAATGGACTCCATTCAGGAGATAATTAAAAAAACGACCAAAGGATTACAGCTATAGAAAAAAAAACCAGAACGAACAGAAGAGAAATTGGAACTATTAGATGAGAAAATGACAGGTCTCAATAAAGAGCTTGAAAACACCATGGCACAATTAAAAATGGAGAGAGCGGCATTCTACCTAAGATTCCAAAATGTAAGAGAAGAAAGAGACGAGGACCTGACATTAGTAATGGCCGAAATGATTGCTGAAATTTTGCAAAGAAATAAAGACAAGATTATCAATGAAATAGATGAAGTATTTAGAGTACATACTAACTATGCGAGACAACATAGACTCCCAAGAGAAGTTCACGTACGATTTGTGCAAAAGAAGGTCAGAGACATCGTCTTCAAAATAGCTAAAGAAGAAACAATATATTATAAACAAAAAGAGATAATAACTTTAAAACAAATACCAAAAAGAATTAGAGAGTGGAGGAAAGACTATGGATTCCTCACTGCATTACTGAACAGAAAACAAATATTATTTTGATGGTTAATGCCGGAAGGAGTATTAGCCACATGGAAGGGGAAGAAGATAAAAGTTGACACTATAGAAAAGGCACAAAATTTATACGACCAGGTGATAGAACTAGAAGGATCAAATGGCAGAGGAGAAGAGTTGGGAAGGAGAGTTAAATCAACATTAAGATGAGAAGACCAAGTAACTTCACGTGAGGAGATCAGCAAGGAGAAAGAAAAAGAGAAAGAGGGGGAAATCCAAGAAGAAGAAGGAGTAACAACAGGAGCACAAAGAGCACAAAGAAAAGGGACAGGAAGTAAAGGAACAAAAAGGAATAAGATCAACTTTTAAAAATGGACCGGAATTTGAAAATTATATCATTAAACATAAATGGACTTAACTCTCCTGTCAAAAGAAATCAAACATTCAGGAAATTAATTAAACAAAAAGCAGATATTTTGTGCCTTCAAGAAATCCATATAAGAAAACAGGATGAAAAGTACCTGCAATGTAAAAAACTAGGGAAACTATATATATCATTAACAGATGAAAAGAAAAAAGGTATAGCAGTTTATGTCAAAGAAGAGATAGAAAGTAAACTGAAATATACAGATAGAATAGGAAGAATACTGATGATTGAAGTCAATCTTAAAGGCAAAAATGTGTTGTTAGTTGTTGTATATTCACCAAACAGTGAGCAAAAAGAATTTTACCAAAAACTGCATGAAAAGATAATAGAACAAGATATAGAAAATGTATGTTTGTTAGGCGATCTTAATGCTATTGTGGACCCCAAAAAAGACTATAGGAGTAATCAGAATAAAAAAAAATAAGAAGAATTTATTGCCGAAAACATTTTTATCTCTTGCAGAAGAACTAAATTTAGCAGATATCTGGAGACTATATAACCCAAAAGGGGAAAAGTATACATATTACTCCAACCCCCATAAATCCTGGTCGAGGATAGATATGGTATGGGCTACGAAGAATTTAATACAGGAGATTGAATCAGTAGAGATAGGGACTAATGACTGGGCTGATCATAACGCACTAATAATAGAATGGAGAGGATAGAGAAAGGGAAAAAGTAGATGAATGCTGAATACACAGGTAATGAAAGAAAAAGAATATACTGAAAGAATAGAAGAGGAACTGAAATGATTCTTCAAGGATAACAATAAAAACCAGACATCCCTACAAAATTTGTGGGATACAACTAAAGCCTACATTAGAGGCTTAACGTTAGCCTATAATAGTAAAAGGAAAAAGGAGAGGGAAAAGGAATATAATAAAATTTATGAAGAGATTAAAAATTGGGAAGAGAAACTACAGGAAAGACCAGGAGACGAACAAGTAACAGTTAACCGGATGACAGCCAAACACAAATTGAACATATTTGAAAAAGAAAAACATACCAGTGCATTGAAATTTATAAGACAAAATCAATTTGAGCAGGCAAATAAACCAGGGAGGTGGAAGGCTTATAAATTAAGAAAAGAAAGAGAAAAACAATTAATCCAGTAATTACAGGATAATGAAGGCAAGTTACAACAGAGCCCAGGAAAAAAAAAAGAAATAGCAACCCAATTTTTTCAAGATTTATATACACAGGATAAGGTGGCAGCAGAAGAAATAGACCAATATTTAAAAGAGGAGGAAATTATATATAACTTTATTTACGGTCACAGACCAAAATGCAAGCATAACTACAGAAAAACATAGAGAAAGCAACATCACGAACAGCCGGCCACCAGAAGCCCCAGCCGAGGGGGGCCACAGCGCTCTCCTCTAATGGTTACAGCTCTTAAAAATAATTTTGAGACCTGAGAGGTAGTGTATGAGGAGCCATCCCCTAAACAGTACAAGGCCAAATCACTAGCTTTGGGCCCACAGAGATAAGAGGAGGAAATTCCTGTGATAACGGAAGAATAAGAAAAAAAAAGATGTTAAATAGGAAAATTACTATGGAGGAACTACAGAAAATAATCCGGAAACAAAAAAATAATAAAACCCCAGGAACAGATGGGTTACCAATAGAATTATATAAAGGACTAGAAAAATCATTAAACTGGATATTATTGGAGGTTTACAATGAGGCATTAAAAGAGGCAAAGATACCAGAATCTTGGAAGGAAGCACACATCTCGCTAATCCCGAAAGAAGGGGCAGATACAACACAAATTAGAAATTATAGGTCGATCTCTTACTAAATACCAATTATAAGATTTTTATGAATTTAATGGCAAATAGATTAAAAGTAATACTAAACAGCAGAATACACTCAGACCAGAACGGATTCTTGCCGACAAGACAAATTAAAAACAACCTAAGGACAGTGATTAATATAATAGAATACTATGAGGTGCATCCAGAGAAACAGGTAGCCCTGATTTTTCTGGTTGCACAAAAAGCATTTGATCGAGTCAATTGGAGATTCATGACACAACAGATAAAAAATATGAAATTTGGGGAGAAATTTGAAAAGATAATAGCCACAATATACACAAAGCAGAAGGCAAGAATATTAGTGAACGGGAAATTAACAGATTTTTTTTTTTTTTGAAATAAGTAGAGGAGTACGACAAGGGTGCCCACTCTCGCCATTGCTCTTTATTTTAACCCTGGAGAATTTACTTAGAAGAATTAGATTAAATAAAAATATAAAAGGACTTAAAGTAAAAGGAGATGAATACAAGGTCCAAGCCTTTGCTGATGACCTTGTATTCTTCATAGAGGACCCAGTAGAAACAGAATTAAAATTAACAGAGGAGATAGAGAAATTTGGCAGGGTGGCAGCTTTAAAAATTAATGAAGATAAGACCAAAATATTAACTAAAAAATTAACAATAAAACAAATAGAAGAGCTGGGGTAACAATCAGGATTGCAAGTAGTTAAGAAGATAAAATATCTAGGTATAAATTTGACAACTAGAAATGTAGCTATTAAAGATAATAATTATGGAGAACTAGTACAACAAATTAGAAAAGACCTAGAGAGATGGGGGAAACTTAAATTATCACTGCTAGGAAAAATTGCGGTGATAAAGGTGAACATACTCCCAAGGCTCCTCTACCTGTTTCAAACTATTCCAGTTAAATTAGAGACAAACTTCTTTACAAATCTGAATAAAATAACTTCAGAATTGATATGGGATGGGAAAAAAACAAGGATAAATTTAAAAATATTACAGGATGATAGAACCAGAGGAGGCTTTGGCCTACCAGCCTGGGAAAAATATTATAAAGCAGCGAGCCTGATATGGATTGAGGATTGGGTCAATTTGGATAACCAAAGAATATTGAAATTGGAAGGCCACAATTTATTGAAAGGATGGCATGCTTACCTGTGGAATATTGGAAATAAAACATATAAACATTTCAAAAATTATATAATAAGAAATTCACTAATTGGTAGTTGGTTGGAAATTAAAAATAAACATTACATGAAAGTCCCGGGCTGGATATCTACATTAGAGGCAACAATGCATCCCAATATATCAGCCACCCAAAAAATAATACGATATAAAGAAGTCCTGGATGTACATGGAAGACTAAAAACACAGCAGGAACTCAGAGAGCAGGATATAGAAATGGACTGGTGGCCGTATTTATTAACACAAAACAGATACAAAAAATACAGTGAGGAAGGAGGAGTTGAAATAAAGCCTAGCCAGTTAGATAAATTATTAGAAACCAAAGAGGGAAAATTAATTTCAAAGATCTACAAATACCTATTAGAATTCGATTTGGCAGAAAACATAGTTAAAGGTCAAATGATAGCTTGGGCTAGGAATATTGAAAGAAACATACAATTGGAAGAGTGGGAAACGATATGGGAAAATAACTATAGAATAACAAAAGCAACAACATATAAAGAGAACCATTATAAGATGTGATACAGATGGTACCTAGCCCCTGCGAGACTGGCAAAGATGTATGTAAATCTCAACCCGATATGCTGGAAATGTAAACAAACACAGGAAACCTTTTATCATCTCTGGTGGCTTTGCCCAAAAATTAAGAAATTTTGGATAAAAATTAGAACCTGGATAATAGAAATAACGGTTGGCGAGCTGCAGCAACATGGCGCTGGGTGAGTGATCTCTACTCCCCAGCACCGTCTGTCACCACGTTTTGGGGATCCTTTCAGGGGCGCGGGACCTGGAGAGCCCCGCGGATAACAGAGAGAGCCGGGTGAGCGAGAAAGCGAAGCGCAAATGCTTCTTGCAAGACCGGGCAGCTCTGTCAAACCAACGCCTGTGAGTTGGCCGGCTGATGGCCGACCTGAAGCTGTAGCAGCCATCAACTAGACGGGAGCAGGAAGATCGGAGGCTGCAGTGCTGAAATCAGAACACACCTTTCCTACCCAAATCAACTTGGACATCTGAAAAAGGGGCTGGTGGAGTCGGGCGAGAAGGGCTCAGAGTGGGAAAGAGCGGCGACTGCGACTAAAGGAGTGGATTTAAAGATTACGGAGCCTGACAAGCCAGCGCAGGGAATGAGAAGACGGACGACGTGAGACCAACTGCACAAAAAAGAGGCTGGGCGGATACAGCAAGCGAGAAGGATAAAGAATTTTAAAAAAATCTTTTTATTGGCATTTAGAGCCAATTCTCAGCAGAGGGTGAGGAGAGTTGGAGATTTGACCCTACCCGATTGCAGCGAGGAACAGGAAGCGCGGCCATCCTTAAGACTGGACTGATTAAAAAGAGGGAGGACTGGCACAGAGATGGTCTAGCAGGGAAAACTACCATAGAGTACAAATGCTGTCCACTGAATCAGGGGAAGGAAACATCTGAAGAAGATTGAAGGTTGAGTAATAAAGAACGCTATACTCCCTAAAGGGGGGTAAAGGAAATTAAGGGGCTTGACTTTTGTTTTTCCCTGATCCTCTTTTTCCCCTTTTTGCATCAACATCTGGACCTTTTTAATATAAATACTGCAACATAACTTTAAAGAAGAACTGCAAACCGCTAAAGACTAAAACCAAACAACAAACAAGACTAACCAAGAGTTAAGCTCACTCTCCAATTAATATTAACTAATATCATTGTAGCCAAACATTTCAATGCAATCAGGTTCTTTTTACTAACTACAAAACAATTGGTCTGTTTTTATCAAAATTATAAAGAGTTATAAAGCCTAGTAAATATCTAGTTAATCTAATTAGACAATCTTATTACCCTTCTCCTAAGTTTAACCTTCTTTTGAGCCAAACAAAACATCTGTCCCAACTTCTATTATATACTGAATCTTTCTTGTCTTTTAAGATATACGTTAGCCTGTCCATCTCAGCACATCGAAGAATCTTGTTTATTATGAGATGGTCAGGGGGCGTGTCTGCATCTTTCCACAATTGAGCAAATGCCATTCTTGCCACTGTTGAGACATGGACAAATATATACCAATCCTTCTTATTGATGTTGTCCGGTCTGGGTGAAGAGGAAAGCTCACACCTGTTATTTCCAACAGCCACTGCTGTATTTTCCCCCAATAGCGTCTAGCTGATGGACAGATCCACCACTGATGGAAGAAAGTACCCTTGGCCGACCCACATTTCCAACATCTGTCAGAGGATCCTGGGGACATCTTAGCGATTCTGGCGGGGGGAAGTACCAACGATAGATCATTTTATAAAAGTTTTCTTTGAATGGGGAAGAAAGGGTCCGTTTCATAGTTTTGTTCCATACATTTTGCCATGCATCAAGCTGAATTGTTGTTCCAATATTTCTCCCCCAGACAATCATCGTGTCCTTTACAATCTCATCCACCATAAAATTGGACAGAAGAAGATTGTAAACATTGGAAATAAATTTCCTTTGGCCACCTAGGAGAAGCTTGTCAAACGTTTGTAAATGAAGGGAAATACCACGTTCCTGTTTATCCCTAGCGAATCTAGCTTGAATTTTCACATAGGACCACCAGTCTATGTCTAATCCTCTAGTTTGGAGATTGGCTCTGGGTCTAAGTCTCCCGACTTCATCCAACAAGTCACCATAAGCCCAGTTCCTCTTTACATTGTGCACAGTCGGAAGAGTCACTATTCTTAATTCCCCGCATTAAAAGAAATGTATTATTTTTTCCCATATGTGTTAATTAATGGACACGTTGACAAGGCTGCAGGGATCAAAAAATAGATGTAGTTCCACAAGATCACAACAGGCAAAGATTGTCAGCATGGCTCCCTGCTACTTTGTGGCACAAGAGGACAAAAAACTTTATGACTGTAAAGTCATAAAATAGATGTTATGGCTTTACAATTCATATAAAGAAATGTTAATATTGTTAACAAAGTAAGAAACATTATCCACAGGATAATCTTGATGTTATTTGCTTGAAATCTCTGTATATTTATGTTTTTCCAAAGACCAAATACTTATGACATATTATGGATATCAGTGGACATTTTCAAAGCCCTAGGAAACATAAATAGGGATATTTATGTTTCCCTTGATGCTCTATAGTTTTTCTCTACCACTAATTTTATGACTATCACATCTAGGATGTTAAAATCCAGACAATCTCTAGATGGAAGCAAAGAGAGAAATATTTATGTGTTTGCTGCCATTTAATGATTATCCAATTGTTGTTGTTGTTTTTCAGCCCAAATATTATAACACTACTTTTGCACAAGTTGAAATAAATGTATTCATTTATTCAGCTCCAAACTTGTATTTCTTTTCTTCTGTTCAATCATGTCAATAATTCTCAGAAACTGCCTGGACAAGACTGATATTTTCTTAGCAAGCAGTTGCTTAGCAGTTTTTCAGTACTGATTTGCTATTACCTCAAAGTAGAAAAAGGACTATTATATATAGCATCAGCTGTCTGGGGTTGGAACAGAAGGAATGGAAATATCGAAAAGAGAGCTCATATAGAGACTTCAACACAGTCGTTGCACATATATATTTGCATTAATAAGCTGTAAGGGAAGGAAAGAACAGCAGAAGACTTGGAAAAACTTTTATCTCCCATTTTGTTGGCTAAAATTGCCTTACTAAGATGCTTTTATTAACAGCAGAAAGAAGTAGTAGTCTTTGCATCTTTTATATCTCAATAAAAATAATAACAAGTGTATGGAAAAATAGTTTTAGTATATTTATGATAGAAGATATTATCAGTTAGCAACTTTTAACCTCATTGGTCCTTTCCATGGATCTTCTTATGGGCCTTCTCCAACTGCTTTCTTTATGAGCTAGCCTAATTGTTGGGGCAGCTTGTGGATATAGCTGAAGGATTTGACCTCCCTTATACTACTTGGAGGACCCTAAATAGGTTGGAGTGCTTAAGTGTAAAACCAATATGCTCAAGTGGAGGCTCTTAGCAGATTACAACAAACTGTGTGAATGTGGAGAGACACAGAGCCTGGCCCATCTGCTGGTATGTTGGCTACTATCAGAAACATGTACTGATAATGACTTATTTTTGGCCAATGACTAAGAAGGTAGCTTCATTCTGCCAGTTTAAAGTTTCTTCTAGGCCTGGAAAAAGAAGCTTGTGGTTGGTGATTGCTTTTCTGAATATTGACTCCTGGAGATTGCCTGAGTTTATCCCTGTATTTTCTTGGCAAGGTTTTTCAGAAGTAGTTTGCCTTTGCCTCCATCCTAGGGATGAAGGTGACTGGCCCAAAGAAACTCACCTGGCTTTGTGGTAATAGAACTCATAGTCTCCCAGTTTGATGCCTTAACCACTACACCAAGCTGGCTTTCTCTCTTCAACTGTGGAACTAGCAGTTGTGAAACTAATTCAGAGATGTCTATGGGGAGTGAAGGGGTATCTCCCAAAATATCTTGGGAGTATCTCCCAAAATGTCTCCTAGTATCTCCCAAAATATCTTGAATGCATATGCACTTAGTTCATGGAAGCAATGTCTTTTCTTTTTTCTTTTTTTAAAAGTTTTTTATTTTGAATACATTAAAACAAGACATAAACAAACAACATTTATATACATATTACTTTTTCCTTCGGCTGCTTCAAAGTGATCCTTTCTTGCTATTTAATCTATTTACACATATTTTAACTTTATCTTATTCAACAATTGTTTTCCATCTTTCTTTATTTTGTCTACATTGTACCTTGATCTTCAACGTTTTTTTCTCCTCTCTCCTTTATTCCTCTTTCTCATTTTTCTTTAAATAAAAAAGTTTTTATTGGTTAAGAATATACAATATTATAGTTTACAATATGTTGAATTTTCAATATCTTTATATAAAGATATTTCAGTTATTATTTTCTTTTTTTAATTTCTCACACAACAGACATTATTATCTTAAATCGAAACAAACAACCAGGTTATATAAAAATTATATAAACAAAAAAAAAGTGTTATACAAAATACAATAAAAAAAGAGAGAGAAAAAAAATGTCAATTAAAAAAACCTTAAACAATAGATTCCCCTCCTTTCTTCATTTCCTAGTTCTGGCTCCCCCCCCCCTCCCGGGCCGCAACAGCTCCGTCCGCCTCCGCTCCTTGATCATCTAATACTTCCCCCTCTTCGGCTCCTGTATCTTCTCCACCTAGGAAGGATTTATGTTGGTCAAGAAAAGCCTTAGCTTCCGTTACATTATTAATTTTATTCTTACTATCCTCCCAAAAAATCATCAAACCCTCCGGAATCAACCACCTAAAACCTACTCCCTTGAGGTACAGCTTATTTGATAAAAAATAATATTTTCTTCTTGATTCTCGTACCTGTCTGGGAATCTGCTTCAGGATGGTGATCTCCTTGCCCCTGTACACCAGCGCCCCCAGTCTTTGTTTTCTCAATATCTCATCTCTCAGTTCCCTTCTCACAAATTTAATATGAATCTCTCTTGGTAAATTATGTAAAATTGCAAATTGTGAGTTTACTCTGTACACCAAGTCCACATCCCTTCCAATAGACTCCAAATCTCTTTCTAAAAATTCACCCAACATTTTAACCATCACTTCTCTCAAATTTTCCTGGTCAAGTTGTTCCACGTTTTGGAACCTGAGAAAATAAGACATCTTATCCAATTGTAAAGTTAACATTGCATTTCCTCTCCCGTCCTCCACCTTCTGGAGTGCCCGTACCTCCCCCTCCAGACCCCCCATCTTCTTCTTGTTTTGCTCTGCCAGCTGTTGAACATCATTTAAATCTTTTTTCATAAATGTCATTTCAGATTTAATTTCAGATAATCCTTTTTGCACGTCATCTAACTTGTCCAACTTCTGGTCCAATATCGCCAGTCTTTCCAAAATTTTCCCCATGTCAGCTGCTACTGGTTTGTGGCCCTTAGCCATCTTAGATCAGTAGAAGATGAGAAATCAAAAGGCAAACCTCCAGAGAAGAAAGAGGGATTAGCAATCAGAGTAATTTTTCAACTATCCACCAGTGGGCGCTCACAGGAGCAACGAGTCCGAAGTATAGAGTAGGTCAAACAGGAAGCCAGAGGAGAATGTTGTCTTCAATCATAAATAAAGAAGCAGGAAGTCAGACTGCCGCCATTGCCTACCGGGAAGAGAGGCCACCAGACCTCTCCAAGGAACTCTGCCACAGCCATCCTCCAAGGAAAAGTCAGCAAGGTAAGGGGTTTCCCTCCATCTCCTTCCCCCTAGTTCTCTGCCACGGCACCTTTCCAGCTACAAGGGGGGGGACTCCAACCCCCCCTCTCGCCTCCAGGATGCCTGCTCCACTCTCCAATCAGTCAGTTCAGTCCATTGTGCCTTCTTAGCTAGCACCGGTCCCCTTAGGCGCTGTGGCGCCTCCGCGGCCTCGAAAGAAAGCCGCCGATCGCCTCCCACCCCCTCTGGAGCCTCGGGCGCACCAGCATCGGCCTCCCGGCCCCTGGAAGTGAGGCAGGGGACCCCTGGCGAGCCGCCCTCAAACGGCAAACGCCCCAATAATGGGGCGCTTGGCCCAAAGGGCCTCCAGATGGGGGGGATCGGACTCTGGGGCCAGAGCTAGCCCGATCAGAGTCTGTCGCCAGCGGAACCGGAACCGGAAGTCCTCTTTCTCATTTTTCCTATTCTCCAACCATTCATACCATCTACACCACACTTTGTAATATTCTGTATCCTCTTTCTCCTTGAGTTCTTTTTTTATTTTATTTTATTTTATTTTTAGATTTCTATACCGCCCTTCTCCCTGGGGACTCAGGGCGGTGTACAGCCAAGTAAAAACACATAATATAAACAATTAAAAACCAATTAAAAAGAATATCTAAATTTGGCCCAGAATTTAAAAACACCCCACTTTAAAATCATTTAAAAGGCTCCGCTTAGGCCAGCCCGGCTTGTTGGAAGAAAAATGTTTTAAGGGCCCAGCGGAAGGCACAGAGGTCATGGATTTTTCTTATCTCAGGGGGAAGCTGATTCCAGAGGGTAGGAGCTCCCACAGAGAAGGCCCTCCCCCTGGGGGTCACCAGCCTACATTGCTTGGCTGATGGCACCCCGAGGAGACCCTCTCTGTGGGAGCGCACGGGTCGATGGGAGGTTGTCGGTGGCAGAAGGCGGTCTCGTAGATAACTGGGCCAAATTTTGTTAATTTGTCCATCTCTGCACATTCTAAAATTTTTCTTTTTCTTTTTTTTTATTGAAAAAGTTTTTTAATAAAATTTTTACATACATTTTCTCCCCCCTCCCCCACCACCCCCCGGACTTCCCAGAGCAAATACAAATACATGATAAAATACAGCTCAAATTCTCTAAATTAAACTCCATTTCACACTTATCATAATCCTAATCATTAAACAAGTAAATTAAAGGAAAGCAAGTCTTCTTTTCTTCTCATTCCATCTAATTCGACAAAATCAATCTCCATGTCTCCATTTATAGTTAACTCAGTATAACTAATTAATACTTAGCAAATTATTAAGTCTACACAATCTAACAAAATATTTTGTAACTTCTTTCATTTAAAACAGAAAAAGAAAACCCAACAACAAAGAAAAATAAAAAACCCTCAGTCAAAAAAAAACCAACCCCCCCCCAAATTTAAAATAGAATACTATATAAAATCTTCCGTCCTCCATTTTTAAACCATCAAGGTCCATTTATAGTTAAAACACTTAAAACAACAATAATAAAGTTTTTAGTCAAAAAAGGAGTATAACAATCAAACCTCTTATAAATTTATCAATACAGATAAAACATCATTTAATAACTATATCAAACATTTTAATTCTTCATACTAGATTAAACCAGTTGCTAATCTTCTTGTCTTCACATCTTCCAACAGCATATAGAATATCTTCATCATTTGCGTCTACCCACCTAAATAGTAATTTGCTTCTTTATAAAAAAAAACCCCCCGAGTGACTTTTTTTTTTTATAATTATAATTGTAGTAATATCCATCAAATCCAGTCAAAACTAGATTAGTAGATCCATCAAGCGTATTAAGGAAACCACCACTATGCTCTAGATCCATAGTCCTTTTGCCTTATATTTATTACCATCAAACAGAAAGCTCCGATTTAGTATATTCAATGAGACTTCTACGTTTACAGTTAAATCCAGATTTATCACAGTCCTTAATAAAATGTTCCAATTCCTTCAAGTCAGGGCATATTTCACAACCCAACACACCAGCATTGCTGTGATCTGTTTATTCTTCTCAAAATATTCCAATACAACTATTAATTGCCTCCTCATCGTCCATCACTTGGTTAACTGGCATTGAATTGCTGTGTAGTATTTTTTTTTCTCCCCCCCCCAAAAGTTCAAAGTCTTTAAACATTTAAACAATGCTTTTTAAAGACCATCATCTCGTCAAGCAGGGTTATTTTCCATTTCTCCAGGCTTTCTTCTTTTCCTTTTTACGAACTTTCTTCTTAACTTTGATCCCTCTGCCTTTTTTAACTCCAGCAGGGATTTGCGGTTTTTGGGATTGGATATTATAAACTTTTTGCAGAAATATGAGTTCTTCTGGAAACAAGTCATCAGCTTGCAGAGCTTCTTGCTCCTGCTCATCCTTCATCTTTCTCTCTTCTGTAAAATCTGCTATGGTCTTTTGTTGTTTTTTTTCCTTTCCCAGCTCTTGACTCAATCCCCCACTGCTTGATTGTAACTCAGTATTTTCATGTATTTCATTGTTTCCAGCTTGAGAAGCTTGAAATATAGTATCAATTCTTTTCAATAAAGCAGAGGTAATTGAACTCAAAGCTTCCTCAAATTCAGACCATTGAGAGTTAAATAGCCCTCCTTTCCTTTCTTTGTTTTCGAGAAGCCCAGCCATCCTGCCCCCCTTCTTCCTTCCCCTCCAGAAGGACGGGGAAAAAGAAAAGAAAAGAAAAAAAATTTTCAAGAAGAAAAAAGAAAAAAAAGACTTTTTAATTTATATTGCTGCTTGAGTTATTATTATTACATCCTTTCTTATTCCATCCACTTTTCAAAAAGGAGTTTTACGTTTCAAACAGGGGCTTATCAATAATTATTTTTAACTTTCACTTCTTCACGCCCTGTTGAAACTCAAACGCCATCTTGCTTTCACTTTCCACTTAAGAGAAATCTTTTAAGAAAGTAAGTCCCTGGAGTTAAAAAAAAAGAAAAAAAAAACTTGCTGTTTCCTTCGTGCAACTTGTGCTCTGCCAACTTGATTCAAAAGGTATTTGTTTAAAGTTGTTTGATGGGGTGGCCGCGGCATCTAGTTCTGACAGGGAAAGACTTCCCAGTCAGAGGCATCCCAGGTCCGGAGCTTTTGACAGGCTTCATGGGGAGCTCTCATCTTCGAGCACCAGATTGTTAGGTAAATCTGGTGCTCTCAGGGAGCTCTACCCCACCCGTCTGCTCTCCTTCCCCCCTTCTTCCTGGGGGGAAGGATTCCAAACCGCAAGACAGCCGATTTTCGCTGTTCTTGCGGTTCTACGGAATCTGGGGCTGGCGCTTCAAAAGAAGCGTCTGGCGATGCCGCTGGCTCAACCGGAAGTCACATTCTAAAATTTTTCTAATTAAATCTTCTTCTGATGGTGGATTTTCCTTCTTCCAATTTTGCGCATAGACTATGCGGGCTGCTGTCAGTATATGTAATGTTAAATAATGTATTTCCTTGGAAGCAATGTCTTTTCATTGCCTGTTTTAAATTCCAAAAAGGTAATACATTTTTCAGAGAAGGACCTGCTCAATACCAAAACTTAATGACATTTAGGTAGGTCTTTTAAGTCAATTGGAGAGGGAAATTGAGTTGCCATATAATTGAATATACAGTGCATTCAGAAAGTATTCAGGCCCCTTTCACTTTTGTCAATTTTGTTATGCTGCCGCTTGATACTTCAGTTGTTGAAATTCATTTCTTATTAATCTACATTCAGTACCCCATAATGAGAAAACATAAAGTGAAAACAGAGTTTTAGAAATGTCTATAAACTTATTAAAAAGAAAATATGAAAATATCACATTGGCATAAGTATTCAGATCCTTTGCAATGACATTTGAAAGTTAGCTCAGGTGCCTCCCATTTTTCTTGATCATTGCTGATATGGTTCTATACCTTGATAGGAGACTACCTATGGTAAATTAAATTGATTGGACATGATTTGGAAGGGCACACACCTCTCTATAGAAGGCCACACAGCTGACAATGCATACTGTAGCAGAGCAAAAGCCATGAAGTCAAAGGAACTTCCTGAAGAGCTCAGGGACAGGATTGTTACAAGGCACAGATCTGGGGAAGGCTACAATAAAATTTATGCTGCACTGAAGGTTCCTAAGAGCACAGTGGCCTCCATGATTCTCAAATGGAAGATGTTTGACACAACCAGGACTCTTTCAAGAGCTGGTCACCCAGTCAAACTGAGCAATCAGGGGAGAAGAGCCTTAGAAAGAGAGATGCCCAAGAACCCAATGGTCACTCTGACTGAGCTCCAGAGTTCCTGTATGGAGATGGGACAGAATTCCAGAAGGACAACCATCATTGCAGCCATGGACTGAGCTGGACTTTACAGCACAGAAGCCTCTCCTCAGTGCAAAACACATGAACGCCTGCTTGGAGTTTTCAAAAAAGCGCCCTGAAGGACTCACAGACTGTGAGGAACAAGATTCTCTGATCTGATGATTGAACTGTTTGGCCTCAATTCTAAATGTTAGGTCTGGAACAAACCAGACTGTTAGATAGTGGGAGGCAATGCAGAGGCAGGAGGACAGACAGTAACTTCAGCTCTTTATTTAAGTGAGTGACTTCTGCAAAGGCTTAGCCGGCAGCACTCCCTTTTAAAGGGAGCAATTCCACCGATTCAGCCACTGACAATGCTTTATATTTCCCTCTGTTTGAGTCCACCAATCAGTGGCAGGCCCTGTTTGAATGCACCAATCAGTGGTGGGCATGCAAATCTCCAGCTAAACCCAGACCTGAGTGAAGCCTACATCCCTGGCTTCACTTGCTATTTACATATGTAACAACCCTCCCCTCTGGAATAGTCTTACCTGATCATCGGGGTCTACAACACATAGTCACCTAAGTAGGCAGGGCATTGATGGCTCTTACCTGACCTGCGTGGTTCACTCGAGTTAGCGGCAGCGGCCTGGGTAGTCAGGCCTGCTGCCGTTCCCACTCCCTGGTGTGGAACTTCCTGGAAACTTTCTGTGGGTGTGGCGGACCCAGCCTGGCTTACTTCCCCAGAGTCTCATCACTGGCTGCTTGGCCCTACAGGTGGGTGTGCGGTTTCCCTCGGGCTTAAGAGTAAGTCCCCTGTGTCTGGATAAAGTAGGCCAAAATCTATGTTTGTTTTGTATCCTGCTTGGGGCAGGGCACTGTCTATTCCTATGGTCTTTTCATGTTCAGTTTGGGGCTGATTATTTTCAAGCTGTTTTAGGCTCGAGTTCCCTATTCATCCCCGGAGTTGGTCTATGTGCCTTCTCCAAACTTTTCCATCCTCTAGTTCTACCTGGTATGACTTGGGACCCGTAATGTTAATTATTTTTG
Organism: Ptyas mucosa; assembly: GCA_012654045.1. Lineage (NCBI taxonomy): Eukaryota > Metazoa > Chordata > Lepidosauria > Squamata > Colubridae > Ptyas > Ptyas mucosa. The sequence continues at coordinate 27,872,390 of WNWU01013815.1, read as the reverse complement.
CCTTTAACCAGGCAGGGGTCCCTGAATAATTGTGAGCATATACTAGATCCCCTACCTGGAAGCTCCTGACCTTACTGGTAGAATCGATGGGGGTGTCTGTGCTATAATTGGGGTGTAGTCCGTCTAATGGGGATCTTAGCTTTCTTCCCATGAGTAGCTCAGCTGGACTCCTATTCATGGTCGCGCTAGGGGTTATATGTTGTATTAATAGGAATTTGTCTATTTTGGTTTGCCAATCCCCAAGCCCATTCTTGCTAGTGTTTCTTTGGTCGTTCTAACCATTCGTTCGACCTGCCCATTACTGGCCAGTGAATATGGTGCAACCAATGCATGCCGTATGCCCTGTTCAGCTAAAAACACCTTGAATTGTCTGGCGGTGAATTGTGCCCCATTATCTGATACTAAGACATTGGGTAACCCGAGTGGAAAATACCTTCCTTAACACCCTAATTACTGCCTCGGTTGTTATGCTGGGCATCAAATTGACTTCTAACCATTTCAAGTATGCATCTACAATGATCAAGAATGTTTGGCCTTGGACTGGTCCCACTAGATCTATGTGCAATCTCGACCATGGGCCCCTTGGTTTGTCCCACTCTCTTACGGGTGCCCAGGGTGGCGTTGGTCTAGATTCCTGACAGGGGCTGCATGTTGCCACCCACTCCGTAACATCCCCATCCATGTTGGGCCACCACACATAACTCCTAGCCAGAGCCTTCATGCGTACTGTCCCAGGGTGACCCACATGCAGCACTTCTAACACCTGTTCCCTTAGCTTTTGTGGAATTACCACCCTGTCTCCCCTTTCTGTACCGACAATTCCCATTTCATATTTACAAATGGTTTATATTCCTCCCCACATGGTTCCTCTGGCCAACCTCTCAACATCCAGTTCAAAACCCTTGACAGGATTCTGTCTTTAGTTGATTGATCCGCTATGTCCGTTGCTGTCAGTGGGACGTCTGTGGAGTCCTTGATGAGTAGAATGGGTGTTACTGGTGCTGGGTCTTTGATGAGGTCTGGAAGGGGGCACTGGCTGAGGGCGTCTGCATGTCCAATGTCCTTGCCTGGTCAATGTATTAACTGGTAATTGTAAGCCGCTAAGAAAATTGTCCACCTTGTCATCCTTGGTGATAATGTGTTTGGTGTTGGCTGGTCTCCTGCAATAAGTCCCAGTAGCAGTTTATGATTGGTGACCACAAAAAAGTGAGGACCGGAAATTGACGTCACGGTGAAATGGATGGGCGATTTTGGGGCTCCAGAATCCCCACTGATAGCCCCACTGCTAGACGGTCCAGTTTGGACCCCACAGTCTAGTTTTTTTTTTTATTATTATTATTATTAAAAAGTTTTACACAACAAACAAACTTCCCCCCCCAAGTATTCTCCCCACCCTTCCCCCCCAACACCCCCAACACCCTTTCCCACCCTCCCCCCCAGACTTCCCAGAGCAAAATACAGGGTATTTCAATTAGCAATCATAAGCTAAATTAACCTAACTATCTTTAAACTAACAAATCTCCCCGTAGGACCTTAACTCCACTATAAGTAACATAATACATCTACAATTAACATTCATTCATAAGCTATTTGGTATTTTCTTGTCTGATACTTATTCTGAATATAATCAATCCACCTTCTCCATTCCGATATATATCTCTCTTGTGTATAGTCCTTCAAATTTGCTGAAATTTTCGCCATTTCCGCCAAGTTCGTTACTTTCAGTATCCAATCTTCAATAGTAGGCAAAGAGTCCTTCTTCCAATGTTGCACAACCAACAGGCTAGCTGTCGATATTAAGTTTAAAATCAATTTAGTCTCTGATGATGTACAATCCATTGTTATACCCAATAAGAAGAATTGCGGGGTAAATTTCAGCCTTCTTTTCAAAATATTCTGTATCACCCACCAGATTTTTATCCAGAATGCTTTGATCTTCTTACAAGTCCACCATATATGATAATAAGTTGCATCATCACAATCACATCTCCAACATTTAGCTTGCACATTTGGATACATACATGATAATTTTTTAGGGTCTAAATGCCATCTATAGAAATTTTATAGAAGTTTTCTCTTATGTTTTGTGCTTGCGTAAATTTAACATTTCTAACCCAGATCTTTTTCCAAGTTTCTATCATCACTGGTTCCTGAAAATTTTGTGCCCATTTTATCATACAGTCCTTGACCAATTCCGTTTCCGAGTCTATTTCCAGTAATGCGTTGTACAACCTTTTAATATGCATTTGACTTTGATCTCTAATCTGTTTTACCAATTTTTCCTCATTTTGCATAACACCAATTTTTTGATCTTCCCTCCATCTAGCTTGAAGCTGACCATACTAGAACCAAGTATAGATTATCCCTTCTTCCTTCAGTACATTTAAAGATTTCAGTTGCAATTTACCCTTTTCCATAAAAAGAAGCTCTTTATAAGTAATCACCTCCTGTTTTTGTTCTATACTTATATTTTCTATTGCATGTCTGGGATTTGCCCAAATAGGTATTTTATAATTTAGCTTATATTGATACTTTTTCCACACCCTCAACAAAGCATTTCTAAGTATATGACCTTTAAACACCTTATCCACTTTTTTTCATATAACAAATAGGCATGCCATCCATATAACAAATCATAACCTTCTATATTTAAAATTCTCTCTTCAGTTAAATTAAACCAGTCACTAATTTGTGATAAGACCGCGGCTTCATAATACAATCTTAAATTAGGCATTTTAAGACCTCCTCTCTCACGTACATCCTGAATGATTTTCATTTTTATTCTTGGTTTTTTACCATCCCAGATAAAAGTATTAACCCCTTTTTGCCAATCCCTCAAATTTCCATCTTTCTTAAGCACTGGTATCATTTGGAACAGAAATAAAAACCTTGGTAACACATTCATTTTTACTACTGCTATCCTTCCCAATAAAGATAATTGTAACTTTTTCCAGGTTTCCATTTCTTTCTGCACTTTTTGCCAGAGAACTTCATAGTTATTTTTAAATAATTTTGTGTTTGAAGCTGCAATATATACTCCTAAGTATTTAATCTTTTTAACTATTTCAAACCCCGTTATTCTTCCTAAGTCTTCTCACTGAGATATAGACATATTCTTAGTTATCACCTTTGTCTTATATTGATTTACTTTAAATCCAGATACCTTACCATATTGACCTAGTATATCCAACATATATGAGACCGAGTCTATAGGTTGAGATAAGTCATCTGCAAATGCTCTTAATCTATAATCTTGCTGTCTGATTACAATTCCCTTTATTTTATTCGAATCCCGTATCTTATTCAACAAAACCTCTAAAGTTTGAATAAACAACAATGGAGACAAGGGACAACCCTGCCTTGTTCCCTTCTCAATTTTAAAAACATCTGTTAAACCTCCATTAACTATTATTTGTGCTGTTTGTTCCTGATATATTGCTCTAATTGATTGTATAAAATATTCTCCAAAATGCATTTTTTCTATAATCTTAAAGAAAAATTGCCAATTCAATCGATCAAATGCCTTTTCTGCATCTAAAAATACAAACGCAGCAGGGACTTGGTTGTTCTTTTCCAAATATTCCAATAAGTTTACAATTTGTCTAACATTATACTTCATTTCTCACCCTTTTATAAACCCTGATTGGTCATTATGAATTGTTTGTTGCATAACTGGCATTAATCTATTCACTAATATCTTGGCAAAAATTTTATAATCCGTGTTCAAAAGTGATATAGGCCTAAAATTTTCAGGTTTAATACAATTTTGATCTTCCTTTGGTATCAGTGAAACAAAAGCTGTTCTCCAAGAGGGTGGGACTCCTCCACCTGTTTGATTTTTACAAAATAAAACTCTAAGCAGTTCTACCATTTCAAGCTGTAAATTCTTGTAATAAACAGCTGTTAATCCATCTGTTCCCGGACCTTTACCTGTTTTTTAATTGTTTAATTGCTGCAATAATCTCCTCAGACGTTATTGGCTGGTTCAAACCCTCCCTCTGTTCTAAGGTTAATTCAGGAATATTCTTTCCCTTTAAATATCTATCTATATCTATACCTTGAATTGAATCACTAGCATACAACCTTGTATAAAATTCTTAAAAAGCTTTTTTTAATCATGTTCTGTTGGAAAACTTCCTTGCCTCTAAATTCTATTTTATCAATAACTCGTGATTTTTTCCCCCCTCAACATGTAGGCCAACCATCTACCTGGTTTATTAGCATTGCAAAATGTATTGTGTTTAGGATATTGTAAGCTAGTTGCCACTTGGTCAGCCATAAGCATGTTAAATTGCTCTTGTAATATGTTTATTGTTTCTTTTACTTTCTTATCTCCTGGATTAATTATAAGTAATTGTTCTTTCTTTTTTATTTCCTCCTCAATCTCTTTCCGCTTCCTCTGTTGTTTTAATCTATGTTTATTATTCATATGTATTAAAGTTCCCCTCATATAGGCCTTGCTTGCATCCCATACCATTTCCATAGAAGTATCTTTATACATATTGATAGCAAAAAATTCTTTCATTTGTTTTTTAAGCCCATTCACATTTTCTTCATATCTAAATATATTTTCATTTAACCTCCAAGACCTCCTTTCTCTTCTTTCCTGTTCCAATTCCACCCAAACCGGGCTATGATCAGTTAAGGTTCTTGGGCATATCTTCGCCTTCTTCACCCTTAAAAGGAAATTATTTGTAGTTAGTATAAAATCAATCCTAGAAAAAGATTGATGTCTATCAGAAAGAAAGGTAAAATCTCTTTTGTCAGCATTCCATACTCTCCAAATATCTCTCAATTCCATATCTTCCATCATATCAAAAAAAGATTTTGGTAATTTTGCACATGTTGAGATCTTTGACAAACTTTTTAAAATCTTTCTGTGTATCGATTACTCCATTCCAATCACCCATCAAAATAAAAGACTTATAGTCCCATTGTATTATTTTGGTATGCAAAAATTTATAGAATTTGTCCTGTTGCTGATTTGGTGCATATATTCCAATTAAAAGCATTTTTCCAGTCTGAGTTAATAGTTCAATTGCAACATATCTGCCTTGGACATCTGCCTCAATTAAATTAGCTGATATTCCCTTTTTACATATATAACTAAATCATTTTTCTTCTCTGATGTCGATGCCACATCATTGGCATCGCTAGGTACAAATGTGTACCTAGTCTTGAGTTTATCAGATATTTTTGATCTGACAGTCTAATATGTGTTTCTTGCAGACAAATAACATCATTCTTAAATTGTTTCAAGTAGTGAAATATTTTCTTTCTTTTTTGTGGTGAGTTTAAGCCATTAACATTCCAAGATAAAAATTTAGTTGCCATCTTTGGCCCCTCGAAGCTTCATGAGCATGCGCTGAATGTCCTCCTTCATCTTACTCTTCAGCCTAGCTCCTCCCACTGCTTCTGTTTTTTGAACTTCTTGAATTGAGACTTGAGATTGTTGCTCTTTTAGTTGTTGTTCTTGGAGTTTGTAGGTTGCTCGTGTCAATCATTGTTCTCTTGGTTCCTCTATCTTCTTAGGTGATTCAGAGGTTGGTGGCGGGGCCCCAAATTGCATTAACTCTTCCTCCAATGCAATTCCTCCAGCTGCACCTTCAGCATAAGTTTGTATCTGCTTTCCATCTTTCTCTTGTTGTAACATCTCCTTTTTCTTTCTACCCCCCCCCCCCAGTGAGGGTGGGTATCCTGCCTTTAGGTCATTGACATAAAAATCTTTTGCCTTCCAGGGAGTGTTTAAACGATATCTTTCTCGTTTAATTCACTATTAAACCAGTTGGGACATCCCATCTGTACTGAACTTGTCGGTTTCTCAATTCATTTACCAAAAATCCATAGTCCTTTCTATCTCTTAACATCTTGGGAGGAATCTCTTTCAAAACCACTAGTTTTTGTCCATCCACTTGAACCTTGTTCCTATAAGAAGCTTGTAAAATGTCATTCCTGATCCTCCTGGTTGTGAATTAAATCACCACATCTCTTGGCAGCTGCCTTTGTCTTGCCACCCAGGAATTGACCCTGTAAATTTTGTCAATTTGAATTGCTACATCTTCTGGTCTTTCTTTAATTATCGCTGCCAAAGCTTCAGCACAGATATCCCTTAAATTTTCACAAGTATTTTCTTTTAATCCTCTCAATCTCAGAGCAAATTCCATGGATCTGTATTGTAACATGACCATATCATCATCCACTTTCTCTGTTTTAGTCACAATTTCTCCTAGTTTATTTTCCAAATTCAAATTAGCTTCATTAATATCTTCTACTCTCTCCTCCAGCTGAACAAGGTGTTTTGCCAATCCTGAAACTGCTAGAATAATATCTTCTCTTATTTCATTATGCTTCTCCTCCACAACATCTTTAATTGCTTTTATATCTGCTGCAAATTCTTTGAGTTTCCCATTCATAATTACTGTTTGATCATTCATGGCTGCAGTTTCATTATTCATGGCTTCTTTTATAAATTCTTTAAGATCTTTTAGAGAAGCATCCTGGCTCTGTGATTCCACTGGAAGTTGTACTTTCTGTGTCACTACTGACATTATTGGACAGCCTCCTCCACTCTTAGAAGCTACTGACTTAACTTGTTTAGAAGCCATCTTATACTAGAAAAATCTTTTTCCCTTTAGCAGCCACAAAGTCTCTTAAACAGTTTTCAAACAGTTTTCAGTAGTAAGAATAATTTGTAATTTATCAGGCAAGATAGTCCTTCTCCCACCTCTTCCAAACTCTCAGTCCAGCAGTTTTAATCACTCGCAGAGCATAAATCTCAAGAAACACTTTCGTTTCTAACTTTCACTTTCACGCCCACAACAAAGGTGCCATCTTCCAGCCTCCAGCTCAAAGTGTTACAATTAGAAACATTGTAAATTCAGAGCTAAGCATTCATACTTGCAGATTGCTTGTTCTCCTGCTTCTGCTCTGTCTGCTCTTGGAATCAATCAATTTCACTTTGACAGCAAAGTTGGTCGCGACATCTGGCTCTGTCATCCCGGATCCGGAGCTTCAGTGAGTTAAGCAGGGGGCTCTCACCCTCCAAGCCCCTGGAATTAATCCAGGGGCTTTTGGGGAGCTCTATCCACACCCACCGGCTCTCCTCTCCTTCTTATCCCGATGGAGAGGTTTCCAGCCGCCAAACAGCCGATTAGCGTTGTTTTGAGCGACTTTAATGTGATCGCGGGGCTGGTGGTCCGCTAAGACCGTCTGCAACATCAGCAGTGCCAAATGGAAGTCCCCACAGTCTAGTTTTGACTGTGGTAGTGGAGGGCACATTCTGTCGATCTCAGGGACATCGCAAAGTCCCTGATTGATCCAGAAAAGCCCTTTTTCTGGCAGCGGGGAAGCAGCCATTGTGGCTGCCAAAGCTGGGACAGCTTCAGAGGAAGAAAGAGGCAGGACAGCTATCTGATGTGGTGAGACAGAATTATTTCAAACTGACAAGTTCACCTTGAGAGATAAGTGTTAGGATGATCAATTACAGATATTTAAGCAGCGATTTATTTTGGAATAGACTATTTTAAACCTGATTGATGATTTGAAAGGTTTTTAAACTAATTGCTTTTTAAGACTGAGACTGGACTGAAAGAGAAGAGAGGGGAAGATATCACTTTTGGGGATTGTGCCTTTTTAAAATTTCTATTGGATTTGGGATTGATTCATTGTGAAGTTTTTTTTTCTTGCTTTTTACTTTCTAACTTTTTCTTTCCTTTTTAAATTAATTTTCAATAAAGAAGATTTGGACTTTTAATGCAGGAAAGCTAGGAGAGTGAGAAGTATTGCCATCTGCTGGGGGAAAAAGAGAGAAGAAACTTTGTTGCAATGCTTACCCAGGCAGAAAGATGAAGGATGTATTGTAGCCAAAATAATAACAAAGTGGCTCTGAGCTTTAGCTTGTTTAGTTTGTGTGAAGAGAGCATCTGAGGAAGTGGAATTATCTACATTGTTTATTCAGTGTTCTTGTTGGTTTTGAAGTAGGAGCCTTGGAAAAGTGTGGAAGGAAATTTTTTTTTATTATTATTATTCTCTTGGGTAGCTACTTTTATTCTCTTTATTTGAGGCTTGAATGAGAGAGAACTCTCTGTATGCTTTCTGGATATAAACATAAGTGAAAGATCTTCTTTATTTCGAGAACTTTTAAAGAATTGAATTGGATTAAGGCACTCAAGAGCCTGAAGCCTTTTCTTTTCTACTTTTCCTGTTTTGTTTTGTTTTTTCCTCTCTTTTTTTTGGATTTTTGAATTTGGACTTCTATATCTTTTTTTATTCATTTGTTTTCTTCGATATTCTATTTTTACAATGATTTTTTCTTTCAATGGACTTTTATTTGAAGGATTAGGGTTTGAAAGAACTTGAACAGCTGGCGTTTTTCTTTTTCTATATTTGATTTTTTACATTTTCTCCCCCCCCTTTTTTCTTCTTTTTTTTCTTCATATATATAATAAAGGGAACACAAGCAGAAGACATCCGAGATCTAAATGAATGAAATAGCCTTATTAAATACTTTGTTCTTTACATACAGTAGTTTATACACTGCTCAAACAACTAAAGGGAACACAAAACTACTGTATGTAATGAACAAAGTATTTAATAAGGCTATTTCATTCATTCAGATCTCGGATGTCTTCTGCTTCTGTTCCCTTTATTTTTTTGAGCTGTGTGTATTTGTGTGTGTGTGCGTGTGTGTGTGTGTGTATAAATTTTTCTTTGGCATTTGCACCAGTGGTGCAAATAATAAAATGAGCAGAAAAGCTGCAACAGTGGGAGCTGCAACCACGCCTTCTGCATCTCCATCTGGAGGACAATGTACGATCCAGGCAATGCTTCAACAAGAGAAAGAGAAAGAGAAAGAAATATCAATACAAACAATCTTGAATACAGTTCAAAGGATGGAACAACAACTGCTTAAGACAGTTGAGAATGTTGAATACAAGAGATTTGAAAAGGAACTCCAGAAAGATCCATATAAAAAAGATGTAAAAATGAAAATGGACATGCTGAAACATAAAATGGACATACTGGAGAAGGAAGAGCTAGCCCCAAAAATAAGAAGTGCTAAACAGAATTATTTTGAAAATGCGAATAAACCAGGAAGATGGTTAGCATATAAATTGAAAAAAGAAAGGGAATAAAAAAAAATAATGCAATTAATTGACGACCAAGGACAAAGTAAATTTGGAAATAAAGAGATGGGAAAAATAATACAAGAATACTATAGACAACTTTATAAAAGAGAGCTGATTGAAGATGGGAAAGTTAAAAAATATTTACAGAATGCAAAATTACCCTTGATTCCCAAGGACATTGAAGAAATGCTGGAAGGGCGTATAACGATGATGGAATTAACAGAAGCACTTAAGAAACAAAAAAATGGAAAGATACCAGGACCAGACGGTTTGCCTGTTGAATATTATAAGACACTACAAGAACCTTTATGCCTTCCGTTATTGAATGTTATGAATGAAGCAATGATAAACAAAACAATACCCCAATCATGGACTGAGGCTTACATTACATTGATTCACAAAGAAGACACAGACCCACAACAAATAAAAAACTGTAGGCCTATATCCCTGCTAAATTCGGACTATAAAATTTTCACCTCAATCCTGGCAAAAAGACTTAAGAGATATTTAAATAATTTTATACATTCAGATCAAAATGGATTTCTTCCAAAAAGACAAATTAGAGACAATATAAGAATAATTCTGAATACTTTAGAATATTATGAAGCACATCCTGAAAAGCAAATGGCTTTGATTTTCTAGATGCACAAAAAGCATTTGACAACGTGAATTGGCGATTTATGATGTTACAAATGGAAGAGATGGGCTTTGGCAGGAAATTTATTCAAGCAATTGAAGCTATATATTCTAAACAGACAGCGAAGGTAATGATTAATGGAGAATTGACTGATTCTATTGAGATAGAAAAAGATACTCGACAAGGATGCCCATTATCCCCGTTGTTGTTTATATTGACTTTGGAAGTGTTGAATAGAAATATAAGAGAAGAAAAAGAGATAAAAGTAATGAAAATTCAAAAAGAAGAATATAAATTACAAGCCTTTGCTGATGACCTGGTCTTTATTATTGAAGAACCATTAGCATCAATAAATAAATTGATAGAAAAAATTGGAGACTTTGGGGAAGTTGCTGGTTTGAAAATTAATAAAGAAAAGACGAAGATAATGACTAAAAATATGTTAAAAAAACAAAAGGAAGAATTGATGGAGATTTCAAAGATGCAGGTCACAAATAAGGTAAAATATTTGGGGATACAATTGACAATGAGATGTAGTTCTCTTAAAGAAAATAATTATATTAAGTTTAAGCAACAGATAGGACAAGATTTGGTGAAATGGGGAAATCTGCAATTATCTTTGATTGGCAGGATTGCAACTATTAAGATGAATATTTTACCTAGAATTTTGTATCTTTTTCAGACAATTCCAGTAAAGCTGGGTAAGGAATTCTTTGTAGATTTGAATAAAATGGTATTGAAATACATTTGACAGGGAAAGAAGGCAAGAATAAAATTTAAGTTGTTACAAGATGCCAAGATGAGGGGTGGTTTTGGCCTACCTAATTTTGAATTATATTATCAAGATGTTAGTTTAATGTGGATTAAAGAATGGGTAACATTGAAAAACACTATATTATTGAATTTGGAGGGACATGATTTGTTGATAGGGTGGCACACCTTTTTATGGTATTGTGATCTAATACAAGTTTATGAACATGAGCTATCCCGGGCTAAGATGGATTTGTTTATGCTTGAGCAAGATAAGGGACAGCCTCGTGACTTAAAAATCTCTAAAAGTGCCATTTTGGCTTCTTCTTCAGAGCCAAAGACACAGCCCCTGGTGGATTCTGTGTCAGGCGAATTAAAACAGAGAGCAATGCACACGTCACATGAAATCCTCCCTGATCAAATTACAAGTGCCAGATACGCAGACCTGCCCGAAACTATAGGTGCAGCACCATCTGCTGGCGAAAGTAATTTACTAGAGGAAGCTGAAAGGCAACACAGTTTACATGAACATTTTGAATTGTTGCAGCAGATGTTAGCAAATGTGTCCTTGACTCGTTCAAATATTCAGGCTGAAATGCCACAAGTATTTCCACAGACCTGATCTCCTATACCCCCTGGTGGTGCTGGTGTCTCTTTAGATGGAACACAAGAATGCTTAATGCGGCAAAGGCAGGCTCAAGCACAAATGGCAACTGGAATGCAGCAGATTCCAATGCAACAGCCACAAATGTCTGCATATGTGCCCCCAGCCATGGCACAACCAAGACCAGCTCCTGGTCCACCTCCAATGGCACAGCCAGCATACCAAATGCATGTTCCTCACCAGGCATTTTCTGTTGCCCCACTAGCTGGTGAGTCCAAACTAAAAATGTCAGGATGCAATTATAAAGCCTGGGTCAGTGAGATTACACTATTGCTTCTCAGAGAAGGCACTCAGTGCATGATTTTTAATCCTCCTGCACAGCCATGGACTTTTGCAATAAGAGACTTAGAGATTAGAGCTCGCACAACATTATTGATGTCCATGGACACTGAACTGCAGGTCACTTTTCTGCCTGATGCAACAGCCCAACAAATTTGGGCCCAATTGGAAAATTGCTACAGGCCCGTTTCAATTGAATCTTCGTGTTTGCTCATGTCTGAGCTCCATGGTTCGAGATTGAAACCTGGTGATCAAATTGGAGGACATTTGACCAAACTGAAAGGAATCAGAACAGAATTGAGAGAAAGAGGTCACAATATTGATGATATTCAAATGATCAGCATTATCATTAACTCATTGAACTATGACTGGAAAGATGCTGTTACAAAAATTAACCAAGTCCCTATTGCTCAATGCACAGTGGACAATATATGTAGACTGTTAATTGAAGAGGAAGCTTTCATGTTAGCCACGCCACATTTGAGAGGACCACCCGCATCAAGAGCTCCAGGAAGGCGTCACTTCCGAGGAAGGGCCTACGTTCCAAGGATGCCAAGATGCAACATCTGCAATCGTGTGGGACATGCCACCCCAGATTGTCCCCAACGAGCACCAGCTCCCATCTCATACCAGCCCAGAGGAACAGACTCCAGAGGCAGAGGCAGAGGCAGAAGACAAGGTCGTCGTGGTCCAAGGTGTGATCCACAAGCTCCACTTGCCACACTGGCTTTAACCAATGATCCACAACCTCATCCAGAGTATGATAGACAGCTTTTGTGGACTTTGGACAGTGGTGCAGCATTGCATGTTACCTACAGAAAGGAACTTTTCACAGAGATGCACGAGCCTGAACCTGAACTACGAGAACTTTACTCTTTTTCCAATCATCTTTGTAAGGTCGTAGGAAAAGGAACTGTTTATGTTGAAGAGCTCGATACATTCATCCCTGATGTTTATTACATACCAACAGCAAATAGCAGTTTGCTTAGTCAAGCCCACTTATCTAGAGCTTTAAAGTTCCAGGTTCACCACCTTGAGAAAGCAAGTTACATAATTAAAAATGGAGATATTGTTGCTGAAACCATGTTGATTGGTGGTGTTTATTACTTAAAGCCAAAGCCTAAATCGCAAGCACAGGCAAGTATACAAACTCCAAAGAAGGAGAGCGCAGGCCCAGAGAGAGATATTCCAGAGAGATCCTGTTGCTACTCCAAAGGCTCCTAAAGCCAACAAAAAGAAAATTAGGAAACAGGTTGCTCAGAGCAAACCTGAGGTTCCTCATAAAACTGTCAATGTTGAAAATTCACTAACTGGTAAACCTTTGCATTACAGGTGTATCCACAAGTGGCATAGAAGATTGGGGCATGCCAGTTTCCGTGTTCTTAGAAAAATGCCGGAATTCGTAAAAGGTTTGGATCTAAAGGGGTGTAAGGTGTTTTTGGATTGTGCTGTCTGCAAGAAAGCCAAATCCAAAGCAGCAGCCATTCCCAAACACGCTACACGCCTGTCAACACACATTTTTGATTTGGTACACACTGACATAGTTGGTCCATTTCCGCCAACACTTGGTGGCAGGAAATATTTTCTAACAATTGTTGATAATTATTCAAGATATGGATATGTATATCCTATGAAAGAAAAATCTGAGACTTTTCAGATCTTTAAAGAATTTGCAGCCCTTGTTTCTACCCAACACCAAGTTCGCATCGCCAGAATACAGAGTGATCGTGGTGCCGAATTCATGTCTCAGCATTTCCAGGATTGGATGCGTAAGAATGGAATTATCCATCAGACTTCAGCTCCTTACACACCAGCTCTTAACGGGGTCATAGAATGACGACAGGGGGTCCTGCAAACCATGATGCATTGTCTCCTAGAAGACGCCAACCTTAGTATGCCATACTGAGGTGAAGCTATCAAATATGCGAATTACATTGTCAACCGTACTTGGAGCAGTGTAATAAATCAGACTCTTTTCTTCATGATGTATGGTTACAAGCCTGATCTCAAAAACCTCCATATTTTTGGTTCATACGCTATGGTGAACATTCCCTTAGCTCAAAGAAGAAAAGGAGGTCCAGTAGCAAAGAGACTGAGATTTATGGGTATTGATGATAACTCAAAATGGAGCAAATTTATTGACTCTAAATATGTAATTGTGATTTCCCAATCTGCTAATTTTGAGGAAGATGTTGACTGGTCCAGGATTCATTCCAATGATCCTGGAGTTTATTTTCCTAGAGATGATGTTGTTGATGCCATGCAGCCTGATGACCAAGATTCACAGGTGAATGTTCCATCCACTAGTTCTTCTCCACCCGATGTTCCATCTTCGCAAGCCGTGGGTGCTGATGCTAGCGACAAATGTGAGGACGAGGACGAAGCAGAAGAAGAATGGACTGTTGTTCTGAGACGTTCCAAGAGGGCCACAAAAGGAATCCCTCCACAACGATATTGGTGGCAACTGACAAAAGCACCCTTGCCTTTGATTTGCAATGTTACACTTCCACCTGATACGTTCACACAAATCCAGTATCTTCCTGATTCAGAGCAAGAGAAGTGGTATGATGCAATGCAGGTTGAAATGGACAGTCTAAAGAAACTTAAGGTATTTACTCCTGCAAAACCTCCAACAAACAAAAGAATCATTGGCACTCGATGGGTCTACAGAATCAAAAAGAAGCCAAATGGTGAGTCATTGTACAAGGCCGGACTTGTAGCTCAGGGTTTCGCTCAACGTTATCCTGAGGACTACACAAATACCTACTCACCGACAGTCAGAACTGAGAGTGTAAAAATTGTTTTAGCAACTGCAACTATCCTTGGTTTAGAAGTTTTCCAGTTCGATGTGGACATGGCTTATCTATATGCTGACCTAGATGAAGAGATCTACGTGAGAGGTCCTCCAGGGTTCCGACAGCAAGAAGGGGATACCTGGTTTCTACAAAAAAGTCTTTATGGTCTGAAACAGTCTGGTTTAATGTGGTATTTATGTCTTACTGACAAACTAAATTCAATGGGCTTTATTAAGTCTGAAACTGATGAGTGCATGTTCACAAAAAGATCTAACAATGTATATGAAATAGTTCTTGTTTATGTTGATGACATTGTTTATATTGGTCCAAATAAGCAGATGAGTGAAAGTTTTGCCAAAGCTTTGCAGAGATACTTCACATTGAAATCTTTAGGTCATATTAGCACTTATTTAGGTGTTCAGATTGACAAAACACAGAAGGGGTTTAGTCTTTTACAAGAAGATAAAATTGAACAAATTTTGCATCATTGCAACATGAAGGATGCTAACACAATGAAGACACCCATGCAAACAGATTTTCACAACTTGACACAAGAACCGAGTCCTGAGTTCGAGGATCAAACACTTTATCGTTCAGTCATTGGGTCACTGTTGTACATTAGTAGTTGGACCAGACCCGACATTGCACTTAGTGTCAATCTCTTGTCACGACACATAGGTAAGGCAAAACAGTTTCATTGGATATGCGTTAAGAAATTATTGAGATACCTAAGGCACACAAAACACATGAAGTTATTGTTAGAACCAACACATACTGATTATGCAGAGTTATGTTGTTATGCAGATTCTGATTGGGCGAGTGATAAGAAATCACACAAAAGTACTTCAGGTTATATGATGTTCTTGAATGGATGTCCTGTTTATTGGCACATGCGTAAACAGAATTTTGTTTCTTGTTCATCTACTGAAGATGAATATGCTTGTGTTTCAGATGCATGTAATTCTCTAACTTGGTTTGATGCTTTGGTCACAGATATCTGGACACGTCCGATCCGACCAATCACCGTGATGGAAGACAATGAATCGGTGGTTTATATTTCTGAATCACATTTTACAGGTTCTAGGTCCAGACACATTGACATCCGTTATCAAAACATAAAACAATTGGTAAAACAAGGTTTTGTTAAAATGCAATATGTATCTACACATGATCAAATTGCTGACATCCTCAACAAACCACTTCCAGCAGCTCAACATGAGCATCTGCGTAAGAAGATGTGCCTTATTTGATGATGTACCTGATATTCGCTCAACTGGCAAAGAAGGGGATTGTCACTGCGTTCTTGTATTTACCAGCTGAGCTCTCGTCTTCTGGACTATTACATTTGCCGTAGATGCTCAGAAGTTCTTATCTCTCTAAGCTAACTGTGCAGCCTCCCCTCACATTCCTTTTCTAGGCTTCTTACTCCTTTGTTCTCCCTGCCAAGAGGTCCGGCAGGAACGCTGGCAAGATGTAGCCAATTAATTAGATAATAAGAGTTATCTTTATTTTTACCTTTACAATAAAATGAGTTTTCTTAGAAATACTTCTTCGGGTTTTATTTTCTTAATGTATACTTTCAAGGAGAAGCCTCAGTCCAAACCTCTAAACCGGGGTGTGATTATCCCAGAGCCAGGATGGGATCAATCAACTCCCTGACAGGAGCTTTAAAGATGCAAGCCTCTGCTTTAGAGCAAAAAATTACCTCTGTCTTTGAAGAAAAAATGCACGATGTAGCTGAAGAGAGGGCAGAAATTAAAGAGGTAATTCAAAATCGAAATAAGGAAATTAGAGAAGATATTATTTTGGCATTTCAGGGTCTGGCAAGCCATATTGAAGAGTTGGATGAAAGAGTGGAGGAGATTAACCAATCCAATGTGAATCTAGAAAATAAAATGGGCGAGGTCCAGACAAAGATGGAGAGGGCAGACATAGAAGTGATAATGATACAATATAGGGAGATGGAGTTTGCCCTGAGAATAAGAGGCTTGAGAGAAAATAATCAAGATAATTTGCGAGAGATCTTTGCTGAAGCCTTTGCACAGATAAGTGGAGAACAAAAGGCAGATCTTGAAGGGCAAATTGACAAAATTTATCGTGTTAATTCATGGGTTGCCAGACAGAAGCACTTACCAAGAGATATTGTAATTTACTTTGCAACAAGGAGGATACGAAATGAAATTTTACAAGCTTCCTATAAAAATAAACTTTAAGTGGCAGGGCAAGAGGTTGTGGTACTGAAAGAAATCTCCCCCAAAATGTTGAGAACCAGAAAGGATTATACTTTTTTGGTGGAAGAACTGAGAAAATGCCAGATACAGTACAGATGGGAGGTTCCAGCTGGATTAGTGGTGAATTATGCAGGAGAAAGATATCGTTTTAATACAGTATGGAAGGCAAAAGATTTTTACACAAATGTATTAAAGGCTGGATGTCCATCTTCTCTGGAAGCCAGAAGAGGAAAGGAAGTAGTGGAGGCAAGAAAGGGGGAGAGAGGAGAAATACAGGCACAGGCCCAAGCAGAGGTTTTGATCAATCAAGATTTAATACAACTTTCGGGTGCTGTTCAAGCTCTGGAGTTATTTGAAAAAATAGAGGAACTAAAAGATCAAAGACAGACCCGAGCTGCAACCAAGCATAAAGAAGAATTAAAGGTGCAGCAAACCCAGATGACAACTCAGGAAGTCACAAAAACAGAAACAGTGGGAGGAGCTAGGCCAAAGCTTCAAGGGGCCAAAGATGGCAACTAGATTTTTAACCTGGAATGTCAATGGTTTAAACTCACCGCAAAAGAGAAAGAAAATATTTCATTATTTGAAGCAGTATAAAAATGAAGTAATTTGTTTGCAGGAGACACATATTAGAATGAAAGATCAAAAATATTTGATAAATGCAAGATTGGGAACACATTTTGTAGCATCAGCACCAGAAAAGAAAAATGGTATAGTTATATACTTGAAAAAAAAACTTAATAGCTAAATTAATTGAAGCAGATGATCAAGGATGATATATAGCAATTGAAATTTTAACAGAGGGGGAAAAATACTCTTAATTGGAGTATATGCACCTAACCAACAACAAGAAAAATTTTACAAGCTCTTACATACTAATACAATGGGATTACAAATTGTGTATACTACTGGGTGATTGGAATGGAGTTTTGGATACTAAAAAAGACAAAAAAGGACCTTCGCAAAATATTCAAACACGAGCCAGATTGCCTAAATCTTTTTTTGATATAATGGAAGACATGGAGTTGAGAGATATCTGATGAGAAAGGAATGTTGAAGAAAAAGATTTTACCTTTTTTTCTGATAGACACCAATCTCTTTCTAGGATTGATTTCATACTAATTACTAATGATTTTCTTTCTAGGGTGAAGAAAACAAAGATATGTTCAAGAATATTAACAGACCATAGCCCGGTTTGGATAGAACTGGAATCTGAACAGGGACCTAGGAGGTCCTGGAGGTTAAATGAAAATTGGTTTAGATATGAGGAAAATGTAAAAGAATGTAAAAAAATTTTGAAAGAATTTTTTGTTATGAATATGCATAAAGGTACACCTATGGAAGTGGTATGGGATGCAAGCAAAACATATATGAGAGGTATTTTAATATACCTGAACAATAAACACAGACATAGACAGGGGGGGAAAATGGAATGATTTAGAAGAGGAAATAAAAAAGAAACAGCAATTATTAATATTGAATCCAGCAGATAAGAAAATAAAAGAAGCAATTAATTTATTGCAAGGGCAATTTAACATGTTGATGGCAGACCAGGCTGCAACTAGTTTGCAATATGCTAAACATAATACTTTTTGTAATGCTAATAAACCAGGCAGATGGTTAGCTTATTTGTTAAGGAAAAAACAAAAGTTACATACTGTAGAGAAGATAGAATATAAAGGTAAAGAGGTCTATCAGCAAGACTTGATTAAAAAAGCATTTTTAGAATTTTACACGAGGTTGTATGCTAGTGATAAAATTCAAGGCATAGATATAGACAGATATCTACAGAAAGAGAATATTTCCATAGTTACAGAGGAGCAAAGGGAAGGTTTGAATCAACCGATAACATCTGAAGAAATTGTTTTAGCAATTAAACAGTTGAAAGTGGGTAAAGCCCCTGGGACAGATGGATTGACATCTGTTTATTATAAAAACTTGCAGCTAGAAATGACGGAACCACTTAAAGAATTATTTAATAAAATACAATCTGGAGGGGAGGTACCCCCATCTTGGAGAACAACATTTATTTCTTTGATCCCAAAGGAGGATCAAGATCATAGTCAGCCAAAAAACTATAGGCCTATATCACTTTTAAATACAGATTACAAGATTTTTGCTAAAATATTAGCAAATAGGTTAATACTGGTTATGCAACAATTGATTCACAATGATCTAAATGGGATTTATAAATGGGAGACAAATGAAAAGTAATGTAAGGCAAGTAGTTAATATACTGGAATATTTGGGGAAGAACAACCAAGTCCCTGCGGTGCTTATATTTTTGGATGTGGAAAAGGCATTTGATTGATTGAATTGGAATTTTTTATTGAAAATAATAGAAAAGATGCAGTTTGGAGAGTATTTTACACAATCTATTAAGGCAATATATCAGAAACAAACAGCACAAATAATAATAAATGGTAGTTTAACAGAAACTTTTAATATTGAAAAAGGCACAAGACAAGGATGTCCTTTGTCTCCATTACTGTTTATTTTGACTTTGGAATTTTTGTTGAATAAAATACATAGTTCAGATAAAATAAAGGGAATTAAAATTAGATATTATAACTACAGATTAAGAGCATTTGCAGATGACTTGGTTGTTACTTTAATCCAACCAGCACAATCAGTTGCAGGTTTAATGGATATAATTAATCAATATGGACATGTATCTGGTTTTAAAATAAATGCAGGCAAAACAAAGATAATAACTAAAAATATGACTATAAGCCAAAAAGAAGAAATAGAAAGAGTAACAGGATTTGAAATAGTAAAGAAGGTTAAATATCTAGGGGTTTATATTATGACTTCAAATGCGAAACTATACAAGCACAATTATGAACCCTTGTGGAAAAAAATACAGAAAGAGATGGAAAATTGGAAAAAATTACAACTGTCTTTGCTGGGAAGAATAGCAGCAGTAAAAATGAATGTTTTGCCAGAGTTTTTATTTATTTTTCAAATGATACCAATACTTTAAAAAGATGCAAATCTGAAGGAATGGCAGAAGGGTATTAGTAATTTTGTTTGGGCAGGAAGAGACCGAGAATAAAGCAAAAAATAATGCAAGATATACGTGAAAGAGGAGGTCTCAAAATGCCCAATTTGAGATTGTATTATGAGGCAGCTGCCCTTTCGGCAATTAGTGATTGGATTAACTCAACAGAAGAGAGAATATTGAATATTGAAGGATATGATTTGGTATTTGGATGGCATGCATATTTATTGTACGACAAAAAGGTGGATAAGACCTTTGAAAGTCATACAATAAGGAATGCGTTATTACGTGTCTGGAAAAAGTATCAATATAAACTAAATAATAAAATACCCATATGGACAATACCCAGACATGCGATAGAGAATATAAGTATAGAACAAAAACAAGATGTGATCACTTATAAAGAGCTTCTTATTAAGGAATATTGCAGTTGAAGTCTTTGAATGTATTAAAAGAAGAAAGAATAATTCAAACTTGGTTTCAGTATGGGCAGCTGCAAGCTAGATGGAAAGAGGATCAGAAAATAGATATTTTACAAAATGAAGAAAACTTGGTAAAATGAATTAGAGACCAAAGTCAAATGCACATAAAAAGGTTGTATAATGCATTGATAGAGATAGACTCGGAAACAGAGTTCGTTAAAGACTGTATGATAAAATGGGCACAAAATATTGAGGAACCAATAATGATGGAAACGTGGGGAAAAATATGGGTTAGAAATGTAAAATTTAAGCAAGCCCAAAACCTGAGAGAAAATTTTTATAAAATGTTTTATAAATGGCATCGAGAGCTAAAAAGTTAGCTTGCAATCTAAATGTTGGAGATGTCAGTGTGATGATGCCAAGTATTATCATATATGGTAGACATGTAAAAAAATCAAGGCATTTTGGATAAAAATATGGTGGATTATGCAAAATATTCTTAAAAAGAAGATAAAGTTTACCACACAGTTGTTTTTATTGGGTATAATTACAGATTGTACAGTTATAGAGACTAATTTGATCTTGAATTTAATAACTGCAGCTAGACTTTTGGTGGCACAGTACTGGAAGAAGGAAGATCTACCTACCATTGAAGAATGGACATTAAAAGTAATGAATTTAGCGGGGATGGCTAAAATTTCAGCATATTTGAAGGACCATTCAAATGAGAGATATATATTGGAATGGAAAAGATGGATTGACTATATTCAAAATAAATATGGGAGTAAGAAATTTCAAATAGCTTATGAATAAAGAAAAGAAGATATTTAAGGGTGTTTCAATATTTAGTTATGTAAAGGAGAGTTAAAGAGCAAGAGGGAGAGTGGAGTCTATAAATGGTTTGTATATCTTAGCTTATGCTATACCTTGTATTTTGCTCTGGGAAGTCGGGGGGGGGTTGGGTTGGGAGGGGGGAGGAGGGATGGGAAAATTGTTTGTAAAATTTTTAAAACTTTTCAATTAAAAAAAAAAAGAACTATGGACGGAGGTTCGCAACATTGTACAAGAGGTGGCAACTAAAATCATCCCAGAGAAAAAGAAACACAAGAAAGCAAATGGCTGTCTGAGGAAGCTTTGCAAATAACTGAGGAAAGAAGGAAGTGAAAGGCAAGGGAGAAAGAGAAAGATACACCCAATTGAATGCAAAATTCCAGAGAATAGCTAGAAGAGAAATTGTTATTTTTAGCTGATGAGATAAGATTATTAGCACATATCAAAGCTCTATTCTCACAATTTAAATGTTTAGAAATGAGCCATACTGAATTTCTGGTTCCATATAAACCTTTTCAAGTTTTCTGCAAGAAGAAGAAAAAGAGTAAAACAAAGCAGAGTTTGGTATTATGTCTAAACTTAATATGATCTGTTTTAACAACACTAAGACAACAATCAGAAGACGGAACTATGTTTTGAATTTATTTTCATTTAAAAATCTATTCAGAAAAGACAAAATCCTTCCATGTGCATTTTGCCTTTTAACATTAGAAGTATCTATCTGAAAACATTTATTTTTGTTTAATACAAATTATGAGAAAGCTCTGCTCCAGAGGTCTCCTAGCATAGATCTTAATTGGAAATAAACATCCAAAAGGTGCTTTGGGTGGCCAAGTATAGAATTTGTATTCAGATTATATGTTAAAATGAATATATGAAGCTATAGCAAAGTTGTGATCAATATTTTGCAATCATAGTCTTTTGTAAATAACCATATTGTCAGGTCGCATAGATTCCTATACGGACGCTGTCATTCTGGTGGGAGGATAAGACCACCCCACCAACACTAACAGGGCAGGACACTAGAATATAAACTGACAGCAAACAGATCCACAGCACCCCAGCTTTCACCACAGGCAAAGATGGAGCACTAGAGGAGGCTACTGGTGAGTGGGGGAAGTCCCCAACCCTGGGGATAGGTTCCACCATAACCCTGGAAAATCCACCCCAGAGGGACCCTGGCACGAGGTTCTGTAGGAGGAAGCTTCCCCCTCTAGAGCGAAAGTCACCATCCCTGGGTGTTAAGTTTAATGGGGACCCCCCAACAACTGGGATTTTTCCTCTCACACATGCTAACCTACATGCAGGAGTATGGGAGGGACCTCCCCATAGAAGGAGCCAAAGTCAGGGTCATCACCCTGGCCCTAGAAGGGGCAGCTGCATGCTGGATGATGACCCTCCACAACACAGATGCCCCAGAGCTTCAAAACTTCAACCTCTTTATGATGGCCCTGAGACATAGATTTGAGGACCCTCTACCCAACCAAAAGGCCAGAGACTGCATCAGGCACGTCAGGCAAAGACGCCAACCAGTGGCTGAATACATCAAGGAATTCCAAGACCTGGCCTGCCGCGTGAATTGGTCAGAGAAAATACTGGTGAGGTGGTTCAAGGATGGGCTTAATGATGACATGTACAGTGCCTGCGTAGCCCGTGGAGCCCTAGTCTACCTGCATGATTGGTATGTTCTGGCTGAGGAAGCTGAAATCGACCAAGCCCGGAACCAGTACTGTGTGAGTCGCACCTGGAGGAGGTCCCCACCCAAATGGAGAAGGGAGATGGGCCAAACCTTGCTCTGCCCCGCTACACTCGACTGCCTGCTTCAACTGCAGAAAAGAAGGCCACCACAAGGCTGATTGTCGTGTGAAGATCCCTGCTCAAAAGGGAGAGAAGCAAGTCATGGGAAGGTCTATGAAACCACGACAGCATCCCAGGGACATTGCTTTGAAAAGCTGCCTGGTTGTGGAGTTTCCGCCAAAATCACCTCCAGTACCAGGAATTCCAACTCCTCTGGCAGAAGAACCTGAGCATTCAGGAAGTGACTATGAAGACCCATTTGTAAGTGGAACTGTTGAATCCCTTATAATGCTCATAGACCTATTAATCCCACTAATGGGGAGAAAAGGAAGACTTAAAGCATTGTTAGACTCGGGGTGCACAAAGAACTTAATAAGCCCTACTTTAGTCGGAAGACTGGGGATCCAACTAAGCCATTCAAAACTCCAGTCTCTTTCTGCCAACTCGGTGGGTCCATTGTGGGAGGCACCCTGGCCACGTGTGCTACTGAACTGCTGGAGCTCACCATAGCAACTCACTCCAAAACCATTGTTTTCATCATGACGCTGGGGATGGAATGGCCTCTAATTTTGGGACTAACCTGGCTAAAGAAATGGAACCCGAGGACTGGATGGAGGGGACCCTCTGATTCCCTAATGGCCCAAAGGGAGGAGCCTTACAAAGTGGGAATGCTGCACCATGAGGAAGTAGCTGCTGCCGTGATAAGCAGACTCCTACTGGGCATCCCCAGGGAGTACCAAGACTTAGCTGATGTCTTTAGTGAAGCAGCTTCAGACGAACACCCCTCCCTCCCATAGACTGTGCCATTGAGATTCTACCGGGGGCTAAACTATTTAAGCCAAAAATGTATGGCATGACCTCTCAGGAGCTGGATGAACTGCACCTATTCATAGACAAAAACCTTGAGTGTGGATTCATCAAATCTGCTAGACCAAAGGTGACTGCCCCGGTACTGTTTTGAGAGGAAAAAGGGCGGCTCGTTGTGTCTATACATGGACTAGAAAAATTTGAATGCTATTTCCAAGGAAAATCTGTACTCCCTACGTCTGATGAAAGACTTGCTGGTCCATTTAGCAAAGGGGAGGATTTTTTCCAAAGTAGATTTAAGGGAAGTTTATTACCAAATTTGAATTCAGGAGGGGGATGAATAGAAAATAGTGTTTAACTGCCCATTGGGATGTTTTCAGTTCAGAGTTTTGCTGTTCGGACTCCAAGATACTTCAGCCATTTTCGTGCAGCTGATTAATGAAGTGCTGCATGAGCACTTGTACAAGGGGGCTTTGGTTTATCTTGATGACATATTGATTTACATTGAAACTAAGGCTGAACATGTTAAGTTAGTGTGGAAGGTCTTGAAAACGCTAAGAGCAACTAAGTTGTTTGCCAAACTATCCACCAAGACAAGCCCCTCCAACTGGCGCAGCATGATACCATGGTTGATGGTATCAAAAGCCACTGAGAGATCTAACAGGACCAGGATAGAAGAACATCCCCTATCCCGAGCCCTCCAGAGATCATCCACCAACGCGACCAATGCCGTTTCCGTGCTGTGCCCAGGTCTGAAGCCGGACTGGTGCGGGTCTAGATAGACAGCTTCATCCAGGTACCCAGGAAGCTGTCACGCCACCACACTCTCGACAACCTTCGCCACAAAGGGAAGGTTGGAGACCGGACGATAGTTAGCTAAAACAGCCGGATCCAGAGCGGGCTTCTTGAGGAGGGGCCTCACCACCGCCTCTTTCAAGCACCCAAGGAAGCGTTGATAATCCCCTGGAGCCAGCCTCGTGTAACCTCCCGGGAGGCCAGTACCAACCAGGAGGGACAGGGGTCCAATAAACATGTGGTCATGTTCAGCCACCCCAGTATCCTGTCCATGTCCTCAGGCGCAACAGGGTCAAACTCCTCCCAAATAACATTCTCAAGACCAGCCTCCATCATCCCATCTGTACCTATCCAGTCAAAGACCAGACCTTCCCAAATCTGAGTGATTTTATTGTGCAGATACTGAACAAAATCCTCAGCGCGACCCTGCAAGAGATCCTCCCATGCTCCCGGATAGAGGAGGGAATGGGTCACTCTAAACAGGGTGGCTGGGCAGTTATCTGCCGATGCAATAAGAGCAGAAAAATAATCAAATTTTGCTGCTTTTATCGCCACTAGGTAGGTCTTAATATGAGCTCTTACCTGTGTTCAGTCGGATTCAGAATGACTGGACCTCCAACTACTCTCTAGGTGTCTTTTCCGGCGCTTCATCTCCCTCAGCTCCTCAGAGAACCAAGGAGCCAAGTAGACTCGGTGACAGGTCAGAGGCCGCAAAGGCACGACTTGGTCCAAAGCGCCAGCGGCTGCCCTATCCCAGGCGGCCACCAGCTCCTTGGCCAAGTCATGAGTCAGAGCCTCAGGAAATGGCCCAAGCTCCATCTGGAACCTATCAGGATCCATCAGTTGCCTGGGGCAGAAGCATCTGGTCTGTTCCACCTCCCTGCGGCAGGGTGTGGCAGTTAGAAAGTCAAGCCTAAGGAGGGAATGATCCGACCATGACAAGGGCTCAATCGCTACCGCCCCTATCTCAAGATCATTCATCCACTGCCCAGAGACAAAAACCAAGTCCAGAGTGTGTCCCCCCGTGTGAGTGGATCCATGAATTAGCTGGGTCAGGTCCATGGCCGTCATGGAAGCCATGAACTCCTGAGCCACCTCAGACACTTTGCTGACAGATGGCAGGTTGAAGTCCCCCATGACCATAAGCCTGGGGGTCTCCACTGCCACCTCAGCAATCACGCTGAGTAGCTCGGGCAGGGCAGCTGACACGTGGCAGGGAGCCAGGTACGTAATCAGCAAGCCCATCTGCCTCCCTTGTCCCCACTTCACCAGGAGAGACTCACATTCGGCTATCTGAGGTACAGTGGCCTCCCTTGGGACAAGACCCTCCTTTACCAGAACTGCCACCCCCCTCCCCTCCCCTGGGCCCTCAGCTGATGGAATGCATGGAAACCCGGTGGGCACATCTCAGCGAGGGGGACCCCCCCTCCTGGCCCAACCAGGTCTCCATGATATGTCTCAGATAAGGAAAGATTGAAAGCTATGCAAGCCTGTCATGACTCTAGATTAGCTGGTCACTTTGGTTTTGTGAAAACTTTACATTTACTAAAACAGCAACTCTGGTGGCCTTCGTTGAAGAAGGATGTGGAAAGCTATGTAGCAAGCTGTCCCATTTGCGCTGCTGCTAAACGCAGGCAGGGGAAGACCCTCGGTCTACTCCAGCTGGTGGCAGACCTTTCATCACCCTAGAGAGAGATCTCCATGGATTTTATTGTAGAATTGCCTGAGAGTTCCGGGAACACAGTAATATGAGTTGTCACAGATATCTTTTAGAAGCTGGTCCACTTCATACTATGCCAAAAGATCCAAACAGCAAAAACCTTAGCTAAACTATTTTTAGTACTCATATATCATTTGCATGGTGCACCTCAACACATTATTTCAGATAGAGGGTTCCAATTTACCTCCAAGTTCTAGAAAGCCTCATTGGACCTTTTCAGAACCAAACAGGGACTTAGTTCTAGTCATCATCCACAAATGAATGGAGTGATGGAACAAACTAACTCAGTTCTAGAATAATACCTGCATTATTTTATTAATTACCAACAAGACAACTGGATCGAACTCCTACCTTTTGCAGAACTTGTGTATAATAATGCTGTACACACTAGCACTGGAATTATCCTTTTCAGAGTAGCCACAGGGCAAAAATTTAATGCCATGCCTGAATTGCCCTCAAAGGAACCAGAAATTCCCTCTTTAAAACAGTGGCTAAATCACCTGCAAACCACCTGGCCAGTTGTCTGCAAGGCACTAGACAAAGCCAGAGTGGCCTATAAGTCTCAAGCTGATAAGAAAAGAATTTAACCTAAGCCTTACAGTGTGGTTGACAAGCTCTATATCTCCACCAGATTTCTAAAATCCTTGCAACCATCCAAGAAGCTAGGTCCTAAGTACATTGGCCCTTTTCCCATCTGCATTATTAACCCTGTCACGGTGGAACTGCAACTTTCTAAGTCATTATGGAAGTCCACTCCATTTTTCCTTGTAGTCTGCTAAAGCCTGAAATCACCTCTGACATCCGTCCCACTCCTTCCCCTTTTCCACCACCTATTATGGTCAAAGGTGAACAGCATTTTGAAGTTCAGGCAATCCTGGACTCTAGGAAATTCCATGGAGCCACCCAGTGCCTGGTGGCATGGAAACACCTCCCTTTCTCACAAAATGAATGGGTTCACAAGAAACATGTAATTGCTGAAACAAAATTGATACATTTGTTTCATCAATTGTACCCTGACAAACCTCACTGATTGTATATTTTGTTGTCTCCCCTTCTCTATTTCTATTTCCTTCAGGTAGACTTCCCATTTTTCTAGGGGGGGCATGTCAGGTCCCATAGATTCCTATAGGGATGCTGTCATTCTGGTGGGAAGGGGGAGGCTTAGGGGAATTTCTATATGGGCTTTCTGTTTCTATTTCTTGCTTTGCTTTGCTGTAACTTTCGGGACCTTGGGAGGGGAAAAGGAATGTACCTCAAGCAGCTGTCTTATCTTGTCTGTGGAGAGAAACAGCAGTATTGCCTTGGAGAACAGCGTTTATCACCCTCTTGGCCTGAGTTTCTCATAAAATCGTCACACACCAGGATTGGCTCAATGATGTATTGGACTTTGGGAGGGGCTCTGTCTACAATAGTTTAATCTAACATTTCAAGCCAGAAAAATTTATTCCTGCCTACATCTCTTGCAGTCACAATCTTCCAATAAAAGTTTCCTTTTGAAATGGCTTTCATTTCAAGAGTTCTGCTTTCTTGAGAAGACTAGTGAGGCAGGACTTTACACGTATCCTTTTCTGTTATTTGTGCTGCACTCACTGTGAGCACAATATTTAACTATGGCTAAGGGATGTGGTGGCCTAGTATCTAAGACACTGGGCTTGTCAACTAGAAGGTTGGCAATTCAAGACCCATGTGACAGAATGAGCTCCCATTCTTGCCCCAGTTCCTACCAATTTAGCTGTTCAAAAGCAAGAAAATGCCACTTTGGTGAGAAGGTAACAGCCTTCCATGCATCTCAGCGTATAGTCTTGCCAGCCAGATGACCACAGAAGTGTCTTCAAACATTCTGGTTCCCTCAGTTTGAAACAGATATGAGCTCTGCCCCCTAGAGTCAGACACAACTGGACCAGGGAAGCCTTTACCTTTTAAAGACTTGATTTAGAATTGCTTGATATTGCCCGTATAATATTAGCACAGATGCTTCTTTATAGGCAACTGAATAGTGTTTGATACTTGGATACCTTTCTTCTTGTTCACATTAAGAAAAAGAAAACAAAAAAATACATTGGAGTAGCCTTGCTAGATTTATTTATTAAAAATGTGTGTGTGTATGTGTATATATATATGTGTGTGTGTGTATATGTGTGTGTGTGTGTGTATTATTTTCACAAATGAACTCAAAAGCAGATTACAGTAGAAAATGTAATACAATGTATAAAAACACTGTCACTTTAATTATCTTCATCTGTGATTTGAGAATGGTTATATTATATGATTATATATCATTATATAGATAATTATATATCATTAACTAAATTATTCTATTTCAAACAATTTTTATATGGAGATATTTTTTCCTCAAAAATGTAACAATTTAAGCAATTAAAAAACAGAAAAAAGATATAAGATGATCTCACTCTTTACTCAAAACTTTACCAGCAAGAATCCTACTGCTACTATAATATAGTTAACACTTTCTATATGTGGGATCTTTTTATGTTGGGTTCCTAGAGCCCTAAATTGACCCTGCTACAGTAATGGTCTGCACAGAATCAATGCTGTCACTGCAAGCTCTTGATCTCTTTTGTGGTAGAGATTCCTAAGCCTAAAATACTAGAAATGGTCAAGACTTTTGAACTAAATTATAATTGACTCCCTTGAGTCCATCTGCAGCTGTGAATTGGCACTGTCACTTCCAATATATCTGCAAAACACTGGAATTACTGAACCAATTCTGGTACTACACCCAAGGTAACCCAAGTTTGAAACTCTCAAGACAAAAGAGTGTTTTTGTAAAAGAGCTCCATATCAGAAGCTGCCCCTTTAGGCCTTCCGACTCCAAGATTAACCTCAGACCAACAATCAAGTAAACAATACCCCAATCAAGAAATTGCCAAAGAAGCCAACAGTAAACATCCCGACTAAAGAATCTCTAAGACCACCCCACCAACGCTAACAGGGCGAGACACTAGAATATAAACTGACAGCAAACTGCACTCCTTACTAGTACTGATGATGTTACCTAGTTTAGGTAATGAAACGTCTGCAAGAAAACAAGCAAACAGACAGCACAAAAGATTTCGCCTTTCTACTTTGTAAGAAAGTAGTGATATCTAGGCGGAAGTTCTTCAATTCTTAAAACAAGTAGACTTTCTATAATCTACAAAACATCTGCCTCATTTTCAGTTCTGTTCAGGCCTAGATCACTATATTATATAGTTTAAAATCACTCATGTAGAAAATTTACTCTTTGCATATTACCAAAAGCATCTGTCATGAGGCCAATGTGCAGTTAGCTGAGCAAAGATTTAATGATGTACCTAAGTTTTTATATATTTAACCAGTATGGAGGCAAATAGCCATAATACTGTATCTATGTTGCTAAAGATATATGGAGAAAGTGCTTAAACTGGCATTTTAGGATCATGCATCTGACTTTTAAATGATTATATTTGTTTCAAACTTAACTTTTTATTATAAAATAAATGATGCCCACAATCAGGTAAAATATTTGTAATCCATTACATAAATTGAAAAATAGATTATGAGTTTGTGTGCATCATACAGATATGCATGTACAATTATAAGTAGAAGGAAACATGCATGTCTGAAGCCAAAACTAAACCCAATGTGCTTCATTTGTATATTCCACCATATAACTCAGAGTGGCAGTGGAAAGAGAATAGATTAAGCAACATTATTCTTAAAGTACTGGTCTCAAAGATCTCGCTGATCAATACCTCAAGAAGATAGAGGAAAGATGCATATGATTGCTGAAAATCAGAAGATTTTATCTGGGTTTGTATGGTTTGGGATATAATTTGACTAATTTCAAATATCAGCATGACCATTACAAAAAGTAGTGAAAATGTACCTTTATAATCTTACAATGTTGATGTTGTTTTGCTTCACAGTAATGAGAATACTATAGTACAAATTTGTACAGGTTGTGAACTTTATAAACAACACTTTTTTAAAAAAAAAATCCCTGTTCTTTTCTACATACTACATTTTGAATTATCCTGTTTGTGAGAAACCATTCAATAATATCGGATCTGGTTGGGTCAAGCACCAAGATGGGAATGCTACACAGCAAAATAATATAGGTCTGCATTTGATCAATGCAATTCTGAAGCAATAGTAGGCCAGTGAAATGAAGGCATGAATTCTACACAGGATTTCAGAGGAAGCACTACCAAATTCGACAGGAATCTGCACCTCGATTCATTGTAGTATTTTCTGGACAGTTGAAAGCTTTTCGGAATTCCTCAAAATTACTCATAGCAGCAATAACTCTAAAGTGGAGAAAGAAAAGGTAAATTTGCAAATTAGTTTAATACTGTGCCTCATATTCTTAATACATATACTTGTAGTGATTTCAGGCTACAAAACCTTCATTTTGATTTTCTGTAGAAAAACATATGCTAGGATCTAATCTGGGTCAATCACTGGGACCAGCAGTTTTATCTTCTGAGCTTTTGGACTTGTACTGGAGTCTATCTTCAGGAAACTCTCTGACAGAATGAAGCAGAGTGAACACACTCTGCTAGAGAGAATTCCTTAAAGATGGGCTCCAGTACGAGCCTGAAATCTTGGAAGATAAAACTACTGGTCTCAGTGACCAACCCATATTGGATCCTGAAATATTATCCTGGGACACGTTTATTTGCCTGCATTCATGAAACATGCTAACTCAAGCTACCACTGCTATGGCATCGTACCATTCCAGATAACATGTAAAATCCTTTAAAATCCACTTCCTGGGTACATTATGTGACAATATTTGATAGTGATTTCAGGCTACAGAACCTTCATTTTTATTTCCTGTAGAGAAACGTATGGTAATTCAAGTTAGCTCTGCTACTGCATCATACCATTTCAGCTAACATATAAAATCCTTTAAAAGGCTCACCACTTTAATGTACCTGCGTACATTAGGTAATGTTATTTGATAAGCTCTGGAGACAAGATGCCCAAGGCAAGACACAATCTTGTTGATAAGGATATACCATTAATTTGTATGTCATTCCAGCTTGTCCTGGTTGTTCCTTGCCTGCAGCAGCACATTAAACAGGGATCTCAACAATGGTGCCTGAAATTTTATCCTGATACGTTACTTTCCTGAACATTGTTGACATATTACCAATAATTCATGTATTTTATATTAAATTTAACTTTACTTTTAATTGTTGAAACTGTTTTTTCATTAAAAGTGTCCATTTGATCCAGTATCATTCAAGCTTTTCAATATTATCTAAACTCCCTATTTAAAAAACAAAAATAATTGTGTCATAATTGAATTATTATCCTTCACTGCCTAACTCATCATGTAGGGGAAGCTATATTACTGGAAGATGTATTTTTTTCATTCCAAATGGTTATCCATGTGAAGTGCTTTTAATCTTTCTCTTTCAGAAGACAGACATTCAGGGCAACAAAACTTTTAAATACAGATAAAACTAAAAGAGGATTCCCAGCACTTTTCTATGGATGCAATTACATTTCTAAAGATATATGAAACAGCTCCACCAGTTAGGGATGAAGAAGAGAACTGTGTGAATTGGGATTTAATTTTCGGATGATACTAAACTGGCAGGAATAGCCAACACCCTAGATAATAGGCTCAAGATCCAGATGGATCTAGACAGACTTGAATACTGGGCCCTATCTAACAAAGTGAAATTCAATGTAGAGAAAAGTAAAGTCTTACACTTAGGCAAGAAAAACCAAAAGTAGGTTTAGGGTTGCAGGAACTGGGCATGGCTAGTCTAGTGAAGAGAAGGATACGGGAGACATGATAGCAGTGTTCCAATATTTGAGGGGCTGCCACAGAGAGGAGGGGGTCAAGCTATTTTCCAAAGCACCCGAAGGCCAGACAAAGACTAATGGATGGAAACTGATGAAGGAGAGATTCAACCTAGAAATTTCTGACAGTGAGAGCAATCAACCAATGGAGCAGCTTGCCTTCAGATGTTGTGGGAGCTTCATCACTGGAAGCTTTCAAGAATAGATTGGATTGCCATTTGTCAGAAATGGTGTAGGGTCTCCTGCTTGGGTGGGGGGCTGGACTAGATGATTTACAAGGTCCCTTCCAACTCTGTTAATCTGTTGGATGTTGAATACATTTTTTCTTTAAATATTGGCAGGAAATTGCATTAAAAATTGCAATAGAAATTCCTGTTCTAGGAAAGGCTGATGATTTCAAAAAATAATAATTTAAAATACTATTTCATTAATTATAATTGTATATAATAATATATTTTATCATAATTTAAGCTTCCTACAGTCTCTAGGTGGTACTCAAAACATTAAAAAAATAAAATACAGCATTAAAATACAGCAGAACAAATAAAAATCAGTGTAAAAGCATTCACCTCATAGAAATAATGGAACAGTTTGGGTAATGAAACTGTGCTGTTGGGTCAAAAGAGTCCTATTTCACAGCATGCTAAATTTCTGGATCCAGAATAGAGATGAGCAAGAATTGCCTTTAATTGTATAAATGTTTGGGTGTGTGCATTTGCAAAAAAAGAAAAAGAAAAAATCCTTCTTACCCACATTTCTAGACCTGATTTAATGTGTTGACATGTGGGGTCAGTTGACCCATATCCATGATTATAATGCTACATTTAGATTCAGAATACTAGAATAAACATTAATAAATTAAAATCCACAAAGCTAAATTTACAGAGAAGAGAAACTACTACCTGGAAAGAAGAAAAACATTTTCCCCACCCAAATTTATCTCCCTTCTACTAATCAGCTTCTTGAGGCTGGAAAAACAAATCTCTGGAAATGATGCACTATAAATATCAAGATGGAAAATAAAGTGAAGGGAGAGAAGTACATACACTAATGTATGAGTTCTTGCAGAACAACAGAGTGGTTAAAAGAAATTGTCACATTTCTAAACTGATCAGAACAGCTGTTTATATTAGTTTTATTATACCTGCCA
The DNA here is from genome assembly GCA_012654045.1 of Ptyas mucosa. Lineage (NCBI taxonomy): Eukaryota > Metazoa > Chordata > Lepidosauria > Squamata > Colubridae > Ptyas > Ptyas mucosa. The sequence continues at coordinate 27,839,584 of WNWU01013815.1, read as the reverse complement.
GATTTACTGTATTATGGCAATTGGAAAAAAAGGAAGCAACTTAAAATACCTGAACTGAGGGGGACTGTGAACTCCAGTGTAGATTTGTTCTCTTGCAGCTTCTGGTTTAAATGAATTGCACCTCACCTAAGATATATAGTTAGATAATTAGATAAAAGAACTGGTTAAATAATTCTGAACCTCTTTCATGATCCAGCTTGTAACCAATGACAGACGTAGTTGTATGTATTCTGTAGCCTATGTAAATCAGAGACAAATCATGCACAAAGCCATCCAACATTGTGCTATAAAAAGGAACTTGGGCTGCCTTTGAAATTTCTTTCTCTTCGGCAACTAGAAAGCCAGAAAGAAACGAACCATCATTTAGGAAGCGGAACTGAAATGTACTTTACATCTTTTGGGTAAGGTATTGTAGAAAGAAGAATCTGAAGAGAGGCCTTGTAATTTGTTTCTAAGGGAAGGGACTGATAATAATCTACAATTTATGAAAATAACATTCTTTTGGTAATCAAGCAGACTTGTCTACTCATCATACAGTGAACAGCTAAATATGTGTATCCATTCTGAAATGTTGTGTACTACTCACATGAGCATAACTCAGAAAGAAGAGCTGATTATGGGTGAAATCAATGCCTGGTAGTACAGCCTCTTCTTCTCCTTGTCTCTTTTCTTTGACCCATTTCCTATAGGCCTGAGGAGAGACATAATGAACACATTGAGGGCAGTGCAGGTTTCACCAATATAATACAATATTATACTGGGGTATGTGGGGGCGGACCATGTATTGGTCTGCACTTAGACAAAAAGATCTGCCTACCCGAAAAGCCTCTCGCAACCCTCCGTTATCTGCAATGTTTTCTGCCAAAGTCCTTTTTCCTTTTATCTAGGAGTAAGAATACTGTAAATGATCATGGTTTTTCAATCCACATCAATTATTTCCATATAAAAGGGGGGGGGAATACAAGGATTGCTAACTCTGTTGCTAAGTAGTGGTTGTTAAGTGAGACATCATGTGATTTCAACTTGTGATTATACTGTCAGCTTCTTTATTAACTCTACTTGTCAGAAGCCAGCTTTGGAGCAGGCAAATGGCAATAACTCACCAGGGGAATGTTGCAACCATCCTAAGTGCAAGAAACAGTTGTAAAGTTACTTATTCAGTGTCGTTGTAACTTTGAACAGTTGCTAAACAGGGCAGTCTTTAAACAAAGACTATCTGTAGGCAATGTTGGAAAACATAACTTTTTTATACATGCATCAAGTTGCCTGCAGCATTACACATGTTGAAAAAGTGAAAAAATAAGTTGTCTTTTAAACCATTTTGGCTACTATGTAGCATTAGTATTTAAGTTTTCCAAGAAATCCAGTCAGTGGATCCTATTGCTTCAAATTCCATTTTTTTTTCATTCTACTGGATGGATGGATGGATGGATGGATGGATGAATGGATGGGATAGGTAGAGATTAGATATAGACAGATGGACAAATGAGACAGAGACAGAAAATCAAAAGCTGTAAAAGAATACAGGTTTAACAATATCTATTTGCATTGTTATTGACAGCTATATAATTGTAAAGATGCATAGTGAATAAATAAGCAAGCATAGGTGGTTTCCAGTGGTGGGATTCAGCGGTTCTGGGCGGTTTAGGCGAATGTGTAGTAATAATTCTGGCTGGGGGGCCCCGCCCCCTGCCTCCCCGCCCCTCCTCATCTTGCCTGCTCACCCAGCATAGCTACTTCTGCTCTCTGTCTGGCTGCTTTCCTCGACCACACGGTCTCTGTGGGCCAGCCAGCTTGCTTGCCTTCGCCCTGGCCTCCCAGCCGGCCCAGATCCCTGTCAAGCCTTCCTTCACCATTCTCCGCTGTCTCTGATGCAGTCCAGCTACCTGCCTATCTGGTGAGCCTTCCTTCACCTCTTTGCTGGTGTGAACGGCCTGTTACAGGCCAAAATGGAGTGTCCCTGGCCCCGAACCACCCGCCTGGCCTTTCCTAGGGCTCCCCTGGCCTGTTACAGGCCAAAATGGAGTGTCCCTTGTTGTGTTCCAAGTTCTCCTTTTGGGTCTGTTTCCCTAGTGGGGATGATGCATTCCTAATGTGTTTCTGATTGGCTGCCCGGTTGACAGCCAAGTATAAAAGAGCTGTCAAATGGGCGTGTTCTGTTCTGTTGCTGACTGTTGCCGTGAAAATGCACTTGTCCAATAAATGTTAGCTGTTTAACTTCTGTGTCACCTCAGTCCTTGCTGCACCCCCTTCGAGCATGAACAAAGCACTCTCTATTAGATAGGTGGATTGAAGAGACTTGAGACAGCTTCAGACAACAGCTCTTTATTCAGCAACTATCCACAATCCAGCAGGCAGCCTCTCAGACAGACAGCCCTTTTATAGGGAGCTGTCATGGAAACCAGCCAACCACATTCAAGCATTCTTCCCGCTTAAACAGCAGACCAGAGGGAAGACTATCCTGTCAATATCTACACCCCTCCCCCCTAGTTGAAGCAATTCAATTTACATACATAGTCACACAGGTAGGCGGGGTGTTTGCTAGCCCTACTTGACCTGCGCAACTCAGTTGGTGTGGCGGTGGCAGGCTGAGAGGTTGTGCCTGCTGCTGCCTCTTGATCTGCCCATGAAAAGTCCTGGAAACTTTCGGGCGGGGCCTTGGATTCTACGGGAACCAGTTTGCTGGAAGAGCATCACTAGATTCCCAGTTCTTCAGGTGCGTTCTCTGGTTCCATTGGGCTTGAGTCTGCTAGGAAGGGATTAGAGTTGAATTCTTGTTGTTCAGCTTTTAGATTTTCGTTGTTTGGTCTGAGGCAGCTATGTAGTTGGTCTATGTGCTGCCTCCATTGGCACCCATCGTTTAGACTAACTATATACAACTTGGGGTCTGTGATTTTTTTCTATTTTGCCAGGTAGTCATAGGGGTCCTTCAGCAAAGTTTTGTGAGTGATTTTCTGCAATAGCCTTTCCATTACACTCTGGAAAAGTCCAGGGAAAATGCTAATGCCAAATTGTAAATGGTGACATTTGAACGCCCCTCTGTACATTACAGTGGTTTGGGCCTCGGCAGTAGCGCCATCTACTGGCAGCTGCTGATACGCCTACGTGAGGTCCAATTTTGCAAGAATCCTTCCAGGGCCCAGGGAATGCAAAAGGTGATGAACTATGGGCACTGGGTATGCTCTCTGCTGAAGTGCCTTGTTCAATGTGCACTTATAATCAGACAGATGCGCACAGAGCCATCACTCTTGACCGGAGTAACAATAGAGGTTTCCCACTTAGTGTGCTCAAGTGGCTCAAGTATGCCCTGTTGGATCAGTTTGTCTAGTTCCTTGTCTATCCTGGGTTTGAGGGCAAAAGGAACCCTCTGGAGTTTTAACTGAATAGGCGCTACCTTGGGGTCTAGACTAAGTGATATTGGAGTGCCCACATACTTGCCGAGGTCTGGTTTAAACACATCTTGAAACTCCCGGATCAGGTCATCACCCAGGAGCTGGCAATGGTGTTGATGCCGGTCACTCCCAGTCCGAGGGATTCGAACCAGTCCAAGCTGAGCAGATTTGGATGGTTTCCACTGATGACTGTTAAGGTTAGGTCGCCCAGGAACTTGTTGAACTGAACCTTGAATGTTCTGCAGCTGATGACAGGGATCCAATTTCCCTGGTAATCGCTGAGCCTCAAATGTTGGCACTTTTTTTTTATTCTTGCCTTGTCCAATGCTGCCTGCAGTGTCAAATTGGTCTTGGCCAAAAGTCTCCGTTGCAGCTGGAGGTCTTTTACGCCACATATTATTTAGTCAATTAAAATATTATCCAAGTCTCTAAACTCACAGTGGGCAGAGGCTTTTCGTAGCACAGCGACATATTGATTGATAGATTCTCCATCCTGCTGCATTCGGTGCCTGAATTCATAACGCCTCACTGTTTGTTGTTGTTGTTGTTGTTGTTATTTATTTATTTATTTATTTATTTATTTATTTATTTATTTATTTATTTATTTATTAAATTTATATGCTGCCCTACTCCCGAAGGACTCAGGGCGATGAACAGCCAAGATAAAATACATGTAATACAAACATTAAAAACATTTAAAAATATATTAAATACTATGGCCCAAAAAACAATTTAAAACCACAAATTATAAACCCAATTTAAAATTTAAAATTTAAAAAAATTTAAAAGAGGTTAGGCCAGGCCATCCTGCTGGAAAAAGAATGTTTTAAGGGCACGGCGGAAAGCACGCAGATCCGGGATGTTCTGTATCTCCGGGGGGAGCTTGTTCCAGATGGTGGGTGCCCCCACAGAGAAGGCTCTCCCCCTGGGGGCTGCCAGTCGACACTGTTTGGCCGACGGCACCCTGAGAAGCCCCTCTCTATGGGATCATACTGGTCTCTGAGAGGCTACTGGTGGCAGAAGGCGGTCTCGTAGATACCCTGGTCCTAAGCCATGGAGTGCTCTAAAGTGGTAACCAAAACCTTGAAGCACACCCGGAAGACCACCGGGAGCCAGTGCAGCTCACGCAGGAGGGGGTCACATGGGAGCACCACGTCGCTCCCATAACCACCCGTGTGGCCGCATTCTGGACAAGCTGGAGCCTCCGGGTGCTCCTCAAGGGGAGCCCCATGTAGAGAGCATTGCAGTAGTCCAGGCGGGAAGTGACGAGGGCATGAGTGACCGTATTTAACAAGTTCCGATCCAGAAAGGGCTGCAACTGGTGAATCAGGCGAACCTGATAAAAAGCCCTCCCGGCCACAGCCGTCAAATGCTCTTCTAAAGACAGCTGTGAGTCCAGGAGGACACCCAAGTTGCGGGCCTTCTCCGTGGGGCCAATGACTTGCCCCCAATAGTCAGTGATGGGGTCAACTGACTATACCAGGATGTCGGAAACCACAGCCACTCAGTCTTGGATGGGTTGAGCCTGAGTCTGTTCCTCTCCATCCAGATCCGCACAGCCTCCAGGCACAGGGAGATCACTTCAAGGGCATCATTGGGGTGATCGGGGTGGAGATGTACAGCTGAGTGTCATCAGCGTACAGATGGTACTTCACCCCGAAACACGGATGATCTCACCCAGTGGCTTCACATAAATGTTGAACAAAAGGGGCGAGAGGATTGACCCTTGTGGCACCCCACATACAAGGGGCCTCGGGGTCGACCTCTGCCCCCTGTCAACACAGACTGCGACCGGTCGGAGAGAAAGGAGGAGAACCACCATAACACGGTGCCTCCCACCCCTAACTCTTCCAGCTGGTGCAGCATGATACCATGGTCGATGGTATCAAAAGCCACTGAGAGGTCTAATAGGACCAGTACAGAGGAACAACCCCTGTCCCGAGCCCTCCAGAGATCATCAACCAATGCAACCAATGGCATTTCCGTGCTGTACCCAGACCTGAAGCCTGACTGGAATGGATCCAGGTAAGCCGATTCCTCCAGGTAATGAGGAAGCTGTCGCGCTACCACACTTTCAACAACCTTCGCAATAAAGCGAAGGTTGGAGATGGGACGATAATTAGACAACACTACCGGGTCCAGGGAAGGCTTCTTGAGGAGAGGTCTCACCACCGCCTCTTTCAAGGTGGCGGGAAAGACACCCTCACTCAAGGAGGCATTTATAATCCCCTGGGGCCAGCTTCATGTAACCTCCTGAGAGGCCAGCACCAACCAGGAGGGACATGAGTCACTGAATCAAACTCTTTCCAGATAACATTCTCAAGACCTGCCTCCCCCCTCCCCCCTGACTCTACCCAGTCAGAGTCCAGATGTTCCCAAATCTGAGTGATTTTGTCATACAGATACTGTACAAATTCCTCGGCTCTACCCTCCAAGAGGTCCTCTCATGCTTCCTGAAGGAGCAGGGAGCGGGTCACCCTAAACAGGGCTGCCGGGCGATTATCTGATGACGCAATAAGAGCGGAAAAATAGTTACATTTATTGCAACCAGGTAGGTCTTAATATGAGACCTTATCAGTGTTCGGTCAGATTCAGAACGGCTGGCCCTCCAACCGCTCTCTAGGCGTCTTTTCTGGCACGTCATCTCTCTCAGCTCCTCGATGAACCAAGGAGCCAAACGAGATCAGCACTGAGTCAGAGGCCGCAAAGGTGCCACCTGATCCAAAGCTCCAGCAGCTGCCCTATCCCAGGTGGCTACCAGGTCTTTCATCGAGCCGTGAGCCAGAGCCTCAGGAAATGGCCCAAGCTCCATCTGGAACCAATCCGGATCCATCAGGCGCCTGGGGCGGAACCACCTCATCAGTTCCGCCTCCCTGCGGCGGGGTGTAGCAGTTCGAAGGTCAAAGCGAAGGAGAGAATGATCCGACCATGACAAGGGTTCAATTTCTATATCCTCTATATCGAGATCATTCAACCACTGACCAGAGGCAAAAATCAGGTCCAGAGTGTTTCCCCCCATGTGAGTAGGGCCATGCACTAACTGGGTCAGATCCATAGCTGTCATGGAAGCCATGAACTCACGCACTGCTTCAGACGCTTCACCGATGGATGGCAGGTTAAAATCCCCCATGACCATAAGCCTGGGGGTATCAACTGCCACCCCGGCTATAACGTTGAGCAACTCAGGCAGGGCCGCTGCCACGTGGCAGGGAGCCAGGTACATGATCAGCAAGCCCATCTGCACCCCATGGCCCCACTTCACCAGGAGGGACTCACATCCATCAATCTGAGGAACAGTGGTCTCCCTCGGACCAAGACCTTCTTTTATAACAATGTCCCCCCCCGCCCCTACCCTGTGACCTCGACTGATGAAATGTGCAGAAACTGGGTGGGCACATTTCAATGAGGGGGACTCCCCCTTGGCCCAACCAGGTCTCCATGATACCTGCTAGATCTGCTCCCCCCTCCTGAACAAGATCACAAATGAGGGGGGCTTTATTTACTACAGATCTGGCATTGCATAACATCAGCCTAAGGTCTGGGCCCTGAGAGTCTGGACTACCTGACTCTTTTAGAATGTGCAGGAGAGTAGTGGGTCTTAAGTGCATTTTGCAGCACTTGCCATGGTACAGATTGTACGGAGTTGGTTCGGACAAGGGTTCAGCAGTGTCGAATATGTCGTGCCTGCAGTGGCTCAGGAACAGCGCTCTTTTCTGGTTGTCTGACAATCCAAGAAGGTAGTTCGCCTCCATGAAGCATTCAAACCTCATCATATAAGAGCCCCATTTCTCCTTTGCTGGGTCAAATGGTGCAGGCGGGTGGAACGCAGACATGCTTGCCACAATTCTGTGTATTTGAATTTGGTGCGCAAGATGGCCGTCATTTGCGTTTGCCATTGGGGCTGGATTGTCTTGTTGTCAGCTCTTTTTGGTCTCCGTGCTTCTTCAGTATCCCTTTGGCATGTTGGTGATAGAGAGTGTGGCAAGTTCTGCTATGCACACTTCGTCAAAAGCCATTGGGAAGGTGAGGTCTGGCTTCACTATTAGCCGCCACTTGGGGCGGTCGTCCCATACTCAGCTCACAAGATGGTCAAGGAGATAATTATACAAATTTATGAATTTGCAGTGCTGCACTGCTCTCCACAGAGCTGCCACATATTGATTGATGGACTCTCCTTCTGCCTGGTTCCTATGATAGAATAGTTGGTGGTGCGCGATTCAGGATGGCGCTGGAGCATAGTAGTTCTTTAACTTGTCCATAAAATTGTCCCAGGTTCCTGAATGTATCGACTGGGGTGCCATCAGTGTCATTGCAGTCTCAAACATCTCTGTCCCACAAAAACTGAGGAAATAGGAATGCTTCCAGTCGCTTGACAGGTCTGTGTAAGTGTTGGCAATGAGGAAACATTCAAAACGCACCACATACACCTCCCACGATTCGGTGGCCAGGTTGAACGGTGCAAAGTTATGTGAAGACGCCATTCCCGCCAATTGTTGGCAATTCGTTCTGTGTGACTGAGGCCGGGACGACGTATCGTCATTTCCGAGGGAAACCTGCACTAGTAACCGCTCTTTAGTGACTCAACTCAATCTGTTCCCTCAGCCTGCATCCCACCTTCATCACCAGTGCTTTGTTTGTGCTCGAAGGGGGTGTGGCAAGGACTGAGGAGACACAGAAGTTAAATAACTAACTTTTATTGGTCACGTTAGGAACGCATCATACCTGCTCAGGGAACAGACCTGAAAGGAGAATTTGGAACACAACAACATAGAGCTGGGATCCCCTGGCCTGTTACAGGCCGAAATGAAATGTCCCTGGCCCCGATCCGCCCATCCGGGCCCTGTCCAGGCCTTCCTAGGGATTCCCCGACCTGTTACAGATTGAAATGGAGAATTCCTGGGCCCAATCTGCCCTCCCCACCCCATTTCCCATGGCTTTACTGTACTTACTTTTCAAAGAGCTGCAGAAGAGGCTGAGTCACATGGCAGAGAAGGCAAGATGTTTTATTCAGATGATGGTGAAGCTGTAAGAATGTGAGATTTAGGAAAACAGCTTTCCCCATCTGAATAAAAAACTTCGGCTTCTCTGCAATGAGGCCTGCAGGCTTAGTTTTTACTCAGTCTGGTCTGTCTTAGTTTAGGCCCAGTCTGCTTGCTGCTGACTGGCTTGTTCGAATGAGCAGCTTCAGGGATAGCGGCATGGCAGCCAATCACCAAGGACTTTGCATCAGCCCTATGAGACAAAAGAAGCTACGTCTCCTTTCATTGGCTGCTGCTGTTGCTGCCTCAATCCTTGAAGCAGAAAACTGTGCTTCCAGGTCTAGGCCCACTGGTCACATGGCCTGAGCCAAAGTGTTTTACTCAATGGTGAAAATGTTTTCCTTAGATTTCACATTCTTACAGCTTCGCCATCATGTGAATAAAACACTTTGGCTTCTCTGCCAGTGGGTCAGCCTCTTCTGGACCTCTGGAAATCTTCAAAAAAGTAAGAACTTCAAAAAGTAAGTAATAAAATAAATGGCATGATTAACATTTCCATTATTCTCAGTGGGAAGTAAAGGTAATTAAGTTAGCATGAATGTAACCCATTAAGGTTATGTTTAAAAATATAAACCAGGAGTCCTGGTGGCGCAGTGGACTAATTCACTGTTATTAAGATCAGCTGCTTGCAATTACTGCAAGTTCAAATCCCACCAGGCTCAAGGTTGATTCAGCCTTCCATCCTTTCTAAGGTAGGTGAAATGAGGACCCAGATTGTGGGGGCAATAAGCTGACTTTGTATAAAATATACAAAAGTATGAAGGCTATTGCTTAACGCACTGTAAGCCACCCTGAGTCTCCGGAGAAGGGCGGCATATAAATCATATATATATATATATATATATATATATATATATATATATATATATAAACTATATGTTAAAAATGTTCCTGATTTGCAACCTTAGCCACTTTTGACATAAGATTGCCAGATTTAAAAAGTCTGAGTGTTTAAACATTTCATGGAAGTCTTTTTATAATGCTACTGTCAAGCATTGTACTGATGGGTTATATGCTCTGTCTTGCACATTGGCAAAAAAAATCAAAACATAAAATACAAATTAGATGGACATGACCTTGTAGATGACCCTCACTCTGTCAAGGATCTTGGAATACTCATTTCTAAAGATCTAAGTGCCCGAGCCCACTGTAACATCATTGCCAAAAAGGCATTAAAAGTTGTTAACCTAATCTTGTGTAGCTTCTTCTCTGGTAATGTTGTAATACTAACTAGAGCATACAAAACATTTGCTAGACCAATTCTTGAATACAGCTCATCTGTCTGGAACCCGCACTGCATATCGGACATAAATATAATCGAGAGAGTCAAGAGATGTTTTACCAGAAGAGTCTTCCATTCCTCTGACCGCATAAAATACCTTATGCCACCAGACTCCAAATTTTGGGCTTAGACAACTTAGAACTATGCTGACTTCAGTCTGATCTAAGCATAGTACATAAAATTATCTGCCACAATATCCTTCCTGTCAACGACTACTTCAGCTTCAACCACAACAATACACAAGCAAATAATAGATACAAACTCAAGGTAAACCGCTCCAAACTTGATTGCAGAAAATATGACTTCAGTAACAGAGTGGTCAGTCTCTGGAATGCACTACCTGACTTTGTAGTTTCTTCTCCAAACCCCCAAAACTTTAACCTGTTGACCTCACCTGATTCCTAAGAGGTGTGTAAGGGGCATGCATAAATGCACCAGCGTGCCTATTGTCTCTGTCCCAATATTCCTTTTTACTTAGTCTTTTCATGTATTCAAATTATGTTTATACTTTTACCTATTATCTTATTAGCTTGACAAATAAACTTATGATTATGATTATGCTAAAATAAAGCCAGGTCATAACACACAGGAAGCCTGTAATTGGGGAGTATGTCTGGCAAGAACAAAGAATTCTTATCTACAGGAAATATGCATGTGTAAATCTTGTAAAAGTAGCAAGAGTTAGACAATCCGATCAGTTCAGTGAGGCAATGGATGTGATGTGTCAGTGCCTGGAGGCTGTGAGGGCCTGGATGGGAGTCAACAGGCTCAGACGTAACCCAGACAAGACCAAATGGCTGTGGGTATTGCCTCCTAAAGACTATGTCAATTGTCCATCCTTGGTCCTGGGGGAGATAAATTGTCCCCCTCAGAAGGGGCTCACAATCTGGGTGTCCTCCTAGACTCACAACTAAGATTGGAACAACATCTGACAGCTGTGGCTAGGAGGACCTTTGCACAGGTTCGCCTGGTGCACCAATTGCAACCCTACTTGGATCAGGAGGCTCTCCTCACAGTCACTCATGCCCTTGTCACCTCACGGTTAGATTATTGCAATGAGCTCTACATGGGGCTACCCTTGAAAAGTGTTTGGAGAATACAGTTGGTCCAGAATGCAGCTGCGCAAGCTATTATGGATGCACCTAGATTCACCCACATTACACCAATTCTCCATGAGCTGCACTGGCTCCCTATTGATCTCTGGATGCAATTCAAGGTGTTGATTATTACCTTTAAAGCCCTACATGGCTCAGGGCCAGGCTATCTTCGAGACCGCCTTCTACTGCATAGCTCCCATCTACCGGTAAGATCCCACAGAGTTGGTCTCCTCCGGGTCCCGCCAGCTAAACAATGTCAGTTGGCTGGCCTGCGGGGGAGGGCCTTCTCTGTGGATGCCCCGGCTCTCTGGAACCAATTACGTCCTGAGGTCCGGACCGCCCCCACCTTATTGGCCTTCCAGAAAGCGGTGAAGACCGGGCTTTTCCAGCAGGCCTGGGGCCGTTGATCTCGCTAAGGCGATCTTGCGAGACCCAACCATGGAATGGAGTGTATGGGTTTTTAATGTTCTTTTAAAAATTTTTTACAGGATATTGTTCACGTTGTTTTTTTGTTGTAAGCCACCTAGAGTCCCTAGGGCCGTGATGGCGAACCTATGGCATGGGTGCCACAGGTGGCACGTGGAGCCATATTGGTGGGCACGCAAGCTCAGCTCCGGCACACATGCGTGCGCTAGCCAGCTGATTTTCGGACCTTCTGGGTCCACCAGAAGTCAGGAAACACACTGTTTCCAGCCTCTGGAGGGCCTCTGGGGGGGTGGGGAAGGTCGGTTTTGCCCTCCCCAGGCTCCTAGAAAGGCTATGGAACCTGGGGAGAGCAAAAAATGGGCCTACCGGGCCCACTGTGCCATCACGTGCCAAAAGCGGAGGGAGCACGGGATGGCGGGGCGCATAGAATTATGGATGTGGGCACGCTTGCATGTGACCCCACCGCGCTCCCCCCACTTTTGGCACGCGATGGCACAAAGGTTAGCCACCACTGCCCTAGGGAGTTGGGCAGCATAGAAATGCGACTAATAAATAAATAAATAAATAAACTTGCAGATCTCTGCTAACAATTAGGAATACAGATGGCCTGCAGCCAATGAAATGTGTATTAGATAACTCCTGGGGCATTCATTAGCCAAGACTTAGGAATAGGGACAACTAGAGAGACCAATAGAACAAATTGTAGAATTATTACTAAAATATTTATTAGATGATATTTCTTATTATCTCGCCTTGTCCCACCTTTTCTTTTAGTGAAAATGTATAAAGCTTACTTAACCCTTTGTTCTTGGTTCTTGGCATTTTGGCCAGGAGGCCTTTTCCTTGGAGTACTCCAATAAAAAGCAATCAGAAAACCTGCACCTCGTCTCTGGTGTCCATCATTGGCTTTGGCACCAGGCTCACACCCAAATCAAATTTCTTATTTCTGATCAGATTGTATTTCACAATGCTTCAAGTGTATCAGTTATGGTTTCCTTAACAAATAGTAATTAAAGCAATATGAACCATTGCTGGACTTGAGAGAAACTGAAATTAAAAGTTGATCTATGCTTTCATGATTAGATATGGGATTATGGAAATAATGTAGACAAATCCCAGCACCTGGATGAAGCTATCTATCTGGACCCATACCAGTCGGGCTTCAGGCAGGGGTACAGCACAGAAACGGCATTGGTCGCGTTGGTGGATGATCTCTGGAGGGCTCGGGACAGGGGTTGCTCCTCTCTCCTGGTCCTATTAGATCTCTCAGCGGCTTTTGATACCATCGCCCATGGTATGCTGCAGCAGTTGAGGGGGTTAGAAATAGGGGGCATCATTCTGCGGTGGTTCTCCTCCTTCCTCTCCGACCATTCGCAGTTTGTGTTGGCAGGGGGGCAGAGGTCGACCTTGAGGCGCCTCGTATGGAGAGTGCCACAAGGGTCGGTCCTCTCGCCCCTTCTGTTCAACATTTATGTGAAGCCGCTGGGTGAGATCATCTGTGGTTTTGGGGTGAGAGTCCATCAGTATGCTGATGATACTCAGCTGTACATCTCCACCCCAGACCACCCCAACGCTTCCCTTGATGTGATGTCTCGCTGCCTGGGGACCGTGCAGGTCTGGATGGGGAGAAATAGGCTCAGACTCAACCCTTCCAAGACCAAGTGTCTGTGGCTTCTGGTGTGCCGATATGGTCAGCTGGTGCCATCGCTGACTATGGGGGGTGAATCTCTGCCCCCCACAGAGAGGGCTCACAATCTGGGTGTCCTCCTGGATGCACAGCTGTCTTTAGAAGAGCATATGACAGCCGTGGCCAGGGGGGCTTTTTATCAGGTTCGCCTGATTCACCAGTTGCAGCCCTTTCTGGATTGGTATGCCTTGTGCACGGTCACTCACGCCCTTGTCACCTCCCGGTTGGACTACTGTAATGCTCTCTACACGGGACTCCCCTTGAAGAGCACTCGGAGGCTCCAACTGCTCCAGAATGCGGCTGCGCAGGTGGTTATGGGCACAACTCATTGCCGATGTGACACCCCTCCTGCGCGAGCTGCACTGGCTCCCAGTGGTCTTCCGGGTGCGATTCAAGGTGTTGGTCACCACTTAAAGTGCTCCATGGCATAGGGCCCCAGTAACTTCGAGACCGCCTTCTGCCACCAATAACCTCTCACTGGCCAGTCCGCTCCCACAGAGGGGGTCTCCTCAGGGTGCCATCGGCCAAGTTATGTCGGCTGGCGACACCCAGGGGGAGGGCCTTTTCTGTGGGAGTCCCTGCCCTATGGAATGAACTGCCCCTGGAAATGTGTAAGATCTCCAACTTCTGTGTATTTCGCTGCGCCCTCAAGACCCTGTTGTTCCACCAGGCCGGGCTATCAATGTAATGATTTTAAATTGGGTGTTTTAAATTTTTGGGGTTTTAAATCTGAGCTGAAATTATTTAATAATTTTAATTATTTTTAATTAATGTCTGTCTTTGTGCTTTTAATAGGCTGTACACTGCCCTGAGTCCTTCGGGAGAAGGGCGGTATAGAAATAAAATTATTTATTTATTTATTTATTTAAATGTTAATCTTAGAGTAAGAGTTTGATATATTTTGTATTTATATCTGTACCAAAGAAATTTGGAAGTCATTTTTTTTCAATTTTCCTTCTTTTTCTTTTTCTCTTTCTTTCTTACACTTTCACTCTTTCTTTCCTGAGCCTTTTCTTTTTTCAAATCTGTTTTTTATTTGTTTATCCCTTAGCTTTGTATTTTTTTGATGTATGAAGGATCAAATACAATTCTACATTCCTTATTTACATGTCATTTACAAATCATATCAAAATTTAGAATGAAATCCACTGGGAGCCATCGCATATAAGGCAAGCTCTGAGTCCCTCTAACCATAAAGTGTTTATCGATAGAAGATAATATTTGTAGCTCAGGATTGAACTGTGGGGTCCTTGATGCTCTCTGAGGTTGATAGTTTTCTTGTAGATGTTACATTACCAAACTAGGAAACATCATCAGTACTAGAAGGGAGTGGACTTTGCTCTTATTTTCATATACTAGTGGCTTCACGCTGTCAGAGTTGATCAGTTGCTTCACAAACAGTGTTTTGATTGGTGCCAGGTCTCTAACATCCTCAGGCAGAGAAGGGCTATTCTGTACCCCTCCCTCAAATGTTCTTTAAAATACAGAGTTTCCCAGCATTCCTTTAGGAACCTCCAACATGCAAACTGTGGTTACTCATCCTAAAATGAATCCTCTTTATCTGGAGCTTCAAAATTTGCTGTTTGATAGGAAGATGTGTAGCTAAAAGTCAGTCTACCTTTAGTGTACATCTGACTTTGGGCGTATTTCTTCATAATCAAACAAATTCGGTTATGTATTTTCTCTGCAGTTCACACCCCTTGCTCACTGGTCTGGATGTCACAAAGCAAAGCCCCCATTTTGTAATTAACCCCAGTGCCCTGTTTTGGCTGGCAGGGTGCTGCAGGAGGCTGAGTGCTATCACGTCCCCTGCCCACAGAACTGGTTGTTAAAAAATTTGCAGCCCACCACTGTTCCAAGGTACCTTCTGATTCTAAAGTCTCTAAAACAAGGGAATTTGTTTAAATTGAGTGTGTGTGTTTGTGTTTCTCAAGAATAATGGAATAACAAGAGTTGAAAGGGACTTCTGAGGTCTATAGTCCAACCCCCTGCTCAGGCAGGAAAACTGAGGATGTCAAAATCTGAGTGGAGGGCCTGGGAAAGGTGTCAGATTAACAGAATAACACTTAGAAGGGACTTTTGGGGTGGGGGCTGTACCATTTCAGAGAAATGGCTGTCCAGTATTTGCTTTAAAATTTCCAGTGATTGAGCATCCAGAATGTCTGGAGACAAGTAGTTCCACTGGTTAATTGTTCTTACTGTCAGGAAGTTTCTCCTTAGTTTTAGGTTGCTTCTCTTTTTGTTCAGTTTCCATCTATTGCTTCTTGTTTTGCGTTCTGTTTCGTTGGAAAATATATTGCCCCAGTGATGAAATCTGAACCAGTTTACTACCAGTTCTCTGGCTGTGCATGCACAATACCCACCACGCACCAAATGCAAGGTGTGTGTGTGTGTGCACACACACACAGTGCATGCCGAAAGGAAGCATCGGATAAGTAGAACAGCACGCGGGGGAGTGTGATCAGTTGTGACGCGCAATCTTTGGAGCCTTTTTTTTACTTTTAAAAGCATTTAAAAGCAAAAAGTTTTTTAAAAAGGCTCTGACGATCACATGCCACAGCTGCGATAATGATAATGATAATGATAATGATAATGATAATGATAATGATAATGATAATAATATTCTATACCGCCCTTCTCCCGAAGGACTCAGGGCAGTGTACAGCCTATTACAAGCACAAGACAGACATCAATTAAAATAATTTAAAATTTTTAAATAATTTTGGCTCAGTTTAAAACCCCCAAAATTTAAAACACCCGATTTAAAATTACGTTGATAGCCCAGCCTGATGGAACAACAGGGTCTTAAGGGCACAGCGAAACATCTGGAGGTCGGAGATCTTACGCATTTCCAGGGGCAGTTCATTCCATAGGGCTGGGGCTCCCACAGAGAAGGCCCTCCCCCTGGGTGTCGCCAGCCGACATAACTTGGCCGATGGCACCCTGAGGAGTCCCTCTCTGTGGGAGCGAACTGGCCAGTGGGAGGCTCTTGGTGGCAGAAGGCGGTCTTGAAGGTACCCGGGTCCCATGCCATGAAACACTTTAAAGGTGGTGACCAACACCTTGAACCGCACCCGGAAGACCACTGGGAGCCAGTGCAGCTCGTGCAGGAGGGGTGTCACGTGGGCACATCGGGTTGCGCCCATAACCACCCGCGCGGCCGCATTCTGGACCAGTTGGAGCCTCCGAGTGCTCTTCAAGAGGAGCCCCATGTAGAGAGCATTACAGTAGTCCAACCAGGAGGTGACAAGGGTATGAGTGACCGTGCACTGGGCGTTCCGATCCAGAAAGGGCTGCAACTGGCGAATCAGGTGGACCTGATAAAAGGCCCTCCTGGTCACGGCCATCATATGCTCTTCTAAAGACAGCCGTGCGTCCAGGAGGACACCCAGATTGTGAGCCCTCTCTGTGGGGGGCAATGATTCACCCCCAATAGTCAGCGATGGCACCAGCTGACTATATCGGGATGCTGGGAGCCACAGCCACATATTCTTGAAAGTGTTGAGTCTGAGTCTGTTCCTCCTCATCCAGACCCGCACGGCCTCCAGGCAGCGAGACATCACATCAAGGGAAGTGTTGGGGTGGTCTGGGGTGGAGATGTACAGCTGAGTATCATCAGCGTACAGATGACACTTCATCCCAAAACCATGGATGATGTCACCCAGCGGCTTCACATAAATGTTGAACAGAATGGGCAAGAGGACCGACCCTTGTGGCACTCCCCATGCGAAGCGCCTCGAGGTCGACCTCTGCCCCCCTGCCAACACAAACTGTGAGCGATTGGAGAGGAAGGAGGAGAACCACCGCAAAATGGTGCCCCCTATTCCTAACCCCCTCAACTGCTGCAGCATGATACCATGGTCAATGGTATCAAAAGCCGCTGAGAGATCTAATAGGACTAGGACAGAGGAACAACCCCTGTCCCGAGCCCTCCAGAGATCATCCACCAACGCGACCAATGCCGTTTCAGTGCTGTACCCCTGCCTGAAACCAGACTGGTATGGGTCCAGATAGATAGCTTCATCCAGGTGCTGGGGAAGTTGTTGTGCCACTGCGCTCTCAACAACCTTCACCAGAAAACGAAGGTTGGAGACCGGACGGTAGTTAGCTAATTCAGCCAGGTCCAGGGAGGGCTTCTTGAGGAGAGGCCTCACCACCCCTCTTTCAAGGTGGCAGGAAAGGCACCCCCCCCCTCAGAGAGGCACTTGTAATTCCCTGGAGCCAGCCTCATGTAACCCCCCCGGGAGGCCAGTACCAACCAGGAGGGACACGGGTCCATTAAACACATAGCGGCACTAATCTTACCCAGAACCATGTCCACATCCTCGGGAGCCACAGGATCAAACTTCTCCCAGATAATATTCTCAGGACCAACCCTCGTCTCCTCCCCTGGACTCATCCAATCGGAATCCAAGCCATCCCGAATCCGAGCGACTTTATCATGCAGGAATTGCACAAAATCCTCAGCACAATCCTGCAAGGGATCTTCCCGCACTTCCCCCTGAAGAAGGGAGTGGGTCACCCTGAGCAGAGCTGCTGGGCAGTTCTCTGCAGATGCGTTAAGAGTGGAAAAATGGTTAGATTTTGCCGCTTTTATCGCCACTAGGTAGGTCTTGAGATAAGACCTCACCTGTGTCTGGTCGGAATCAGATTGACTAGTCCTCCAAATGCTCTCTAGGCATCTTTTCTGATGCTTCATCTCTCTCAGCTCCTCAGAGAACCAAGGAGCCAATTGAGATCGGCATCGGGTCAGAGGCCGCAAAGGCACGACATGGTCCAAAGCTCCAGCGGCCGCATTCTCCCAGGTGGCCACCAGCTCTTCAGTCGAGTCGTGTGCCAGAGTCTCAGGAAACGGCCCAAACTCCGTCAGGAACCTTTCGGGGTCCATCAGGCACCTGGGACGGAACCATCTGGTCGGTTCCGTCTCCCTGTGGTGGGGGAGGAAAGCAGTAGGAAAGTCCAAGTGAAGGAGTGAATGATCTGTCCATGACAAGGGTTTGATGTCTCGATCCCCTCTACCAAGATCATTCAACCACTGACCAGAGTTGAAAATCAAGTCCAGAATGTGTCCCCCTATGTGAGTGGGGCCTTGAACTAACTGGGTCAGGTCCAAGGCCGTCATGGAAGCCATGAACTCCCGAGCCACCTCTGATGTCTCACCCGCAGATGGGAGGTTGAAATCCCCCAAGACAATAAGTCTGGGGGTATCAACCGCCACCCTGGCAATGACGTCGAGTAGCTCGGGCAGGGTCGCTGCCACGTGGCAGGGATCCAGGTACGTAGTCAGCAAACCCATCTGCACCCCACAGCCCCACTTCACAAAAAGGGACTCACATCCCGCTATCTGAGGAACAGTGGTCTCCCTCGGACAAAGACTTTCCCTAATAATCACCGCCACTCCCCCACCCCTCCCCTGGGCCCTTGGCTGATGAAATGCATGGAAACCTGGTGGGCACATTTCAATGAGGGGCACCCCCCCCCTCTTGGCCCAACCAGGTCTCCGTAATACATGCCAGGTCCGCACCCCCCTCCAAAATAAGATCACAAATGAGGGAGGCTTTATTAACAACCGACTTGGCATTACACAACATCAGCCGCGGACCCTGGGCCTGGGACTCTGAGCAACCCTCTGAGCGATCCTCAGAGCCTTTTTTTTTTACCTTTTAAAAACATTTTTTACAACCTATTCGGGCTGTAAGGCTCTGATAATTGTGCAGCACAGCTGTGATTGTTGGAGCCTTTTTTTTTACTTTTTAAAAGCATTTTTTTAAAAAAATGCTTAAAATGCTTAAAAATGCCTAAAAAGTAAAAAAAAAACCAAAAACCAAAAGTTCTGACGATCAGCTGAGCAACATGCGATCTTCGGAACTTTTTTTTTACATTTTTTACTACCGGTTCAGTGAACCAGTAGTCTTTTTTTATTACCAGTTTGGGCAAACCAGACTGAACCAGGAGCATTTTACCCCTGTATTGCCCCCCCTTCTTTGTGGCAGCCCCTCAAAAGCCTGTTTTGTGACCTGCGTATCACACTCTTGGGCAAATCATGTGAGCCATTTTCTTCTTTCAGTGGTCTATGAAAGTACATCTATAGTATGTAGATGCAGATAATGGCCACGCCCACCCAGTCACATGCCCACCTAACCACGCCCACCAAGCCACACCCACAGAACCGGTAGTAAAAAAAATAGAATCCCACCACTGGTGGTTTCTCATCACTTCATCTCTTCCTTGCCTTTTTGCCTTGAAATTAAAGGAAAAAGCAAGGAAAAGCATTGGAAAATAACTAAGTCTTTAAAACCTTTGCCACCAGCCACAGTATCCAGTTGTCACTAGATGAAATCATGTATCTCTATGTATCATGTATCACTGAAAAAGCTAAATATATCTAGTTAAAAAGGTTTTTAAAAATTTACAAGCTATACAAAAAAGCCAAATATCAAAATGTCAGGATGATATATTACTGCTGATTGTTCCAGATTTAGTTTGATTGACCCAAATCAGTTTAAGCCAAAACTCCTGAACTTACATTCAACCCTGCTTTCTTCCAGTAATAGTTGTTGTACTGATTGACCATGCATTTTGTTTTCTCTTTGAATTTTTCTTCTGACTGCAAGGACCACCAAGGATTCAAATTTCCATTCTTGTCATATTTGCGACCTGCATTTCCATTAAAAAAAACAAAAACAAAACATAATATTAATAAAATAAACATACAGATTTCTTTAAAATTAACCCAGAAACATTTCTTTTAAAAGAATCACTTCACTATTTATATAAATCTTAAAATTTACATAAATATAAACAAGAATTTAATGCATGATTAGCTATTTTCACTTAAAAGATCAGAAACACTACATCTCCACATTGCTTTAGAAAGTATGTGAGGTTTGCATTTAGGTTCATTTTTATTCCTACAGAAGTTAGGAGGGGGCTCCAAAATTAGTCATTTTTTTACCAAATTTTAAGAATTTAAATAACTCACCATTATTATCAAATCCATGAGTAAATTCATGTCCAACAATTACTCCAATAGCACCATAGCTTAATGACCTGAAAAAGAAAAGAATTTTGAGATCCAGTAGATCACAGGTGTCAAATTTGCGGAGTCACATTGCCGTCATGTGATGTATCATGACGTTTTTTCCCTTTGTGGAATTGAGGTGGGTGTGGCCTGCTCGTGACGCATCCGGCCGCCAGTTTGACACCCCTGCAGTAGATGGAGAAGACAAAGCAGTAGAATTTCCATTCAGTTCTATGTAAACTGGAAGAAATATATTTAAAGATATCATTAAAGAAAACCACTATTATTTGAAAAACATTAGCTGAAATTTTAAAAAATTCTTAGTTTGTAAAAAGCAAATGGAACTTAGCTAATATGCACAAAGAAGTACATTTAACTTCTCTGACTACATTAAACACAGTGCCACCTCAAACATGAGAAACTTAATGGCATATGATTAATGTGGTTTTATTTAACAGTCACATTGCATGTTTTTATATAAATAGATGAATCACAATTCAGTGTTACATTTCTACCAACCATTTTCAAGGCTGCTCATAATAACCTTTTGGAATCAATTACTAGACCTGCAGTATCAAGATAGATAAACTTTGTATTTGTCACAGCAGAGTGAAGACCTTCTCTTAACAACTATAGTTTCCAAACATGCAAAAAAGCTCAAGCTAATTAAATTGTCAAAAGAAAATTGAATCTCTTTTTTTTCATATAAGCCAAATATGGCTCATAAGTTGTCTTAAATCAAAACTGATGGAGAGATCTGAAGTATAAATAGTCAAATGTATTAGAATGGAGTATGCTTGCAGTAATACCAAATCGCTGGTGCTTATTATTTATGCCCTTATTGGTAGATATTTATTTGTAATAAGATGTAAGAGTAAACATTATTTAATGTCATAAGAATATAAAAGCTTTTTTGTAATCTTAGTTTAAAACCACAAAATGGAAGAAGAAGGAAGGGAAGGAAGATGTGCACATTTAGTTAAATACCAGACTAAAGAGATAAGTTTCTAAAATATTCTAATGAAAGGAAACCCATGGTTCTCATGTTTTTAAGAACTGAAATAGCAGGAAGAAATAAAGGAATGTGGAAGCAGTCCTGGAACGAAAGCATAACTTTTAGTTATTGAAGGGTCAACTTTTCAATGAAGAAAGTGAACCTTGACTGACAACTTCCAGAGGGCACAGTTTTCATCTCACTTTATTCTCAGAAATCACTTGAAAGCTAACATTTGAGGGTTGTCACATGAGCTGAATTCAAAATAGTAAGACAAACAGAAAATCATATTCCAATGAATTACTCCTGAATCCAACCAATAACAGAGTTTTAAAAGTGGGAATTAAAGAATATTCTGCCCCTGAGCTGTCAGATCCGGAATAACAAAAATCCTGTTGCTCCTTCAATGTGTACACAAACATATATTCAATTACATGTATGTTGAAGAAAGGAAGGAAGAAAAGAAGGAAACATTATTATTGGGAAATAGGCCATTTTTTCTGTTTATATTAAAACACTTCTGTTGACTGTAATACCCAAAAAATAATATGATGGCATTTTTACAACCAGACACTTTTCACAGTAATTTTAATAATGGCTGAATGCTGCAGTCTGAGTCATTATAAACCCATGGCAGGGAAACATGGCTTCCTGAGGCCAGAGGCTAGGAGTTGAATAATATAAAATATAGGTACAAGTTGCATATATAATCAGGGAAATTCAAATTTATTACTTTTTTTAGAGAAATTGTGAAGTTGGTTGGGAAAGTTTTGGAAATGGAATTGAATTTTTGGAATTTGTATTAGATTGTGCTGCTATTTCATTTTCTGTTATTTCATATTTTATTTCTTGAGGACATTAAGCAGCTAAAACAATTTTCTTTAAAAGTGCAAAGCTAAAGTCTGTAATAAAATATAATTTGTTCCTCTGCTAGTGGATGAAACATGAGGAAGTCTCTACTGGGTGAACATGTACAGAAGTTGCACATTAAACATAAGAAACAAGTGCATTGCATTTTCCAAGCACTCAGAAAATCTCCCTCCATTTAAAGATAATTATTAATGAAATAAACAAACAAAATACAGCAGTAATTGTATGTTGTTGTTTGTGTGTGTGTGTGTGTGTATTAAAACTTCTAAAAATACAAATCGATATAATATTAAAATACAAATATATGTTTTTAAAATATGACTAAATCTGGGTTATATTGAAATCAATTTATTACAGTCCTAAAGCCAGATTAAACTGTTGTATACCTCTATATGTATAATAGAAAATCAAAGCAATATGGAATGTGTGTATGTAGAGATAGATAGATAGATAGATAGATAGATAGATAGATAGATAGATAGA
>WNWU01013815.1:27634741-27816674 GCA_012654045.1 Ptyas mucosa | reverse complement strand
AAGGCAAGGCAAGGCAAGGCAAGGCAAGGCAAGGCAAGGCAAGGCAATAACATGATTAATATAATGTAGATTTCATTTCATTATATAAATATGCATATGTATTATAAAAGTATATCTAAATTTAATTAATTCTGTGATGTATTCTACAGATGGTGGTACAAAACTGGGCGACTTGGAGGGATACTTTTGAGTCCTTGTCTGAAAGAAGTAACATTAAATAGACTGAAAGGAGCAGTACAGTAACAAATGGCCCAGTTTGTTGAGCCATTATCACATGGACAAAATTGGAAAAACAGAAGTATGTTTAAAACCTCCAAAAAGGACTGCTGTGGGTAACACATCCAGCCTGGGTAAAGTGAAATCTAGATTATATGGAAACATATTATCCCATCTTCTACATCTATATTTCTAATACAAAGTCATTTTAAAAATTGACAGAAATCACATCTTTCAGAAAACCTCTGAAAGAGATGGACCCAAAAGCCAGCCAATCCTGAAAGGACGGATGAATGTGGGAGGGGTTGGTTGGGAAGGGGAAATCTATCTATCTATATTAAAATGGCTGTGTGTGTCTGTGTGTCTCTGTGTCTCTGTGTGTGTTCCAACATAACTCTGGAGTGCCTTGAGCAATTTCAACCAAACTTGGTACACAGGTGACTTACTCTCTGGAAACAAATACTGTGAGGGTAAAACACCCCTAACACCCCTTGGGGTGTTCTGTTAAGATACAGCCTGTTGTGCTTTAAAATAGCTGCTACTGTACTGCCTTAAAATGGCTTCTATTGTACAGCACAGTTGAGTTGCCATGGTAACAGCTTCACAATACTCCACACGAGGGATCCCTCTGGTAAGGGGAAAAATCTAACATTAGAAATTACATTTGGTCCGGACATTTTCAACAAGGCTTTGATTATTCTTGAGGACAAATGTTGGCCATGATCAATAAAACATTACTGCAACTCGGCCTGCCTGCACCACTACAAGACCTACATGACGTATTTCATGCAGATTACATTCGAGAAAACAACTACAACATCAAACAACTTAGTGCATATATCGTGGACAAAAAGCCACTTCTAAATCAAGATCAGAAAAAAAGCATACCAAATGATCATGGATTAGCAAAACAACAAGGTGGTATCATTTTACTTCAAGCTTCTGGGGGCACAGGGAAAACATTTTTAACTAATCTAATTCTCGGCTCAGGGTGAAGTTGCACTTCCTGTCTAATACAGGATTGGGATAAATAAATACCTGGGCAATGCTGGATTATCGGCTAGTCTATTATAAAAACAAAGCAAGGAGCCAATCAGAAAAGCCTGGAATGAACTCTGGGATTGCCCATTGCAATCTGGGACAATTCAAAACAAGCATTTAAATATTGAGTCATGGTGCCACAATGGCTGGAATGCAATACTGCAGGCTGACTCTGCCCAGAACCAGGAGTTCAATCCTGATCAGCTCAAGGTTGACTCAATCTTCCATCCTTCTGAGGTCAGTAAAATGAGGAGCCAGATTGTTGGGGGTAATGTCCTGACTCTGTAAACCGCTTAGAGAGGACTGTAAAGCACTATGGAGCAGGACAGAAATCTAAGTGCTATTGCTATTCTTCTGCTCAGAAATACTGGGAATGCATATTCATATCTACACTTGTCTGCTTTCCTGCTACATGCAATGCCTCTCAGCCCATAGATGGTTTCAAATAAGAGTTATACATCTGATCAGCAGACTGAGTTCAACTGCTGCTGGGGTAATCTGCATTCCTAATGGCTTGTCATGCAGAAGAATTCACTGAGGAGGAAGGAATTCTGATTAATGCCAAGGAAGATCTCTTCTTAATTGAAATTATGTTTCCTACTGAACACACCACCCACAGGACCAAAATGGGGAGGGAGAAAAGGTTATATCTTTTCTCCACTGATTCTGTAGTCCAACACAAAATCAGAATCCCCTATGCTTATTTTGAATTTACTATAACAACACTCCATCAATGTCACTGCAGATTTTCAAAGAAACTCCCCCCCCCCGATAATTTTTATTCAACATTTACATCTTTAACATCCTTGTTATATTTTTACAGCTTTCCGATACCGGCATCTGTAATAATATCTATAACCAACTATATTTACATACATTTTATGTATTACTTACTAATTTCTATATTCACTACAATTTATACCTATCTATTACACAATCTTCTCTTATGTTTATACATTTATACATTAATTTTGGATTGTTTCTCCAACCAATTATACTATCTATTCCATGTCTCATAATAAATCGTTTCCTCTCGGTCTTTTAATTCCATTATTAATTTATCTGCTTCTGCACATTCTAGCACCGTGATGGCGAATCTATGGCATGCGTGCCACAGACGGCACGTGGAGCCATATTAGTGGGCACGCCAGCTCAGCTCTGGGGCGCATGCGCCCGCCGGCCAGCTGATTTTCGGGCCTTCTGGGCCCACCAGAAGTAGGGAAACAGGCTGTTTCCTGCCTCTGGAGGGACTGGGGTGGGTGGGGAAGGCCCGTTTTTCTTTCATACCTGGCTCCAGATCCTGTCTATTTATCTGGGAAAAGCAAAAACAGCCTTTCACACTCCCTTGGAGGCCCTACAGAGGCTGAAAGGGCCCATTTCCTGACTTCCGGTGGGACAGGAAGTGACTTTTTTGCTGTCCCCGGCCTCCAAAGACTCCTAGAGAGGCTCCTAGAGATTCCTAGAGAGGTTCTGGAGGCTGGGGACAGCAAAAAATGTCACTTCCTGTCCCACTTTCGGCCTCCGTAGGGCCTCCAAGGGAGTGGGAAAGGCTGTTTTTGCCCTTCCCAGATAAATAGACAGGATCTGGAGCCAGGTAAGAAAGAAAAATGGGCCTACCAGGCCATCATGTGCCAGGAGGGGAGGAGGGGGGTTGCGCGCACATGCGTGTGGACACGTGCGCGCACGGCCCTCCCCCGCCCCCCCTCTCCTGGCACACGATGGCAAAAAGGTTAGCCATCTCTGTTCTAGCACCTTTTTTATGATCATTGTATTTGATGGAGCAAATCTTTGTTTCCAATTTTGTGCAAATGAAATTCTGGCGGCCGTAATTATGTGAAGTATAAGGTAATAAATTTCTTTCTTAATCTTCTCTTTTATAATTCCCAATAAAAATAGTTCAGGTTTCATAGCATTTTTTCCCCTTGTCATTTCCTCTAACCATTTTTGGATTTTTAACCAATATGTCTTTGCTTTGGGGCATGTCCATCACATGTGGAAAAATGTCCCATGTTGATGATTGCATTTCCAGCAATTTGGTGCATTTTTGGGGGATATCTTGGCCAATCTTGCTGGGGGTAAATGCCACCTATAAAACATTTTGTAAATATTTTCTTTATAGGCGTCCGACAACGTCATCTTATAATTTGTTCCCCATAATTTTTCCCAATATTCTAATTCAATATGATACTCAAAGTTTTTCGCCCAAATTATCATCATTTCCTTTACTGTTTCCTCCTCCATTTTGAATTGAAGGAGGCATTTATATATTTTATAATTATTTTCTCATCGGTTCCAGTTAATATTTTGTCCATTTCTTGTTGGTCAGTTTGGAATCCATATACTTCTAAATCTTTTTTATATTTTGTTTGTATTTGTAAATAGGGCCACCAATCAATTTTAATTCCTTCATCCAATAATTTTTGTCTAGATTTCAAATTCCCTAATCCATATAACAGTTCCTTATATGTTACTATTTTGTTAAGATCAATTAAATTAGGGTAGACCAAGGCTTCCATTGTCGACACCCATCTTGGGATTTTTGGATAAAAGTTCCTTTTTTCATCCAAGTTTCTAATAGTACTTCCCTCACTTGATGCCTCTGAAAATACTTGTGAGCTTTGTCTTTTCCATCCCAAATAAAGGCATGCCAATCTTTCTGCAAGTCATGGCCCTCAATTGTTAAAATTCTTCCATTCTTTAGATTTATCCATTCCCTGAGCCATGACATTACTGCTGCCTGATGGTACAGTTCCCAGTCTGGAAGGCCAAAGCCACCCTTACTTCTGGCATCTTGTTACATTTTAATTTTAATTCTTGGCTTTTTTCCCTAGCCATATGAATTTACTAATAATTTTATTCAATTTGTCAAAAAAGGTTTTCCCCAATTTTATAGGTACTGTTTGGAACAAATATAAAATTTTAGGTAATATATTCATCTTTATCATGGCGATTCTCCCAATCAAAGAAATTTGTAGTTTTGCCCAATTTTCTAAATCTTTTTGAATTCGTTGCAATAATTTTGAGTAGTTGTCTTCCTTTATTGAAGATGTTCTTGCCGTGAGCCAAATGCCCAGGTACTTTGCTTTTTTGACAATTTGAATTCCTAGTTTTCCCTCTAATTTCTTGTTTTGGCCTTGCATGAGATTCTTGGTAATTATCTTTTGTTTTTATTTATTTTCAGGCCTGCTACTATTCCAAATTTCTCTATTTCTAGTAGGAGTTTTTCTCCTGTTTCCAAAGGATCCTCTAATATAAATGCCATGTCGTCTGAAAAGGCCTGTGTTTTGTATTCTTGTCTTTTAATTTTTAACCCTTTTATTTCCTTATTTCCCTTTACCTCTGCCAATAATATTTCCAATGAAAGGATGAATAAGAGGGGAGACAATGGACAGCCTTGTCTAACCCTTTTGTTTATATCGACTTTTTCGGTAAGATCTCAATTGACCATAATTTTTGCTGTTTGCTTAGAATAAATTGTCTTAATCATTTCTATAAATTTTTCGCCAAATTTCATCCCGATTAATTGATTAATTAAAAACTGCCAATTCAGCTTGTCAAACGCCTTTTGTGCATCTATCATTATTACTGCCAATTGTTTTTCTGGATGAGCCTCATAGTATTCTAAAATATTCATGATAATCATTATATTGTTCTTAATTTGTCATTTGGGTAAAAACCCGTTTTGATCTGAATGAATTATTTTATTTAATATCTTTTTTAATCTTTCTGCTATTATTGTTGCCAGGATTTTATAGTCAGCATTTAACAGTGAGATTGGCCTATAGTTTTGAATGAATTGATTGTCTGTGCTTTCCTTTGGAATTAATGCTATATATGCCTCCATCCATGAATTTGGCATTTCGGCTTTTTCTAATACCTTGTTATATATATCCAACATAATTTCCTCCAAAACTTCCTGAAATTTTTTATATACTTCCATCGGAATTCCATCTGTCCTTGGTGTTTTGTTATTCTTGTTTTTTAATTGCCTCTCTTAACTCTGTTAATGTAATTTCCCCATTCAACATTTCCCTATCTTCATCTGTTATACTTGGCAAGTTCCTCTCCTGTAGGTAATTTATGATATTTTCTTCTTTAATGTTTTCTTGACTATACAGTATTTGAAAATAATTTTGAATAATATTTTTCCCCCTCAATTCTATGGTGCAAGTTTCCTTGCTCATCTCGTAGATATTGTATCAGTTTTTTAGCTTTTTTTTTTCAATTTGTGGGTGAGCCATCTCCCTGGTTTATTTGCCGATTCAAAATAGTTTTGTTTTCCCAATTTTATATTCCTTATCATTTCTTCCTGTTGTAGTATATTAATTTTATGTTTCATTAATTCTATTTCCTTTCTGATTTCCCTGTTTTGGGGATCTTTCTGAAGTGATAGTTCTAATTTTTTCAGCTTCTGCAATGTTGACATTCGTTGTTCCTTCTTCTCTTTATTTCTCCTCACCATATACGCAATAGTTATCCCCCTCATATAAGCTTTGGCAGTGTCCCATAGTTTTGTATTGTAGTATCTTCATTCCTATTCTCTTTAAAAAACATCTTTAATTCCTTCTCCATTATTTGTGAATAACGTTTCTCTTTTACAATTCTTTGATCTAATGCCCATCTCTTCTTTTTTCCCCTACCTTTCCATTTTAATACTAAGGGACTATGATCTGCCCAGGTGTTCGGCATGATATCCATCTCTTCTATATTATTGATCAATTCTGGATTCATCCAAGCTATGTCTATGCAGGACCATGAGTTACGTGGATGAGAGAAGAAGGTGAATTGTCTTTTCTGTATATTTAATTGTCTCCATGCATTGTTTAGATTACACTCTTTTACCAATTCAAAAAATGCATTTGGTAATTTTCGTCTTCTATTTTCGTTTTCTTTCACTGTTTTATAATCCAATTTATTGTCTACCACTCCATTGAAGTCCCCTATTATACAAATATTTTCGCCCTCTGATTCCGTTAATTTCCTGTGTAATTTATTATATTTTTTTCTTGTTTTATGCTTGATGCATAGCAGAATTTTCCTATAATTTGTACTTATTTCCATTATTAAAATTCTTCCATCTTTATCACTAAATATTTTCCTAGGGTTTAACCAATCTTTTATATATACAGCAATCCCTCTTTTTTTATTCTGTGCCAATGCTGAGAATACTTCCCCTAATTTAGACCATTTTATAAGATCACTATGTTTTTCCTTAATATGTACCTCCTGGAGGCAGATGATATCCATTTTTTTCTTTCTGTAATCTCGATAGTATTTGTTTACATTTAGTAGCTGAGTTAATGCCATTTATATTTAGTGACAGCATCTTTATTTCATTTTCCATCTTTTTACTTATCCATTGATCTCAGTCCTCTCCTCACTCTGTTCTCGGTCTGTGCTCTGGTTCTGGCTCCTTCCCTCACTTGACACTCTACTTCCTTATGGTCTCTTGTGTCTTGTTCTACAATTTTTTCTTCCGAAATCTGATCTTCCTGGCTTTTACTTTCTCCTTCATCTTTCCTGCTGTCTTGTTCATCTTCTCCGCTTATATAATTATCATAGAACTCCTGAGCCTTTTCTAATGTGTCAATCCGGAATTTTTTTCTCTTGCCACATTATCAACATCCCCTCTGGGATGAGCCATAGAAATATCACTTTATATTTTAGTAATTGTGTAGAGAGAAAATAATAACTTCGTCTTTGCTCTCTTATTCTTTGGGGAATTTGTTTCAGTACAGTAATCTCCTTTCCTTTGAACATCAATGGGTCCTCGCGTGTTTTACTGTATATTTCATCTCTTATTTTTTTCCTAACAAATTTGACGTGGACCTCTCTCAGGAGCCTATTCCTCCGTGCATAATTTGTGTGGATCCTATATGCCTCATCGATTTTGTTTTCCAATTCTTGTTTGCCTTTTTGCAATAGTTCCGCTAGTAGGTCAGCCATCAGTGTAGGGAGATTTTTTCCTTGTTTTCCAGTTTTTGAAAGCGGAGATATACCATCGATTTCTCCATCTCCAAATTTATTATGGCTCCTTCCAGTTTTCTGTGTTCCGCCATCATTTTATTCGTTAATATATCCATCTTTTTTTCCATATGCTCTGTTTTAGCCTCAACCGACTTTATCTTTTGTTCGTTTTTAATTATTGTCTCCTGCATTGTACAGATTTTATCATCTAACTTTTGTATCTCCTCATTTATCTCCCCCTTTACTTCTCCCATGTCATTTTTAATGTCTTCATGATTGGTTGTCTGACCTCCTGCATTTTTAGTATCGTTTCTTGTATCGCTAATAAGGTTGACTGCATATGTTGTAAATTGACAGTAGAGCCCGCTTTTTCTCCTCCCAACTTGGCTTCCACTGACTTTGATCCTAAGGGGAATCATTGAGGTTATCCCCCCCCCCCATTTTGGTGACTGTGGTAGTTGTGCTTGTCATTTTGATATTTCTAAAAAAGTTTTTCCACAATACCATACACACACACACACACTATAATATAATCCTTAATTAAGTAAATTCCAATTTCTAACAGTCAATTGTTTAGTACACTATTAATATTTGCTTAGTAATTATTAATATATAATATATATAATATATAAATGTGTAAATTAATAATAACACAAATCAATCGTAGTCAATAATTCAACAATGTATTCTTTCCTTCCTAAACTTCTATTACCATTACACTTAGTAACCTTGGATATATTTCTATATCTCTATGTACACTACTCTATTCACTTACAATTAAGTGAAAGTCTTAATTAATATGCAGAACTAAATATATAAGTATATGAATACACAAAGATTAATAAGGATCAATACAAGTTATAAATATTTCAATATATGTATATGTAAATAAAAATAAGTATTATCTAAGTATAACAAGTACAAATATAGATTATAAATACTTCAGTTGCTATATAGATATATACAAGGGAGATATATATATATATATATATATATATATATATATATATATATATATATATATATATATATGGAATACTAAATGCTCTTCAGTTAGTTGTTAACGGAACGTAAGAGTTTGTTGTTGTTTTTTTAAAGAAAAAAGTTATTTTATTCACCCCTTCCTTCAAGATGTCTTCTTTATTCCAAACTGCACAGTCACCTTCGTTGTCAGTAGTTCGGCTTTTTAATCTGATGCCTCCAACGTATCCTTCAAACCCGGCACTTTCTCTTCTTAGACCCCAACAACAATATCCAGAGTTATAAAGTTTCTTTTAGCACCAGAAATATAACATACATGTTCCAATTCACTCCTTTGCTCCAGTCACCACGATAAGTTCTTTCCTTGTTTGACAGCTCTTGGTCTCCACTTCCACTGCCGTCTTGCCATTCAAACTCCTCCTTGGAATCTCACTTTGCTGCTTCTCTTTCAAGTCTTTTAACAATCTCTGAGAGTTTTTTCCTTTCTGGCACTTTTATTCTCCTCTCTCCGGTTCTTCAAGCTGCTTTCCACTATTCGCTCCCTGTATAAATCATCAGGACATCACACCTCTGGATCCGCCATTCTCATGCAGATTTCTTCCGTGTGTATCTGAGGGCTCTTCTCGCCAAACGGGTGCTCGCACTGCTCCACATTAAACTCTGAAGAAACCCCTCCACCTTGCCGATCCCTCCAGGATCTGACCTGCCAAAAAAGGCTTCAAAAACACAAAAAATCGGGTGCAAACTAGTGGAGCCCCGCTAGTTTGCCTCGCTACAGCATGACGTCACAGCCAGAAGTCCTGATTTTCAAAGAAACTTTCATTTAACAATTCATAACATGGTAATTACCCTTAAGTCATATCCAAAACCTACAGTATATTTGAATTTCTATCTTAGCCTTTTATTTTATTCTATCCTCCACAAAAGTTCATTTGAATGTCATAAAATAGTTCTTACAGATTTTATCTTTATCTCTGATAAATTCCATTACAAGCCTGGGGTTAAAATTATACATTTCAAGAATGGAAGCATCCCATTTTATGACAAGTTTATTATTTTATATTGTACTGAAGACAGATATGGCATCAGATACTGAATACAATCTTAAGAGTAAGGCTTTTCAACTTTTTGATAATATCAAGGAGTTTGTCTGGAATACAAAAAGGAGTGAAATCTCTACCGATTGTTTCTCAGGAACTCAGCAATAGTGGAAAAATAACAGAACATTCCCAGTATAATTTATTTATGTAAACTTTAAACAATGAAACTTTTAACTATGTATGTGCAAATATAGAATAATAAAATATTCACAAACACTTAAAATTGTCAGCAGGGGTGTCCAACTGGCTGCCAGTGGACTGGATATGTCACATGCAGATCACACCCACCCCAGCTCCGCAAAGGCAAAAACGTCGCAAAACATAATGATACATCATGTGATGCAATCGAGTTTGACACCCATCTACTTTCTTTTAAAAGAAAGATCAGTCTGCTTGGGAGAGATAGCTGTTAGAGAAAAACTAACAGAAAGCAGAGGAATTGGGGGGGGGGGGTTATTTAAAAAAATGCAGAATGTGTGAAAAAATATGAGCATTGATATCAGAATGAGACATAAATCCAGGGGAAGATCAGAGGAAGAAGGAATGTTAGTGAAAAGAAGAAATAACTTACCAATAAAGGAGAATATTTGTAGCTCAGGGTTGAAATGTGGGGTCCTTGGTGCTCTCTGAGCTTGGTTGTTTTCTTGCAGACATTTCATTACTCAAACTAGGTAACATCATCAGTGCTAGGACACTAGCACTGATGATTTACCTAGTTTGGGTAAAGAAAATTCTGCAAGAAAACAACCAAGCTTAGAGAGCACCAAGGACCCTCAAAAATAACTTAGGAATTGGTTTAATAAAAGACTCAGGAAATAGTGTCTGAATTTTACACACTAGTTCAGTAGTTCTGAGTTAATATAGTGGTAAGAGCATGTATGCAGGCTTTTGGTTCTCCATTGGTTATGGGTGCAAACAGCCAGAACATTTTCCATTATCAATAGTGTTCTTGTTGTTGATGATGCTTGATCTTGAAAATGGTTATTGATGTGGAATAAACCTGCAGCAGTGGAACAATCTCAAATATAGTTTGATATGGTTAGGGAATGGGATGGACAAACAAACAAACAAACAAATGAATAAATAAAATCCTGTGTCTTCTGAAGCTGGTAGCTTCTTCCACAAAATGTCATCAAAGTTATATAATTCCTTATTTTGGGTTTCTTAATAAGCACACTAATGTATAAGTAGCAGTTAGCACTTTAATTTCAGTGCAAACATGCTCAATAAATGTTGATTTCACAACAAGGATTATGCAAAGATTTCAAGACCAGTAACTATCAAACTTTGACCCAGGCAAAAGATCTTAAATTTCTACTTTCTGGAATCTGGTTCTTGTCACATTTCATGATTCAAGAACTAGATTCTCAGAGATACTCAGCTTTTATACTTTATAATTCAATTTCCATTGAGACTATAAGGAGGCAAATTCTGATGATATAAAGGATTTATGGGGGAAATAATCTTATGGGGGAAGAATTGTAACAATTATTGATAATATTAAAATAAAAAGTGGAACCTAAGAACTATTTCTAATCTTATAAATAGGAATTGTGTGTTTTAAATTCCAGAGACATATTTAACATTAACAGTTTTTGTTTTGTTTTGTTTTTTGTTTTATATGTGTGAAAACTAGCAGCTTCTACATGGATCCATGGCTAACATTAGTTAGTTTTCTAAAAATATTCATTGCAATACATGAACAGGAATACTTAATTCATCTCTGCCTGCAGCTTTTCATTTTATAACAGAGTATTTAAATACACAGGAGAGGAATGGAGGCTGCTAATAAGCTCTGTAAAGAAAACCTCAGTAAAGTAAATATGGGGAGAACTCCTTTTCTGGGTTTACTGTTTGATCACCTGTTAAAAAGTGCATGAGGATGAACGAAAGAGAGCAGAATGCATGGACATATCTCTAATGAATTGAAAACAAACAAAAAAAATAAATAGGTATTATCATGAAAACAGTTTTTTGTATTGATCTATATTTACAGTGCCCCAAAAGTTAAAGCTAATAGAACATGGTTAATTGCACATATATTTAGGTTTCCAGTTTCTTGATTCAATAAGTGTGCTAACTTTTAATATTTCATGCATTTGACTTTATTAGCATTTCACATAAAAAGACTTCTTACCTGGGATATTCAGTTCCCCAGAAGAAAGGCTTCTGGAGTTCTCCTGCTGGAAATCCTAAAGTGATTTTAGAAGAGGATTAGGAGAAGAAAGAATTCAGTCTCACCATATAAAGAAGTCTGAGATTTTCTAAGAGATTTACACAAGGTAGAGTATCTGATACTTTCTGCACACAAGGGCAACAGTTAATCTAATGGTTTAAACAATGAATTTAAACAACGAATTTCAGTCAGAAGCATAGTATATCTTTATAGGAAGCCCATCCTTCCTTCCTTCCTTCCTTCCTTCCTTCCTTCCTTCCTTCCTTCCTTCCTTCCTTCCTTCCTTCCTTCCTTCCTTCCTCACAGCTAAAATTCAAGTAAACAACTTACCATTGAAACACTATTATATCTCAGAACTGGTTTGTATAGTCATTCCATTGTGTGGGTCAGGTTTTAATCCAAATTTGGTCCTGATGGCTAAATAATTTTAAATTATGTCACATCATCAAAACCCTAACCCTAACCCTAACCCTAACCCTAACCCTAACCCTAACCCTAACCCAAACCCTAACCCTAACCCTAACCCTAACCCTAACCCTAACCCTAACCCTGAAGATGGCAATCCTTCAAATGAGAGACCCTAAACAAGTCCAGATTCAACCCAATGAAGGACAGGAATCCTTCAGTCACTATGACTGTTATGAAAATGTGAGTCTGACAGTTGTTCTGCCAACCTTGAGCAGAAGGAGATTGAAAAATATGCTGATTTCTTCCAGGATCCTTTCTGTAATGGTGCCTATTTAATAGAATTAAATTCTTATCAGATATAAGAAAGGCCAAGTAATAATATTTCATCTTGTTACATAATTTAGCTCTTATATTCAGTAAAAGTTATTAAAAGGTGCTCCCTTTAAACATTATAATTCAATAATTCGCAAGCTGCAGTTTATATTGTGTAATTTAAAAATGTTGTTATTAGTAATGGTGGATAATTTCTTCATTTTCTCCACTTCTTTTCACATTTGCTTGATTGGCTCAATTATTAAATTCATTATCTCCAAGGGAGATCCTGCATCATTTCAAGGGAGGCAGCAAAGCCACAAGCAACTTCCTTCTTTTGCCCACCCATCTTCTGGCTGCTACTATTAACCTGTTTTGGCACAGGAAACTGAAAACATACCCACCTATTCACCCATCCCCACACACAAAATTGCTATCTTTTGGGGGATTCCAGATCAGGTTTATGCAGAGCAGTTGCTTCCAGCTGGGTAAGAAGGGGGTTGGACTAGAAGACTTCCAAGGTACCTTCCAACCAGTGGAGGGATTCAGCCGGTTCTC
This sequence comes from Ptyas mucosa, assembly GCA_012654045.1. NCBI lineage: Eukaryota > Metazoa > Chordata > Lepidosauria > Squamata > Colubridae > Ptyas > Ptyas mucosa. Next base: position 27,803,915 of record WNWU01013815.1, on the reverse strand, counting down.
TCTGGATTGGGTGAACTGGTAGCAGTGACTGCGGGAGGCTCTGCCCACCAGCCTGGACGTAATGCGCAAGCATGTGCAGAGGAGGTCATATTTGTGTGCGCTCACATTTGCGAACCAGTAGAGAAGGTAAGTGAATCCCACCTCTGCTTCCAACTCTTATGCCCATCATGGTAGATTGAGGAGGATGTCTCCAATGCTCTAAGTATCTGGACTTAATACATTTTTATTCATTGTAACCATTCTGGCATTTTCTATTATGTATTCCTTTTTTGGTATCCAACCTGCATCCAACCAGGTTTTAAACCAGCAATCTTTCATATGTTAAGTGAAGTTCAAAGCCACCACACTGTTTCTGCTGTGTTGTTACAAGGATTTTTCTATTAGAATACAGGTAGTCCTTGACTTACGACCACAATTGAGTCCAAAATTTGTGTTGCTTAGTGAGAGATTTGTTAAGTGAGTTTTGCCTTTTCTTGCCACAGTTGTTAAATGCAATAGTTAAGTGCAGTATTTCAATTAGTAACACGGTTGTTAAGTGAATCTGGCTTCCCCATTGACTTTACTTGTCAGAAGGTTGCAAAAAGTGATCACATGAGCCCGGGACACTGCAACTATCCTAAATATGAGTTAGTTGCCAAGCATTTGAATTTGATCCTGTGACCATGGGGATGCTGCAATGATTGTAAATGTGAAAAACAGTCATAAATCACTTTTTTCAGTGTTGTAACTTTGAACAATCACTAAATAAACTGTTGCAAGTTGAGGAAAGAGTGTCCCTGTCAGGACTGTCTCCATTCAAAGCCCAAGAAAACCCCCGACTCCACTGAAGTAGAGAACAGGTACTTTTACTGAATTTGAAATGATAGCAGCGAAAGAAAAGCAAGATCTGAACCAAAAAGCATGAAAGTTACATACTGAAAGTTTCCCCAAATCTCCCCCCTCCCAGGGACCCAGGCTGAATGTCCAATCCCCATCTCACATAATGTCATTTGGGACACATCTTCAGATGTTTTTGTCCAACTGGAGTTCCAGGACAGTTGGCTTTGACTGGATGTAAACAAATCCATTCAGCAGCGCAGTAATTTGTGAGAGCAAACTTCCCTGTTTGAAGGGCCTTCTTAACACCAGCTCATTTCCCAAACCCCAATGCCATGCCCCTCCCCCCTCCCTGTTACTATGGCAGCCGATAGCAAGCAAGCATCAAAGGGAAAACCCATGCTGGAGATCTGGCTGACATTCGGCCTCCTGCAGTAGAGGTGTTAGCCCTAAGGGAAAAAACATAAGACGAAATAGACAGGATAGCAATCTACCATACAGGGGAGTAAAATAACATTAAGACTTGTCAGGGCATTTAGTGTGAAACAGTTGTAGGAGTTTAGGGGCTGGACATCCCGAGCATTCAGACTGTGAGAGAGGGAAATGTTTCCAAGCCACCAATTACTGTACTTTCCCCCTATGCTTCCTGGAATCCAGGATCTCTTTGACCTTGAAGTGTTGTTCACCTTCGATAAGGAGGGGACTTGGAGGGGCAGGTTGGTCTGGTTGAAGAGGAGATACTTGCTCAGGTTTCAACAACATGAAACACAGGATGAATCTGTCTAAGGGTTTTGGGTAGCTCTAACTGTACCATGACCGGATTTACGATCCTAACAATAGGGAAAGGTGGGTGGTCTGTAAGTACTTTGTAGATAGGAAGACCTATCTCCTACTTGGAACCCTTTCGATATAGCTCTTTTCTCATCAACCTGTCTTTTATGGGCTTGATATGCCTTGTCTAGTGCATTATGGGTGATGGGCCAAATGTTCAATCCATTCCACTAAGGAATTCCCTGGGGCAGTTCTGGAATGGGTACAAAATCTTGACCAGAAGCAACTTTAAATGGGGTGAACCTGGTGCTACTGTGGGTCAAGTTATTGTAAGCAACCTGCGCAAAAGACAGCAAGTTGGCCCAATTGTCCTGCTGGTAGTTTACATAGCACCCGAGGTACTGTTCCAGAACCGAGTTTGTATGTTCATAGGCCCCATTAGTTTGAGGGTGGTGGGCGGAGCTTAGACCCTGAACAGAGCCTAACAACTTCAGGAACTCCCTACAGAAGTGGGAGGTGAATTGTGCCCCCCTATCCAAAATGATGGGGTCAGGAACCCCATGCAACCTATACACATGTTGGATAAATAGTTTGGTGAGCGTTTTTGTGGAAGGGATCTTGGAGCAGGGTACAAAGTGCACCTGCTTGGAAAATAAGTCTGTGATCATCTAAATGACTCTGTCCCCCCCCCACACACACACACACTAGACTGGCAACACTCTGGAGGAGTCCAGTAGGCTTCCCAGGGGGCCTCTTGGCAGAAGCACACACAGGACAACTGGCCACATAGGTTTCTATGTCCTTTTTCAATGAGGGCCACCAGAACTGCCATTTGACTAGGTGTAAAATTTTCACGAAGCCAAAGTGTCCAGCAGCTTTTGAATCTTGGTCCTGTTGCAGCACAGTCCCGCTAAGACTGGCTGGGACATATAATTTAGCACCAATCCATGCTAGGTCACCTTGCATGGTGCAATCATTTGAGTGGGACAGGAACCAGTCATCACTTTAACAGTTTTAATTTTTCCTTGTGCTACCTTCCTGGGGGGAAGAACTTTATGGCAGATGCTTTATCTAGATTGCCCCAGTACAATAGTGTTCGGCCAAAAGTAATCCACCCAGTTATCCCCTCCAAGCAATTGGCTGTCCCAGTGGTCACCAGAGCCCAGGAGAAAGCAGGCCTCGAATTTCCCAGTGACCTAAGCAAGGAGCTGAAAGGAGCACTGAAAAGTGATGACTAGTTCCTGTGCTACTTTATTCCAAACAGACAGAAACACTCCAAAAGCAGCATAACAGACAAGCATGGTTTGGAAGTGGAACAGAAAAAAATATTCTGAGGTTACTTTGAAGGTGAGTGGGAAATTAATAAACAGTGATGTCCATTTTTACCCTTCAGAAATAACAACCAATTAATTCTGACAACAAGGCAATCTGCTAGTATGGATAGATCCTATGTGTTTTCTGAACATTTAGACTAGTCTCCACTTTTTCACGTTTGATCAGGAGCTGCTTAATATTAGTTATTGTTATTATTTTATTTGTTCAAGGTCCATGAAGAGCCTAGAGATTCTTAGTAACATCACTCAAATATATAGAGATAAAATTGTGGAGTCCCCCCACCCTGATTTTGGAGTAGTCGGGGAGATGTGTGGCTGTGCCTTCAAATCAATATTGATTCATGGAGGCTCTCTAGGCAAATCCCTGAAGTTTTCTTTTGGCAATATTTCCAAATGGCTTAACATTGCCTTTTTCCTAGGGCTAAAAGAGAATGACTGGCCTATAGTCACTCAGCTGGCTTTGTGCCTCAGGTGCACCGGTGGGATTCAAAAAATTTTGCTACCGGTTCTATGGTGTAGCTTGGTGGGCATGGTGTGGCTTGGTGGGCATGGCAGGGGAAAGATACTGTAAAATCTCCATTCCCACCCCACTCCAGGGGAAGGATACTGTAAAATCTCCATTCCCTCTCCACTCCAGGGGAAGGTTACTGCAAAATCCCCATTTCCTCCCAATCAGCTGGGACTTGGGAGGCAGAGAATAGATGGCCAACCAGAGGTGGTATTTATCAGTTCTCTGAACTACTCAAAATTTCCGCTACCGGTTCTCCAGAACTGGCCAGAACCTGCTGAATACCACCTCAGATCAGGTGGGATTAGAACTCAAAAGTCCCTCAGTTTCAATTGATGCCTTAACCACCACACTGGACTGGCCCTCTTTAGCAATATACCATATTTTTCGGACTATAAGACACACTCCCAAAAGTGTGAAAATGTCTGTGCGTCTTATATACTGAATATTGCCAAAACTCCACTCACCTGCCTCACTTTTTTTGCCTCTGCATTTCGTGGCCATTTTTCAGCCTTTTTCAGGCCTTTTTTGGCCCATTTTTGGGGCTTTTTTCAGACCATTTTCGAGGCTTTTTCCAACTCATTTTCAAGGCACTTTTTTAGCCAATCTTTTCGGAAAAAGTGGCTTGAAAAAAGCCTTGAAAACAGGCCAAAAAAGTCTTGAAAATGGGCCAAAAAGTCTTAAAAATGGCCTGAAAAAAACAAAAAAAAAAATGGGCCAAAATGCCTCGAAAATGAGCCTAAAGAAGCCAAAAATTTTGGGCTGGAAAAGGGCTTGAAAAGGCCCGAAAGAAGGCCCAAAAATGGGGCATGCAGAGGCCAAAAACTTTTTTTTGTTGATTTCCTCTTCTAAATTTAGGTGTGTTTTATTGTCAGGTGCATCTTATAGTCCAAAAAATACAGTATGTATTCTTTAGCAGTGCATTGGACCTTCCTGTTCAATTATCTTTGTTCAGCCATGCTTGCCTATTGCCAATTCTATCACAGACTGAGCTTTAGAAATTACTTTATGTCTGTCTGTCTATCACAAACTCTTCTGGCTGTATCTGGCACCTTTCAGCTTCTACTGAGTATAAAATCCTCCTTCACAAACCCTGCTCTTTCAATTTAGCAAGACAATCCTTAGTTTGGCTGTCCAGTTTATGCTAAAATGAAAAGATATATTTAATAATTTACATTACTAATGAAAATATTGTTCTTAACATTAAATTCCATATAAAAACTTGTACCAAACTTAACAGGAAAAACTAGCTGGATTTGTTTATTCCTAAACCATCTAAGAAAAATCAGCCATAAATTACTATGTCAAGTCTCTGATCACATGGTCTCAAATTCAAGAAAGCTGCAGTGGCCTCAGATCAACAAAACTTTTTTAAAAAATAATATTTTTATTGTACATTTTCCTTTATTCTACATCACAATTTCAATTTTGCAACAACAGTATACTGGTTGTATCAGATATATGATGTTATACACCTAAACGCAACCCTTTTCCTCTTAATCATATAGTATAGTCTCTTTCTACATACATAATATTGTACGTCATAATTACATCCATTATTTCCATAGTTATATCATTGCAGTCTATACATTTATCACTATGTGTTTTGATTTACAGTTGCGTACAATCCAATAATACTATTGCTTGCAATGTATATTCTTATGTATACCTTTGTACCTGTATTTATTTCTAGTTTGTTAATCTTCTTTCATTATTAATTTTCTAATTTCTGCACCTATTATTAGCCATTTATACAATGTGTCCCATATTGAGTAATATTTTCTTTCTCCTTTGTCTTTAAGTTCCATTGTTAATCTGTCCATTTAGGCACATTCTAACATTTTCTTTATTACCATTTCATCTGTAGGTGTACTTCCATTTTTCCAATATGTAATTCTAGTTGCTATTATTACATGTAACATTAAACATATAATTCTTTTATTGTGTTTCCCCGGTAGTATACCTAATAAGAATAATTCTGGTTTTAGATCTATTTGTTGTGCTATCATCTCCTCTAACCATCCTTTTATCTTTAACCTCAAGGCTCCTCTCGGACACTAGGTGGTACAGATACTCAGAATCTGGGCCTTCGGCTGATGCTATGCAATGCCAGGTCCGTGGTAAATAAGGCCCCCCTCATCCACGATCTTATACAGAAGGGGGGAGCGGGCCTGGTGGGTATTACGGAGACCTGGTTGGGCCCGGAGGGAGGTGTCCCTCTGGTTGAGATGTGCCCACCAGGCTTCAGAGCATTCCATCAGCCGAGGGCCCAGGGAAGGGGTGGGGGGGTGGCGGTTGTTATCAGTGAGGATCTAGGCACGAGGGAGACCACTGTGCCACAGATTGCCGGATGTGAGTCCCTCTTTGTGAGATGGGGTCATGGAGTTCAGATGGGCTTGTTGCTTACGTACCTGGCTCCCTGCCGCATGGCAACAGCCCTGCCTGAGCTACTCGATGTGATAGCCTCGGTGGCAATGGATACACCCAGGCTTTTGGCCATGGGTGACTTCAACTTGCCATCCATTGGCGAAACGTTTGAGATGGCTCGGGAGTTCATGGCTTCCATGATGGCCATGGACCTGACCCAATTAGTTCATGGCCCCACCCACAGGGGGGTCACACTCTGGACTTGATTTTTGTCTCTGCCCAGTGGTTGAGTGGTCTTGTTATAGTGTTTATAGACATGGAACCCTTGTCATGGTCTGATCACTCGCTCCTTTGCCTGGATCTTTGAACCACTGCTCCCTGCTGCAGGAAGGTGGAGCCAATTAGATGGGTCCACCCCAGGTGCCTGATGGATCTTGATAGGTTCCAGATGGAGCATGGGCCATTTCCTGAGGATCTGGCACATGACTCAGCTGAGGACCTGGTAGCCGCCTGGGATCGGGCGGCTGGTGGAGCCTTGGACCGAGTCGTGCCTTTGCGGCCTCTGACCCGGTGCCGATCCCGTGCGGCTCCTTGGTTTACCGAGGAGCTGAGGGAGATGAAGCACCGGAAAAGATGCCTGGAGATCGGACAATACCTGTATGACAAAATCGCTCAGATCCGGGGGGATTTGGACTCCGACTGGGTGGATCTGGGCAGGGTGACGAGGAACAGTTTTGAGAATGTTACCTGGGAAGAATTTGATTCTGTGACTTCTGATGATGTGGAAAAGGATTTTGGGGAGACTTAGTGCGGCCACATGTTTACTGGACCCGTGTCCCTCTTGGTTGGTACTGGCTTCCCGGGAGGTTACACGAGGCTGGCTCCAGAGTATTATCAATGCTTCGTTGAGTGAGGGTTACTTCCCCACTGCCTTGAAAGAGGCGGTGGTGAGGCCTCTCTTCAAGAAGCCTTCCCTGGACCCAGTAGTATTGGCCAACTATCATCCTGTCTCCAACCTTCACTTTGTGGTGAATTCCTGGAGGAAACATCTTATCTAGATCTGTTCCAGTCGGGTTTCAGGTCTGGGCACAGCACGGAAACGGCATCGGTCGCATTGGTAGATGATCTCTGGAGGGATCAGGACAGGGGTTGTTCCTCTGTTCTGGTCCTGTTAGATCTCTCAGCGGCTTTTGATACCACCAACCATGGTATCATGCTGCACCAGTTGGAAGAGTTGGGGATGGGGGGCACCGTGTTACGGTGGTTCTCCTCCTTTCTCTCCGACTGGTCACAGTTCATGTTGGCAGGGGGGCAGAGGTCGACCTCGAGGCCACTCATTTGTGGTGTGCCGCAGGGGTTGGCTGTGCGGATCTGGATGGGGAGGAATAGGCTCAAGCTCAACCCTTCCAAGACTGAGTGGCTATGGCTCCCGGCAACCCGATATAGTCAGTTGACTCCATCACTGACTATTGGGGGTGAGTCTTTGGCCCCTACAGAGAGGGCTTGCAATCTGGGAGTCCTCCTGGATATGCAGCTGTCCTTGGAGGAACATCTGACGGCTGTAACCAGGGGGACCTTCTGTCAGGTTCGCCTGATTCGCCAGTTGTGGCCCTTTCTTGATCGGGATTCCCTGTGCACAGTCACTCATGCCCTCATCACCTCTTGCCTAGACTACTGTAACACTCTCTACATGGGGCTCCCCTTGAAGAGCACCCGGAGGCTCCAACTGGTCCAGAACGCAACCGCACGGGTAGTGACAGGAGCAGCATGGTGCTCCCACATAACACCGCTCCTGCGCGAGCTGCACTGGCTCCCAGTGGTCTTCCGGGTGCACTTCAAGGTTTTGGTTATCACCTTTAAAGCGCTCCATGGCATAGGCCTAGTTATCTTCGAGAGTGTCTGCTGCTACCGATGACCGCCCATCAACCCATGCCTCCCACAGAGAGGGCCTCCTCAGGGTGCCATCAGCCAAACAATGTAGGCTGGTGACCCCCAGGGGGAGAGCCTTCTCTGTGGGGGCACCTACCCTCTGGAATCAGCTGCCCCCAGAGATGAGGAGAATCCAAGACCTCAATGCCTTCCGCTGTGCCCTTAAAAATTATCTTTTCCAGCAAGCCGGGCTGGCTTAAAATTTTTTTAAATGTTTTAATTGGTTTGTCACCTTTTAAATTATGGGGCCAAATTTATATATATTTTTAATTGTTTTTAATGTTTATATTTCATGTTTTTAACTCTGGCTGTACACTGCCCTGAGTCCTCAGGGAGAAGGGCGGTATATAAGTTTGAAATTAAAAAAAAAAAATATTTTTTCACCAATGGACAGGTTCCCCACATATGATAATAAGATCCCTGTGCCTGTTTACATTTCCAGCACTCTGGTGACATGTTTGGGAACATGTTTGCCAATCTTGCTGGTGGCAAATGCCATCTATAGAACATTTTGTACAGATTTTCTTTATATGCTGTTGACATTGTCAATTTATAATTCCTTTCCCACAGTTTTTGCCAGTTATCTAATTCTATAGCATACCCCCCAAAAATTGCCCATACTATCATAGTTACCTTTACAGATTCTTCTTCCATTTTAAAATTCAATAGGTAATTATAAAATTTCTTTATTAGTTTTTCATCCATCCCTAGCAATATCTTATCCAGTTCTTGTGGTTCACTATAGAATCCATATAAATCTGTGTCTTTCTTATATTTCATTTGTATTTGCATATAAGGCCACCAGTCCAAATCGATTCCCTGATTCTTTAGTTCCTGTTTCGTTTTTAAGTTCCTTGTTCATTTATTATATCTTTATATCTTACTATTTTATCCAAATCTAAAACGTTAGGATATATTAGCGCTTCCATCGTATATAACCAGACCAATATTTTCATATAATGATTCCGTTTAATTTTTTCCCATACTAACAACAGAGCGTTTCTGACATAGTGTCTTTGGAAGCAGTGGTGGGATTAAAGTAATTTAACAACCGGTTCTCCCAAAGTGGTGCGAACTGGCTGAATCCCACCACTCTTTGGAAGTAACTGTGTGTTTTGTTTTTCCTGTATCATATAAATGCATGCCATCCCAGTTGTAGGGATAGATATCTATAGAATAGATATTCTATTGTCAATATCTTTTCATTCTTTAAATTTATTTATGTTAAATTTTTCTGTTGTTTCTCCATTTACTATCACATTCACCATTTGGTTGGAGTATTTTGCTTGAATCATCTTTACAAAATTTTCTCCAAAGTTCATGTTTTTCAATTGTAATATCATAAACTGCCAATTCATATTGTCAAAGGCTTTTTGTGTGTCCAAGAAGATCAATGCTAGTTGTTTTTCGGGATGGGCTTCATAGTATTCCAATATGTTCATGATAATCCTCATGTTATTTTTCAAATGTCTTTTGGGTAGAAAACCATTCTGGCTGGGATGTATAAATTCGTTTAAGAATCTTTTTAATCTTTCTGAAATTATGGAAGCAAATATTTTATAATCAACATTTAATAGTGATATTGGTCTGTAATTTTTTATCTGTTGATGGTCTGTATCTTCTTTTGGTATTAGTGTAATGTATGCTTCTGTCCAGGTCTTGGGATGTTTGGCCTTTGATAACGCTTTATTGCAGCAGTGACAGTCCTAGTGATTCTTGTATACATTTATAAAGTTCTGCGGGGATCCCGTCTGGTCCAGGTATTTTATTGTTTGGGTTTTTATGTTTTTTAATTGCTTCCATTATTTCCATTGTTGTTATTCTTTCATTTAACATTATTCTCGTGGCGTCCGTTATTTTGATTAGACCAGCTTTTTCCAAATATTGTTTAGTAGTATCTTCTGATGTTTTCTTGACTATACAATTTCCTGAAAAATTCCTGGGTTATTTTCTTTTTAACTTCATTCTGATGTTGAAGGATTCCCTTTTCATCTTGCAATTGATGTATCATTTTCTTCTCTTTTTCCTTTTTTTAAAATACACTTTATTAAGCTTTTAGTACATTAAAAACATAAAAAATTATTTCACCCAACAACAGCTATTTGTGGTGTTTTTCTTGTGACAATAATTCATGCATTATTTACAAAAATTAAATTGTGCGTATTTCTATTCTTATTTTATCTATTACTTATACTTAATAACTATCTATCTTTAATCTATCTCTATTCTATCCAATTATACCACTGTTCCCACACATTGTAAAATATCGATGCCTCTTTATCTTTTAGACTTACCATTAATTTATCCATTTCTGTGCAATTCATGACCTTTTGTATGACCAGTTTCTCTGCGGGTGTGCATGGCTGTTTCTAACATTGAGTGTAGGCAATCCTGGCAGCGGTTAATATGTGTAGTACTAGATATTTTGTGCCCTTCACATATATATATATATTTGAAGATCCCCAATAGGAAGAGTTCCGGTTGTAATTCTAATTGTTCATTAGTAATTTCCTGTAGCCAATCTTTAATTTTTAGCCAATATTTTTGAGCCTCAGGACAGGACCATCACATATGGTAGTATTTCCAACATATGGGGCTCATTTTAGGGTACATTTTCACTAATCTCGAAGGGGTAAGTGCCAGCTGTAGAACATTTTATATGTGTTTTCTTTATATGCTGCTGATTTTGTTAGTTTATGGTTTCTGATCCATATGTTCTCCCAATTTGATAGTTTTATGTTGTGTCCAATATTTTGACCCCATGCAATCATGCATCCTTTCACTACTTCTTCCTCCAGTTCTACTTCCAGAAAATATTTGTAAATTTTAGTAATATTATTTTGTCTGGTCCTAATAAAATTTTATCTAATTGTTGGAGGACTTCCAGTGGGACAGCGACATCGCCAGACGCTTCTTTTTGAAGCGCCAGCCCAGGGCTCCGTAGAACCGCAAAGAACAGCGACTATCAGCTGTCTTGCGGTTTGAAAACTTTCCCCCTGGTATGAGGGGGGAAAGTGAGTAGACGGGTGGGGTAGAGCTCCCTGAAAGTGCCGGATTTCACATATAATCTGGCGCTTGAAGATGAGAGGTCCCCGTTAAGCCTGTCAGTACTCCGGACCCTGGATGCCTCTGCTTTGCAGAGCTAGATGTCGTTAACCATTCCAGCACCAACTTTAAACAGATATTTTTTGAATTGAGCTGGCGGAGCACAAGCAGTACGAATCAAACAGCAAGTTTTTTTTTTCCTTTTAACTCCAAAGATTTACTTTCTTTAAAAGATTCTTCCTAAGCTGAAAGTGAAAGCAAGATGGCGTTTGAGTTTTAACGGGGCGTGAAGAAGTGAAAGCTAAAAGTAATTATTGACAAGCCCCTGTTTGAAACGTAAAACTCCTTTTTGAAAAGTGGATGTAATAAGAAAGGAATAATAATAATTGAAGCAGCAATACAAATTACAAATTGTAAAGGATTCCCTTTTTTTTCTTCTTGAAACTTTTTTTTTCTTTTCTCTCCCCCCTTTTTTTTTCTGTCCTTCTGGAAGGGAAGGAAGAAGGGAGGCAAGATGGCTGGGCTTTTTGAAAGCAAAGGAGGGTTATTTAACCCTCAATGGTCTGAATTTGAGGAAGCTTTGAGTTCAATTACCTCTGCTCTATTGAAAAGAATTGATACTATATTCCAAGTTTCTCAAGCTGGAAATAATGAAATACATGGAAATACTGAGTTGCAATCTAGCAGTGGGGGATTGAATGAAGAGTTGGGAGATGCAAAAAAACAACAACAGATTATAGCAGATTTTACTGAGGAGAGAAAGATGAATGTTGTGCAAAATAAGGAGCAAAAAGTGTTGCAAGTTGATGAAATTTTGGTTTCACGAATTTTTTTTTATAAAACTCAATCTGCACTTAAAGAGTTGTTTCCAGAAGAAGCTACATTTCTGCAAAAATTTTATAATATGCAATCCCAAAAATCGCAAAATTTTACTGGAGCTAAAAAAGGCAGAGGGATCAAAGTTAAGAAGAAAGTTCGTAAAAAGGAAAAGAAGAAAGACTGGAGAAATGGAAAATAACCCTGCTTGATGAGATGATGGTCCTTAAAAAGTACTGTTTAACTGTTTAAAGATTTTGAATTTTTTGGAAAAAGAAAAAAAAACAGACAGCAGTTTAATGCCAGTTAACTAAGCGATGAGTGACGATGAGGAGGCAACTTACAGCTGTATTGGAATATTTGAGAAGAATAAACAGATCACAGCAATGCTGGTGTATTGGGTTGTGAAATATGCCCTGACTTGAATGATTTGGATTATTTTATTAAGGACTGCAACAAATTTGGACTTAATTGCAATCGCAGAAGTTCTACTGAATATAGCAAATTGAAGTTTCCTGCTTGATGGTAATGAATACAAGGCAAAAGGACTATGGACCTAGGGCAATTGCAGTTGATCTGGTGGTTTCCCTAATATGTCTGACGAATTTATTAATCTAATTTTTGACTGGATTTGATGGATATCATTTCAAATATAATTACAATTACAAAGTCACTCGGGGGTTTTTTTTTTATATATACAGAAGCAATTTTTATTTAGGTGGGTAGACGTAAATGAAGATATCTTATATGCTGTTGGAAGATGTGAAGACAAGAAGATTAGCAATTGGTTCAATCTAGTATGAAGAATTTAAAGGATTGATAAAGTTCTTAAATGATGTTCTTAGCTGATTTGTTAATATGTATTGATATAAGAGGTTTGATTATTAATTAAAAAATTATTGTTAATATTATTTCTTATTAAGTGTTTTGATTATAATTGGACCTTGATGGTTTAAAAGTGAAGGACGGAAGAGTTTATATAGTAATTTTTTTTTATAATCGGAGGTTTTTTGGGTGAGGGTTTCCTTTTTTTTTTTCCTTTCTTTTTGTTGTTGTTGTTGTTGTTGTTTTGTTTTAAATGAAAGAAGTTATAAAATATTTTGTTAAATTGTATAGACCTAATAATTAGTTAAGTAAAATTAGCCAAATTGAGTAATGATAGGTTTGATTAGATAATACTTAATTGTTTTAATTGCTGTAATTATAAATGGAGATAATTTTGTTGAATTAGATGGAATAAGGAGAAAAAAAGACTTGCTTTCCTTTTATCTATTTGTTTAATGATCATGATTATAATAAGTGTGAAATGGAGTTTAATTTAGAGAATTTAAGCTGTATTTTATTTTGTACTTGCTCTGGGAAGTCGGGGGAGGTGGTTGGGGAGGGGGGGAGAAAATGTATGTAAAATTTTTAAAACTTTTTCAATAAAAAAAAATTTTTATCTAATTGTTGTGGTTTAAGATATATTCCATAATCTTTTATATCTTGTTTAAATCGGTTTTGTAATTGGAGATAAGCCCACCAGTCAACTCGTAGCCCTTGTTCTTGGAGGTCCTGTATTGTTTTTAACTTTCCATGGTTATCTAATAGGTCTTTATATTTTAACATTTTGTTCAAATCTAAATTGTTTGGGTGGATCATCGCTTCCATTGTGGATAGCCAAGTTGGGATTTTTATGTAGTGTTTCTTTTTAACTTTAATCCAATTATTTATTAGCGAATCTCTAATCAAGTGTCTGTGGAAGTATTGTTGTTTTGTAGGTCCTGTTTCCCACAGAAAGGCATGCCATCCTCTCTGCATGTTGTGACCTTCTATAGCTAGTATTCTTTTATTCTTCAAATTGATCCAATCTTTTAGCCAAACTAATGTTGCTGCACTATAATATAATTCCCAGTTTGGCAATCCAAATCCTCCTCTGCTCTTCAGATCTTGTAGTAATTTCATTTTTATTCTGGGTTTTTTTCCCCTGCCAAATAAATTTTGCTATTGTTTTATTAAGGTCATTAAAAAGGTATTTTCTAATTTAACTGGGATGATCTGAATAAGTATAGAAATTTTGGTAATATAGACATTTTTATGGTTGCTATTCTTCCTAAAAGTGACAGTTGCATGTTAGTCCATAGTTCTAAATCTTTTTTTGTTTGTTGTAATAGTTTGTTATAGTTATTCTCCTTTATCGATTTGCAGTGCGCTGTCAACCATATACCTAAGTATTTGATTTTTCTTGTTGTTTAGAGTCCAAGTGTTCTTTCCAATTCTGTTATTTGTAGTTCTGTTAAATTTTTTGCTAGAATTTTCGTTTTCTGTTTATTAATTTTCAGTCCTGCTATAACTCCATATCTTTCTAATTCCTTAATTAATGTTTGTCCTTTCTCTATTGGTTTTTTTATAATAAAAGCCAAATCATCTGCAAATCTTGCAATTTATATTCTTCATTTCTGGTTTTCAATCCTCTTATTTCTGAATTTTGTCTAATTCGTTCTAATAATACTTCTAGTGACAGTATGAAGAGCAGAGGAGATAGGGGACAACCTTGTCAAACTCCTTTCTCTATATTTAAAGTTTGGGTGTCTTCTCCATTAATTATAATTTTTGCTTTTTGTATCAAATATATTGCCATTATAATCTTTTTCCTTTTTTAACTTATACGCTAACCATCTACCTGGCTTATTTGCATGTTCAAAAAAGTTTTGTTTCACCATTTTTGTGCCATTTCATCTTGCACTATTAAGTTCAATTTGTGTTTTATTAAGTCCCTTTTATCTTGTTTTTTGCCGGTCCTTCTGCAATTCTGTCTCTAATCTTTTAAGTTCATCTTGTAGTATATTTTGCTGTTGTTTCTTTTTCTTACTTCTTCTTGCTATATATGTTATCCCCAGTCCTCACATGTATGCTTTTGCCTTATCCCAGACATTTTGCAATGAAGTTTCTTCTTTTCTATTTTCTTTAAAGAAGAATTTCATTTCTTTTTCCACCTTTTGTGTAAACTCCTTGTCTTTTAGGATGGTTTGATTCATTGTCCATCTCAATTTCTTCTTTTGTCCCTTCCATGTAACTTTTATGGGGTTGTGGTCTGCCCATATATATGTTGTTTTTTTTTTTTTACAAATACTTTATTAAATTTCAAAAATTAAAAGAAAACTAAAAAAATTTACAAAGTCTCTTTGTTATCCGGAGGTACAGTGTTCTTATAAATTAAATATCATGTATCTAATCTACCTTGTCTTAAGCTATCATTTTTCCCATCATTATATTTACATTCTATAAGTACATAGTCATGTTTCACAGTATCTATTCGCAAAAATTGATTTACATATTATCGTAACTCTTATCTTTAATTAGCTTATATTAGACTATATATTAACTCATATTAATTCATGTTATATTAATAGTAGGCTGAGACTGTTTGAATAGAAAAAAAAATTGCTTCTTTTTATAATTTAACACAATTAATAGAACCGATCTTATATGTGATATATTTGTTTAGAATTAATTAAGGAACTTAAAATCAATTAAGAAAGATACTTGATTATAGCACCTTATATATTTCCCTTAAGAATTTTAGAGTAGATAGTAACTATTATTGTAACTGTTAGAAAATATACATTTATACTGGAACTATTTCTCTTAAAAAAAATTGATACAATCCAATCGATACTAATAGAACATCTCCTGAACCCTTTTACAAAACTAAAGGAGACATAAGTTAGAAAAGGCTCAAGATTGGTTTAGAGGGAGACTCTTTCAATAGATAGTGACGAGCTTCACTGGATAGTTATTTGGAAAAATATAGAGAGGATATTAAGGAAACAAAAGGCAACTTTAAAGGAAATGGCAAGTTTGACCTCTACTATTGCAAAAACAGGGAAAAAGGTCCCATCAAACCCAACGCTGTCAATGGCCTCCCCAGCTACTCAGAAATCACTAGATGGCCTACAGAAACTGGATAAGCCCCCTGTAACACCTACACTGCAAACAGTACAATCTTCCCTCCTATCTATACAAGAAACCATGTTAGCAATGCAGGAAAAATTACTGAATAGCCATTCTGAATTGAAAATGGATATCCATGCGTTGGACTCAAAAATGAACGAGATCCAAACCTCCATTAGTAAGAATGAAAACAGAATTCAAAAAGTAGAGCAAAGGACGGAGAAAAACGAGAAGAAATTGGAAACAGTGGACCAAACCCTATCGGCACAGAAGAAGGAAACGGAGGATTCTTTGATCCAACTCGAGATGGATAGGGCCTCGTTCTATCTCCGTTTTCAGAACATCATAGAAGATAAAGAAGAGGACCTGGGAGATAAGATGGCCGAGATGATAGCGGAGGCTCTCCAGCAAGACAAACTGGAAATAATCAGGGAAATCGATGAGGCTTATAGAGTCCAGACGAACTATGTGAGGAGAAACAGGTTGCCAAGAGAAGTCCACGTACGTTTTGCTAGGAAAAGAGTGAGAGATATACTATATAACATAGCACGGGAAGAGCCAATTATTTATGGAGGGAAAGAGATAAATGTACTTAAACAGATCCCAAGAAGAGTGAGGGAAAGGAGAAAAAACTATAGATTTCTAACAAATCAGTTAAATAAGAGAAATATAGTATTTCGCTGGCTTATACCGGAGGGAATGCTAATTTCATGGCAGGGGAGAAAAATTAAAATCGATAGCTTAAGTACGGCTCAAGAATTCCTGGAACAACTAAGAGGAGGGGAAGAAGAACAATCGAGTAAGGAGGACATAGAAACGGCGAATACAGAGGAGGAAACATCCCAAGAACAGAGTACGAAGGAAGATATAGAAGACGAAAAGAAAAAGGAAGACATAGAAGATAAAGGGAGAAAAACCAGACCAGTAAGACAAGTAACCCTAAAAGCAAACAAAAACTAGGCACTAGACACTAACGCTAGGGATGGATGGTATTAAAATCTTATCATTAAATGTCAATGGTTTAAACGAACCAAAAAAAAGAAAACTAATTTTGACAAAACTAGTTAAACAAAACCCTGATATAATTTGTATGCAAGAAGTCCATGTAAAAAAAGATGAAGTATATCGCTTAGAATATCCCAAATTTGGCAAGGTATTTACGTCATTAGCTGAAAAAAAGAAAAGGGGAGTAGCCATTTATGTTAAGAAAGGAATAGAAGCTGAATGTAAATATAAAGACGGAAAAGGGAGAATATTAATAGTAGAAATAACGAGAGGGCCCTCTAAAATGATAGTGGTTGGGGTATATGCCCCAAATAAAAAACAAGGGAAATTTTTTGAAAAACTACATGAACAACTTGCTAAATGGACACAGAATGAAATATGCCTGTTAGGGGATATGAATGGAATTGTAGACCCGAATAAAGATTATAAAAGTGGCAAAACCAGGAAAAACAAAAGACTTCCCCTACCAAAAAGTTTTTTCGACTTAACTGAGGAAATTAACTTAATAGATATGTGGCGCACACTACACCCCCAAGAAAAACAATATACATTTTACTCAATTCCACAGAACTCTTGGTCCAGAATAGACATGGTATGGGTTACTAGGAAACTAGGCTTAGAAATTAAAAGAGTGGAAATGTGTACAAATACTTGGACAGATCATAAGTTGC
This sequence comes from Ptyas mucosa, assembly GCA_012654045.1. Classification (NCBI taxonomy): domain Eukaryota; kingdom Metazoa; phylum Chordata; class Lepidosauria; order Squamata; family Colubridae; genus Ptyas; species Ptyas mucosa. The sequence continues at coordinate 27,786,720 of WNWU01013815.1, read as the reverse complement.
TGGAAATTAATTGGCTATATAGGAATAAGAGGAAACAACCGAGATGGAGCCTTAGGACAAATCTGTTAAATGATAAAGAGCTCCTATCAAAACTAAATAAAGAAATTAAACAATTTTCTGTAGAAAACGGGGAACAAGGCACGGCAAGAGAAATTGTCTGGGACACTATGAAAGCTTATGTGAGAGGGATAGTTATTTCGCACATGGCATTTAAAAATAAAACAGAACGAAAGGCCAGGGAGGGTTATACTAAAACCTTAATAGAATCAGAAAAAGAATTACAACAAAATCCGGGAGACGAGGGGGCCAAACAGAGGTGGTTGATGGCGAGACATAGAATAAATCTGTTAGATCAGGACGAGATGGCACAAAAAAATAAAGAGATCTAAACACTACTGTTTCGAAAACGCCAACAAGTCAGGAAGATGGCTCGCCTACAAACTAAAGAAGGAAAAGGAAAAGAATCAGATCTTGGTACTGGAAGATTCTAAAGGAAATCTCTTAATAAGGGAAGAGGAAAAATTAGAGTATGTGAGGGAATTCTATGAAAATCTGTATCAAGATGAGAAAATAGAACCAAATAAGGTAGAAAAATATCTGATGGATGCTGGCCTACCCCAAATCACGGAAAAAGAAAGAGAAATGCTGAATAGAAAAATTACAATAGAAGAATTAAAAGCAGCCCTCTCTAAAACAAAAAAGAATAAAACTCCAGGTCCAGACGGCCTCCCTGGGGAATTCTATGTAAAATTGGAAGAAGCATTAAGCCTAGAGTTATTAGAAATATTTAACGAAGCCTTAGTAGGCTCAACAATCCCGGACACCTGGAGAGAAGCATACTTAACGCTCATTTTGAAAGACGGCGCTGACCCAAAAAGATTAGCAAATTACAGACCCATTTCTCTCTTAAACTCCGACTACAAATTATTTATGAATATAATAGCCGAAAGAGTTAAAAAAATCTTAAACCCATATATATGTTGTTATATCTACCTCTTGGATGTCTGTTCTCATTCCTGATGTCATCCACACCATATCTATTCTCGACCATGATTGATGTCTATTTGAATAGAATGTGTATTGGTTTGTTTTTGAGTTTAACTGTCTCCATGCATCCTGCAAGCCTAATTCTTGTGTCCTCTTGAAGGTGGTTTATTTTTTTATTTCTTTTGCTGCTTCTGTAATATTTTTTAGCATCCACAATTGCATTGAAGCCCCCTATTAAATATATATTTTCATAGTCCATTTCTGTTCTTCTCTTTTTGTGAAGTCTTTTGTAAAACTCTTCCTGCTTATTATTTGGGGCATATATTGCAGTCAGGAGGGTTTGTTTCTTGTTTATTAATATCTCCGTCATTAGTATTCTTCCTTCTTCATCTGTGTATATTTGTTTAGATTTTAACAATTCTTTAATATATAGTGCTATCCCTCTCTTCTTTTGATATGCTAGAGACAACTACAGCTTCCTGATTTTGGGGTGTTCTAATAGGTTGCCATATTGCTTTTTGATGTATACTTCTTGGAGGCAGATTATATCCAATTTTAATCTTTGTAGTTTTGTAAAGATTTGTCTTCTTTTGCGAGGGAGTTCAATCCATTTATGTTAACAGATAGCATCTTGACCTCCTCATCCATATTTCACTTGTATATAGGTCTTGCCCTTCTGGTTGTTCTTGTCTCTCTCTGTCCTTTTGTTCTTGCACCTTCTCGTTCTGCCTGCTCATTTTCCACCCTCACTCTTTCTTCTTGTTCTAAAACTTTTTCTTCTGTTTGCAATTCATCTTGACTTTTACTTTCTATCTCCTCTCTATTTTCCTGATCTTCATTTGTCATAGATGTTCAAAAAAAATTGTGTGCTTTATCTAGGGTATCCACCCTAAATTTTTTATCTTGCCAGAAGATCAGAATTCCTTCTGGTATCAACCATCTGAATGTTACATATTTAATCAATTGTGCAGTCAAAAATTGATACTGCTGCCTCTATGACTCTCCTGGGTATCTGTTTTAACATCTAGATTTCTCCCTTTATACTTCATGGGTTCATCTCTTGTTCTTTTTAGACTTCATGTCTCAATGTCTTTTTGGTGAGCCTCACAGGCAACTCTTTCGGTAATTTGTGTCTTCCTGCATAGTTTGTGTGGATTCTGAATACTTCGTCTATGTCTCTTTGTACATCATGATTATTTTTCTGTAATACTTCCACCAGCAAGTCTATCATCACCTCAACCAGGTCTTCCTTTTTCTCTTCAACAATGTTCTGAAATCTCAGATAAAAAGCTGCCTTTTCCATTTCAAGAAAAATTATTGTCTCTTCTAATTCTCTGTTAGCCAAGGATAGTTTTTGGTCCATTTTTTCCCCCCCCCCCCCCCCCGGTTTGTTCAGTCCTTACTTCTACTTTCTGTATCCTCTGCTCATTCTTCATTATCATTTGCTGGATGTTCCCTTCTTTTCAGCCATCTTACATATATCCCCCTTCATCTCCTCCATTTCACTTTTAATCTCATCGTGGTTTTTAGACATGGCTTCCTGAGTTTTAGTCATGGGTTCTTGGATTGATAGTAAAATCGCTTCCATATTCTGCATAGACCTTGACTTCTCCAAGCCTAGCATGCTTTCTATCAATCATTGATTAGATGGGGATGATGTTGCTGATGAGGGCGCCGATGAGGTTTTCTTTTATATCTTTGATATGTTTGATATACTTGTCATCTCTAATGGTCAAAAAATATTCATCCAAAATAACAAATACAATAATTATTATTATATTGCTAGGAGTTTTCCCCCACACCCCTGGTATACCTCCTTCAACACTCTATTATTGTAACAGTAGAGATCAACCGACATCTCAATAAAATATATAGAATGTATATGTATATCTTTTAGCCTGAACAAATAGTAATTAATAGTTAATATTAATCAGTGAAAATTAATACTTCTATTGGCTCTATTGATTACTCATCAGTCTTAAGTGTAGGCATTTCTTCAGTTTCTTCTTTCTTCAACAATCAAATTTGTAATCCACACTAAATTTGTCCCCACTGGTTTTTTTCATTTTTTTATTCTTATTTATATGCCACCCTTCTCTGGAGACTCAGGGCAGCTTACAATGCGTTAAGCAATAGCCTTCATACTTTTGTATATTTTATACAAAGTCAGCTTATTGCCCCCACAAACCGGGTCCTCATTTTATCCACCTTAGAAAGGATGGAAGGCTGAGTCAACCTTGAGCCTGGTGAGATTCGAACTTACAGTAATTGCAGGCAGCTGGATGTTAAATGCTGCCTTGTAGGAGGCATTAGCCTCCTACACCACTCAGGCTCCTATTGTTATAGTTCTTTTGGAAGTCTTTTTGCAGGTTAAGATTTATAACCCACAAAGGTCCCAAAACCCATCAGGTCACTGAAGTTTTTCCAGACCAACACCTAGATGATTATACAATTTCCAAGTTCACTGAAAATATTTCTCTTCTTTTTCACTCTTCCCTATTCAAACTTAATTAATGTCCTCTAAATGTCACAAAAGTCTTTTTGTAATCTTTATAAATATTGCATCAATCACTTCACTTTTATATGCATTCCTCTTGTCAGTAGATAGTGCTCTTACTCTTTTTAATACTAAAAAAGCTTCTTTCCAAATGTTTTAAGTTCAACCTCAGTAAAAAAAAAAAAAGGAATAAAGATAAGTTAAAGATTTTTCAAAGTAGTTAGTCTAGACTTTCCTCCATCTTGATCTCTGATTCTTTATAATTGTTCTGTGATTCTATTCCGGATCTGTCAATGGCTCTAACCACTTAATTGCCACTACTCTCATGGAGCGAAAATCTTGCTCCAGTTTTTTTTGAGTCACACTTTCACACTTTTCTATTACTATACCAGGATAAAGCCATTACAGAGAGTTAGAATTGAGAAGTTCTCACCCAGCATATCCACGTTGCTTCTTGATTTTTGCCTTCCTGTCTCTTGCCTAGCTGTCACAGCTTCGGTTTGGCCATGCTGACTATCTACTCTCCCGTTGGCACCAAGATCTTCTCTCTAGCAGGAGATCGCCTTTCTCCACGCTGTCTTTGGCGCTTCCCTTCTGCCTTTGGTAACCTCTCTGGGGTTCCCATTAAGGGTCACCAGACAGGAGAAATCGGGTTGGGATAACGGAGCCCTATTTCCCTGCACCACTTCACTGTGATATTACTACCAGAAGTCCCAATCAACAAAACTTTCAAGAACGACAAGGATTTCATTCATAGATAATTTGTTATCTAAAAATTTTGAATGAGAACAACCTCTTAATACCTAAACAATAGGACCCATGAAATCCTGCCTAAAAATGATTACATAAGTGGTAGAAACATCTATAATGCTAGAACAAATTCTTAACAACCTGCCTCCATTGTTCAAAATTACTTATTCTCATTACAAATTACAGCCTAAATCATATAAATATAATAAGTAAGTTATATGAAACAATGGATGAAAATGAAATGTTTTCCAGAATTCCATAATAATGTGCACTGCACATAGAAACCATTGAAGTTACACACTTTAAAAAATCAGACTCAATTCAGAATAATAATGATGGGGTTTACACTCAAGCGGTGATATGATTTTGGGCTGAAAGGCTGTGGTGTAGTTTTCTGGTGTCCTGATGTTTTACCAGTAGCAAAACTTTTCCTGCTGACGAAATGTCAGGACACTAGAAAACTAGACCACTGCCATTAGGCTCGAAAGCTTATCACTGCTTAATTGATGGCATGCATAAAAACATACACCACTATACAGTTTTATATTTCCTCAACAAAGCTGGGTGACATTGTAAATTACTAGACAGTGAATGGCCTTAATGAGTATGGGATTTTTTTGCTTGCTTCCTTGCGTGTTTGATTGATTTCCTGCTTGCCTGCCTGCCTTCTTGCTTGCTTTATGGATTCCTTGATTTACTAGTGACATTTGTATCAGAATCAAGAGGTGATCAAATGCCTTATTACTTCATAAAGGTAATATTTCTTGTTTCTTAGAAGAGATATTTTTATGCAATCTGTTCGTTCGTTCTTTCTTTTTCCCTCCCTCCCTCCCTCCCTCTTTCTCTCTCTTTCTTTTTCTCTCTTTATATCCTGAATATGTAAAACCAAACACAATATATTTACCTGCTTGTAAACATACAATGCACTTCATATTAGTATTTTTTTTATGAGGACACAGTTTCTAAACCTAGTGGGCATTTTTGTGCAGTATGAGGAAATAACACTTTTAAAACTGTGAGAAGGATCACTGCTTGTAGAAGCTGAAGGATATTCTTTTTTCTCAGATAAGTAATTAAATCATGATTTAGTCAAGTACTCACTGATCTGATTTGTAGATGAACTGTAAAAGGCATTCACTGTTGTTGGACTAGTAAACCATCTGTTGAAAAAGAAAAAAAAGCAGATTTGGTGTTCTTATTCTATGAAGCAGAGAACATCTGTCACAGTCTGTCTCTATCCCCCTTCCCCCCTCCCAAATATCAAGTTCCTATATGAGGGGTCATTGCTCTTTTTGGAGCTAAATTTGGATCTCCCTCAATATTTAAACTACAATTGCAGAGCCTGCCATTCAAAGCCACGGCAGGCATATTATTATTCTATGTGCTAAGGAAATCAGGATCCAACTACCATATTTTTTGGACTGTAAAACATACCAGTGTATAAGACGCACCAAGATTTCAAAGAGGTAAGTAAGAACTGGGCCCATTTTTGCAGAAAACAGGGTGCGCAGCGGGTTTGGGAGGCCTGCAGAGTGCTCCTGGAGGCTGGGGGAGGGAAAAAATGCTCCCCGTTTTGCAAAAATGGGCAAAAAACAGGCCCATTTTTGCAAAAAAGGGGGTGCACAGAGTTTGTGAGGCCTGCAGAGTGCTCCTGGGGGCTGGGGGAGGGCAAGAACACCCACCTTTTTGCAAAAAATGGGTGAAAAATGGGGCACGCAGAGGGTTTGGGAGGCCTGCAGAATGCTCCTGGGGGCTGGGGGAGGGCAAAAACACCCCTGTTTTTGCAAAAAAAATGGGGCATGCAGAGGGTTTGGGAGGCCTGCAGAGTGCTCCTGAGGAAGCAGGAGAAAACATTTAGCAAGGTTGAGTGCATTCCAATTTCAGAGTCATTTACAGCAGCAGCCATATACACTTATCTGAAAAGCAGACACACAGATGCTTAAAAAGAAGTGGCCTTATATAGGATAACATTGAATGTCTTTTTGGAATGACCTAGAGTGGCAATAGGTCACTTTTATTGGAAATCTAAAATGTCATTACACATTCCAAGTCTCCACAAAGATCGCAACTTTTAGCATCATCTCTTAATCTTATTTGCTTCAATTGTCTCAGAGCTTTCTTTCAGTAAATTCTAACCTAGAGACCTCCATCAGCCTTAACCCAAAGAGGTCAAAGCTGTCTCCATGAGTTTTACAACCACTTAAGATGGATAAATATTTAGTATGCTTCTTAAAAAGTATCAACTTTTATAAATGTTGTTTGAGATTAACATGCTTTAATTTTCTATACATTTATATTACTTATACAAAAAATGTCTACTCATTACTGTACAGAGATTACAGCGTTGCAGGAGAAAATTAACACCAATAAAATTTCCCATATGCAAATACCAAACCAATAAAGAGCATCATATTGGTACCGGTGTTGGTGATAAGAAGTGACTTTTCTTGTTCTTCCAAATACTGATATAAACACATACAGATGGACTGAAGCTGCCCTAAATAATTCCATTACATATCCCAGAGTCCCCAAAATTTGTTAGATTTGTATGTACAGTACAAATGCTTCAGGAAAGATACCCCATATAGATTCCCCTTTTGTTATGTTCAGATATTTAAATTAGATTTTAAATACTTGGTTCTGGGGGGGAGAAATTGTCCCCCTCAGAACGGGCTCGCAATTTGGGTGTCCTCCTAGACCTGTGATGGCGAACCTATGGCACGGGTGCCACAGGTGGCACGTGGAGCCATATCGGTGGGCACGCGAGCTCAGCTCTGGCACGCATGCGTGCGCTGGCCAGCTGATTTTTGGGCCTTCTGGGCCCACCAGAAGTCAGAAAACACACTGTTTCTGGCCTCCGGAGGGCCTCTGGGGGGTGTGGAAGGCCGTTTTCGCCCTCCCCAGGCTCCTAGAAAGGCTCTGGAGCCTGGGAAGAGCGAAAAACAGGCCTACCAGGCCCACTGTGCCATCACGTGCAAAAGTGGGGAAAGCATGGGGGGGCGGGGCGCATAGAATTATGGATGTGGGCACGCATGCATGTGACCCCACTGTGCTCCCCCCACTTTTGGCACACGATGGCAAAAAGGTTAGCCATCACTGTCCTAGACTCACAACTAAGATTAGAGCAACATCTGACAGCTGTGACTAGGGGGACCTTTGCACAGGTTCGCCTGGTGCACCAATTGTGACCCTACTTGGATCGGGAGGCTCTCCTCATGGTCACTCATGCCCTTGTCACCTCACAGTTAGATTATTGCAACATGCTCTACATGGGGCTACCCTTGAAAAGTGTTCGGAGACTACAATTGGTCCAGAACACAGCCGCGCGAGCTGTCATGGGTGCACCTAGATGCACCCACATTACACCAATTCTCCATGAGCTGCACTGGCTCCCTATTGGTCTCCGGTCAAAATTCAAGGTGTTGGTTATTACCTTTAAAGTCCTACAAGGCTCAGGGCCAGGTTATCTTCGAGACCGGCTTTTACCCTGGTAGGATCTCAATGGCACAGTCCATGACACAATGGGGTGGAAGTTCATCAGATGCCTCCTTGCTAAATACCTCAGCCAAATCCTGGTATTCTTTGGGGATGCTAGTGGGTGCAGCAGAGTGGTTGGTTATTGCTGTTTCCCTGTTTTTCTTTCCTTCCTCTTTCACATTCATGAAACTTACATGCCCCTGGGATTTTACAGTTCCTCTCTTTCAGTTTATTTTTGGGTTTCACTTCTGCAGCCACATTACTCCTAGGACTAGTGGCCATTCCATTCCTGGGGCTACTATGAACGTGAGGGTCTCGCTATGATTCCCCAGCTTAATTTGCAATGGTTCCATGGCAAAATTGGCTAGCTCCCCCCCACCTCCCAGCTACAGTTCCGTCTAGCTGGCAAAAAGCGATGAGGGTTTTCATTTTCCTTAGAAGAATTCCCAATCTCCCTGCCAGTATTGGGCTAATTAGGCAATACTAATTATTGCCTAATTATTGCCTATACTCACGGGTGCACCGCGAGTTCAGCAATGCTGCTACTTCCTCCCCTTTCCCTCGGCTGGGGATAAAAAGTCTTAGGGGTATGGTGAGCGGTTCAATTGGGTTGTTTATCAGCAGGTCATCTTCCAGATGGCTTTCAGAGTGGCCCAGATCCTCTCGGGGCATTGGAGATCCTTCCTCTGATTTTGGAGGGGAACAGAATTTTGCAGCCTCTCAACTTCTCAGTGCAGTTTCTTTTCCTCGGGGGGGGGGGGGGGGTTTGCAGGCTTCCCCCCTGACAGGTGATCAGGCTTTCTAATGGGGATTTCTGATCGGCATTCTGCTGTGTGGTGCCCCTTCTTCCGACACTTAAAACAACCTGATGACCTCGGTGCCCTGGCTGTTTGAGGTTTGAATGGCTCCTGCTTCCCCTGGAGTGGGGATCTTCTCCAGGCCCTGCCAGTGCGGTACTGGTTTTGGGTCATGCCAATCTCTGCTTCCTCTGCAATCAGGTACCATTCATGCAGGCGGTAAGGGGCACCACAGGGCAGGCAGGCAGTGTACAGGTCCATCTTTGAACCAGCAGACTAGAATATCTTCTGGCCAGTTGACTCGGCTGGCCAGGTCCCGGAAATCTTTGGTGTATTCAGCTATAGGACAGCGGCCTTGCTTAATGACTCTGATGTGGTCACAGGCTTTGCAGTCAGCTATGGGATCTTCGAAACAGTGGCACAGGGCTGTCATGAATTGGTCGAAGTTTCATAGCTCTGGAGCATTGGAATTGTTGAGGCTCACCATCCATCTGGCTGCTGCCCCTTCTAGGGCTATGGTAATGACTCACACTCGTGTCCCCTGGGTTGTGAAATTCCACCCATACTCTTGCATGTAAGTGAGAACTCGAGCCAGGAAAAATCCCAACTTTTCGGGTCTCCATCAAATTTTACCCCCAAGGGAGGGGCTTTCCTCTCTAGCTTTGGGCCCCTGGGTTGGCTGAGGATGATCGCCTGGGCTGGGACTGTGGGAGGTTGTGTACCTGGCACAGTTGCTGCTCCACTGGCTTGCTTGTTTGCTTGGTCGGCTGTGGCTGGGTCAGGGATGATGGCTCGAGTTTCCTTGGCTACTGATCTGCCCGCTCTCCTTTGTGGGCAACTCTGTAACCTCAAACATTGAGATTTTCCAGGGATTCCATCACAATACGGTTGATGTACTGCTTCAGTCGATCATCTGCCAGTGGTTCCTCGGTCAGCTCTTCCTGATTGGAGAGGGCCTCCAGCTCCCTTTTCCACCCAGGCTTACTGCTGCCATGGGTGAGAGTCACCCCCTTGGTTCTTCCATCCCAGCTGTCTTTTTTTCCTACGCTGATTGACCATCGGGGCTTTATGGGACAGCTTTGATGTCCTCGATGGGACATATGGAGCTGGTGTCTGGCTGGATGGTTGTTGAGGTTTCTCCCCAGCACTCGGCTTCTCCTTGCTCGCTGCTTCATTCAGACATTGTTGCAGGGTCCCCTCGGTAGAGTGGAAATTAAGGGGGAAAAATTTTTCTCTCCGGGTTGACCACTATTGCAGAGCCTGCTTTATGTAAGGACCAGCTTCTCCTCCCCCTTCTAATAAAGTACAAACTCTTGAGAACTTTGTATTTCAAAAGGAACCTTTTATTGAAAGGAATGAAAGCAAGTCAAAACTCAAAGCAGGCTCTGGGGTCCCTCAGGGCATGCGGTTCAGAATAAAGGAAATTAGGAACCCCTGCCCACCTTCCGATATGGATTCCAACCAATCCGCAGGTTTGAATACGAATTGCATCAGCCTCTCTGAGAAACAGATATGAAGAGTTTCTCAGGATCATTTTACAATCCACTTGTTCCCCCCTTTTTCTGAAGTGTGAGATTTCTTCAGGGATTCCTGGTACCAGGCAATGATTATAAATCAGGGTAAAGTTTATACAAAGAGGATCAGGCAAGAAATTGGATACTTAGGATACATAAGAAAAGAACTAAATGTGACACTCCAAATCCCCCCGCCTGCTCTTCTACGAAGAATGGCAGATACATGGATCTCACATATAATTTGTTATAGAAATGATAGCAAATAATCTAGAACAGGAATGTCAAACTCAGTTTCATTGAGGGCTGCATCAGCGTTCTGTTTGACCTTGGGGGGACCGGGTGGGCATGGCCAGGGTGGACATGGCCAGCTCAATGTCACTCATGTCAGAGGTCCCTGTGGCGGCCTGAGTGCTCTGCCAGAGAAAACAGGCTCCCAAGCTCCATTCACAGCTGTAACGGCCTCCTGAAACCCTCTGCCAGCGAAAACAGAGCCCTCCTGAGCTCCATTTCACTGGCAGAGGCACAGTGGGCTGGTCCTTTGCTGTTTCCAGGGCAGATCTAAGCACCCCACAGGCCAGATCCAGCCTGCAGGCCTCAAGTGTGACACCCCTGATCTAGAAGAATCTCAGAACAATGCCTACAGGTTTTTCTCTTAGTTTACAACATACACACATGCAAAACAATAAAGTAAAGAGTTATGATAGGTGTTGCTGTAGCTTTTGTATTGTATTACAAACACAGATTTCAGCAACATACTGTCCTTGTCCCCCATCTTTTACACCCAGAAAGGTACACAACAGATAGATGGAAGAATCAGCTGTTTCATTATCTTCTTTACACATTCTTCTGCACACTGAAACGTAGTAGCAGGACTTAAAAGAGGAAAAGGATGTAGGTTGTGGAATTACTTTAAGATCTATGTGATTGTGGAGCCCCTCTTCCCTTTGTCAAGCTATAAGGGGAAAGAGGAAAAAGTGTTATTTCCTCTTGATTTGATCTGGCAAATATCTCCTTTTAAAATAAAAGAAGTTTACTTTCATCCATTTTAAAATGAAGATTCAATTCCATTACTTTATTGACCCTGTTCATAATAACTCTGCTCATTTTCATGGATAACCATCATTTATGAAAATTCTATTAGACGGAAATTCCAGCAGCACCAAACCAAACAGCCATAATTGCCAGCAGAAACTCATCTGTAGTATAGTTATCATTACAAAAACCTAGTTAGTTCTAAACCAGGCAAACCAAGCATTTTGAAATGTTATCAGTTTCAGTACAATAGATTGGGGATGAAAACTAAATTTTGTCTTAAATTATATTTCTTGTATATTAATTGTTTGATAATATTTCATCTCAATACTTCCCCAGCACATCCCTTCCCAACTCACTCTGTTTTGGGGACTTCTTTTCTCAGCCAGTAGAAATCTGATTGGGCCACATGTTTGCGAGTCTGAAGGACATTGCCAAAATAGTCTATTTCTGAAAACTTCATCTGAAAATAAATATAAAGATTATGCTAATATAATTAGATTTAAACAGAGATTAACAACGTTAATATACTAAACAAGTAAAATATCAGAATTTAAATATTCTTTAAATAATGCTGCCTCCTCCTTCTTTTCTTCATTGTGATCCAAAACCAAGTTAGGTACAATCCAAAAATATAATAGCATTATAACAGTTTAATACAAATTATACTTCTAATAACAATTTTGGATCTGATATAATTAATTGAAACCAATATATAGAACAATTAAAGAGCTCTCTCATTGATTGGGTTTGCTATGTAGTCTTTCCATTAAAATTATTTTCCAACAAATTAAGAGTGCACTTCCACATAAATTTACATCTTACAAATCTACCTTCTAATGTTTTGAAATTGCCCTAGAAGCATAAGAGCATTGATTATGTGCTTCAGAGATTCCTTTATATCTGCTATCCATAACTGCAGAAGGAAAGGCATTAAAATGTGTTTTGAAAAAGGTCCATTGTTAAGGATACAGGATAACTTAAAAATGTAAATGTTGTGGTTCCCTTGATTCACTGAGGTGAAAATATCACCAAAGGACTGCTGTTAAATTATGCTGAAATTCAATATATCATAATATTTCTTCAAAAAGCTCCATTTTATATATAGTTAAAGAACATGCCATGTGAAGTAGCTTGAAGATATTGCTATATATCACCTTGTTGTACAATCATATACTAGAAGCGACAAATGTCCCATGAAAAATGAATAGATTCTGACCCAGAAAGATATGATTAGTTCCTAACACTTGTTTCAATGCTAATCAACCAGTGTCTAGACTAAGTACAACTTTGGATGTACTTCTAGGTATACTATGGCTCTCAGAAAGAATGATTGTATTCTTTCATATGATTAAAAAATTTATGCTGGAATTGCACACACCATAAAAAACTGTGCTACCAATTTTGAAATAAATAGTTTGTTGGCTACAGGTATATGTCCACCCTGATTCCTAACCAGAAGGGCTGCCATTCTTTTCTGAACTGCTGTGGTAGCATAATTGACATGTAAAATTGAAAACTATTCTAGATTTTTGAAACAACTATCTTATGCCATTGGTTGCCTATCTATGTACCAGCGTAATAATGTATAATTGTCAGGTGTGAAAAATCAAGACCGCACATGAAGTTACAATTAAACTGATTTATTACCAATATGCACAGGAATCTACTCAACTAATGGCTAGCACTATCTTGTCATTAGGTAAATGTCAATGGAATTCAAGAAGGGTTGGATTTAGTCAAAGATTCATAGAGACTCTAGGTTGATTTGTCATTGACTCCACCATAAGCTCTGCCAATCATTCTCCTACAATAATAGAGTTTTTCAAACTGAATTTTCCGCTATGAACATTAACATCAACATATGTAGGTTATGTGTCCAATAACTTTGGTACTTTTCTATATTGTATACAAATTGGAATGCAATGCAATTCTATTGAAAAGAAAATGGTGTTTTAACACCACGTTTTTCATTAAATCTATAAATACATAATTGCAAGATAATCAGGGGTGGGATTCAAAAATTTCAGCAACCGTTTTGCTGCCCGGTTGCTGGGTGGGAGTGCCCATGGAGCTGTGGCCTATTCAGCCTCCTGCAGCATGGGGGGGGGCATTTTCACCCTCCCCAGGCTCCAGAGGCTTTCCTCAAGCCTCCAGGAGGGTGAAAACAGCCTACCCCGGGCACCGGAGGCCCTCTGGAGGCTGGAAATGGGCTCATTTCTGGATTTCTGGTACTTCTGGTAGGTCTGTTTTTTGCCCTTCCCAGGCTCCAGAGGCTTTCCTGGAGCCTCCAGGAAGGCGAATACGGCCTCCCCCAGGCACCAGAGGCCCTCCAGAGGCCAGAAACAGGGCTGTTTCTGGACTTCCGATAGGCCCATTTCCCACACTTCCAGAGCCTCCACGCATGCCCTGCACTTACCTGGCATCCAAAACAGGCCACGTAGAGAGGGGTGGGGCGGGGTGGGCAGGGTCAGCCAGTCCTTGGAACAGCCAGTTTGGTGAACCAGATTAAAATTAACACCCCATTCATCTGAACTGGTCTGAACCAGCTAAATCCCACCCCTGAAGATAATCTCTTACTTATTTTAAAATGAGTATAATTGTCTTTCTGCATTAGAAAATTAGTGAATATTGCCATGTGAGCATTTACTAGGAAATTCCATAGACAACAAAGTGGTTTTGCCCAACATATGGCACATTGGAAAACTTAACATTCCACTATTGCTTCTAGAGCTTGGTATTTTGATTACTATTTATGGAATGCATTTTGATGCTGAATAGTATAAAAATGTATGAGAACAAGTATACTTTAAAATCTCTTCCTTGGATCATATTTGAGGAAAGAGTTAATAATATTGACATCTGAAAGAAAACTAATCATATTTTTAAACATGAAACATTTGGAACCAACTAATAAGTTGCAAACTTAAAATTGACCTTCTCTTAAAATTTTTAATGGTTACATCAGCTACATTGTCAGGTATGCTTCCTTCAAAATCCAAGAAAGAATGACCCCAATTCCATTGTTTATAGAGAAAGGTACTTTTACTGAAAAATGAAGTGATCACAACCAAGGAAAAGCAGAATCTGAGGCAGAAGTGTGAAAATTACAGATAGAAAGCATCCCCTCCCACTGTCCAATGTAAATCATCCAATCCAAAGGTCTCCCAGGGGTCAGGTGGAAGCACACGTCTGGTGGTGTCATCGATCAGGAATGCCATGGCTGTTGACCTGATAGCAGCTTCAAAGATACAGCACTATAGCTTAGGAATCAGTTTCGTTTCTCCTCTCCAGCACCCTTCCCTCTCAATGCTAGCCCCTCCCCCTCCCCTGTTACCATGGCAGCCAAAGCAGCAAAAGGCGGAGGCTGACATTCGGACCCCCTGCAGAAGAGACCTTATTCCTGAAAGAGAGGGAAAAGGAGATAACAACACAATACATTGCACATATATAGACATTAAGATTTATCAGGATATTTGGTGTGAAACAACTGTACTTTCTTTGGCGCCCGGACATCATGTTTGTTTACCCATTCAGCTTTAGATAATGGGAAATGTTTCCAGGCCACCAGATACTGCACTTTACCGTGATACTTCCTAGAATCCAAGATCTCCTTAACTTCAAAATGTTGTTCTCCTTCAATCAGTATGGGGACAGGAGGAGGTTCTTGGTCCGGACGTAAAGGGGACAAATGTTCCAGTTTCAGCAAGCTGACATGAAACATGGGGTGGATTCGTTGCAAATTTTTTGGCAATTCCAATTCAACTGTGATTGGATTAATGACTCAAGTAATTGGGAAAGGGCCCACATACTTGGGTCCAAGCTTTTTTGATTTTGGGGGAGTTTGTAAATATTTGGTGGAAAGGTAAACCATGTCATCCACCTTATAAGCATGTGCTGGGCACCTCTTTTTGTCAGCTTGGGCTTTATGTGCTCGATGTGCTTCATCTAGAGCTTTTCAAGTTACTGCCCAAGTGTAGTATCCAATCAATCAAAGTGGGGTTCTGTGGGTTATCTTGAGGTAGCTCTGGGATTGGCACAAACTCTTGGCCAGAGGCCACCTTGAACAGAGTGAAGCCTGTGCTGCTATGTATGGAGTTATTATATGCAACCTCCACAAATGTCAATTAATCCACCCAGTTATCTTGCTGATAATTTATATAACATCTCAGATATTGTTCTAACACGGAATTGGTTCTCTCACAAGCCCCATTTGTCTGGGGATGGTGGGTGGAGCTTAACCCCTGGGTGGAGCCTATCAACATCAGGAACTCTTTCCAAAATTTGGAGGTAAATTGTACACCCCTGTCCGAGATTATACATTTTGGAGCACCATGTAACCTATACACATGTTGAATAAACATTTTTGCAAGGGTTTTAGCTGAAGGGATCTTAGGACATGGGATGAAATGCACTTGTTTGGAAAACAAATCAGTTACTGCCCATATGACTGTGCACCCCCCACTATCTAGCAGGTCTACAATAAAATCCATGGATATCTCTTTCCAAGGGGCATTCGGCCTTGCTACACTCTGAAGTAGACCAGGTGGCTTCCCTGGAGGCCTCTTAGCTAAGGCATACACTGGGCAGCTGGCTACATATGCCTCTATGTTCTTTTTGAGTGCGGGCCACCAGAATTGTCTTTTAACAAGATGTAGGGTTTTGACAAATCCAAAGTGTCCCACCACCTTGGCATCAGTGAGCATGCTGCAACACTGTTGCTCTCAACCTGGCAGGAACATACAATTTTGCTCCCACCCAAGCTAGCCCATCATGAAGTGTGCATTCATTTGAATGGGTTTGAAACCACTCGTCAGTTTTCAGAGCTTCTTGTAGTTTCTGAAGCAAATCACCTGATAGGGCTGGATCACCTCTTGCCTGTGCTCTGGTAGTCACTGGTGCCACCAGCTCGGTCGAAGGGATGATTGGGCGAACCACTTCCTCCTTAGTACTGTTGTATTGAGGCAATCTGGAAAGTGCATCCGCCATGAGGTTCTTCCCCCCAGAAAGGTAACGTAGAGTGAAATCAAAGCGGTTGAAGTGCTGAGCCCAGCGACAGCTTACATGGTGTTTTCAAAGCCTCCAGGTTTTTATGGTCAGTCCACACTTCAAAAGGGTGCTTAGCTCCTTCAAGAAATTGTCTCCACATTAACAGTGCCCAGCGTACTGCAAAGGCTTCCTTCTCCCTTATGGCCCATCTCCTTTTGGTCTCCGACAACTTACGGGAGGTATAGGCACAGGGCTATAATTTCTCTTCTGCATTCTTTTGCAGAAGTACTGCTCCTACTGCTACGTCGCTAGCGTCCGCCTGTACAACAAAAGGCTCTTCCATGTCTGGATGTTTGAGGTCTGGTTCAGCAGCAAATAACCAGTTCAGCTTTTTGAATGCCACCTGACAGTCCATAATTTATTCAAGGGCCCGGGAGGGCTTCGGTTTTACTTCACCTTTTGTTTTCAGAAGGTTTGTTATCGGCAGCGCAATTTTAGCGAACGAGGGGATGAACTGTCTATAGAAGTTAGCAAATCCCAGGAAGCTCTGTAGTTGTTTGCGGGTATGTGGTGCGGCCCATTCCAATACAGCCTGGACTTTTCCAGGCTCCATCTCTATTCCCTCATGCGATGTGCGGTATCCAAGATAGTCAATTTTGCTTTGGTGGAATTTGCACTTGGAGAGCTTGGCCTACAGTTCAGCAGCCCTGAGTTTTTTCAGGACAGTTCGCACCAATTTCGCATGGTCGTCCATGTTCTCAGAGTAGATAAGAATGTCACCTAAATAGGCCAGCACCCCCTTATACAGGTGCTCATGCAGTACTTCGTTGATCAATTGCATGAACACAGCAGGGGCTCCTTGTAGTCCAAAAGGGAGCACTCAAAACTGGAAACATCCCAGTGGACAGTTAAATGCTGTTTTCCATTCATCCCCTTCCTTGATCCGCACTCTGTAGTATGCCTCTCATAAATCAAGTTTGGTGAAGATTTTCCCCTTGCCTAGGTGGGCTAGCATGTCCTTCATGAGCGGCAGGGGGTAGACATTTTCTACACAAATGGTATTCAGGTTCCTAAAATCAATTACCAAATGAAAGAAGACATCTTTCTTTTCCCGGAACAGTACCAGCACTGCCACCCTTGGTCTGGCTGGTTGGATAAAATCCCATTCTAGATTTTTGTCAATGAACTTTCATAATTCCCCCAGTTCTCAAGAGGTCATGGGGTAGATTTTTGGTTTAGGGAGCTTTACCCCAGGGAGTATTTCAATGGTACAGTCCGTAGCTTTGTGCGGGGACAGCACAGCTGAGGCCCTTTCACTATAAACTTCTCGGAGATCCCAATACTCCTTTGGAATCTTCTCCTCCCCCTCAATGTGGTCTATTGCCACCTCTGCCACTTCATGTTCCACTCTGTCCTCAAGGGGGGTTTCTTCCCTCTCTAGTCTCAATTTTCTAGCATGAATGCGCAAAACTCCTGTCTTCCAGTTAACACGTGGGTTCCATCTATGGAGCCAGGGCAGTCCAAGTATGAGGGGTCGTTCCATGCCAAGGGCCACAATAAAACTGATAGTCTCTAAGTGATCCCCCAATTGCATCTCAATGGGTTTAGTTACAAAACTGGCTGGGCCCCCTCCTGCCATCACTTTCAGGCTGATTATGCACTTGGTGCACCCAGAGTCTAATAGGGCTAGCATCTGTGCATGTGCACCTGTGGATGGCACCTTTATTTCTACGGGAATGAGCATGGGGCCCTCAGTGTGACTCACTAGGTCATCGGAGTTGGAGTCCGTCTCGCTGTAGTCCGTGCTGGTCGGAGTTCCCCACTCACCCTGGTTTCGGAGAGCAAACTCAACGACTTCCCCTTTTAGGGCAGTGTCGCGGGCTTTTGTGGGCGCTTTGTCAGCCTTCTTTGCCCCCGAGCCGGTAGGTTTTGGCACTGGCTTGGAGAAACATTCCGCGGCCGGGTGACCTTCCTTTCCACACTTGAAACACATGAAGGGCTTCGACTTGGGTTTGAATTCCGCTCTCCCCGTGGCCCTCTTTGGCGCTCCTTTGCGGTAGTGGGAAGATGATGGATCCCCTGCGCGGATAGTGGGAAGATGACGGATCCCCTCGGAGTCGGCTTTGGGCCAGATCGATCTCCACGTCCTCAGCTACTATGTAACTCTGCAGATCATCGGGGACCCCCCGTGCTCTTCAGTCTTTGTAGATGTCTTCATTCAGTCCATTCTTATAGCTCTCCAGTAGAGTCACTTTTGACCACCCTGTCATAAAAGGTGCCAGCTCGTGAAACTCTTGGGTGTATTCTGCCACCGATCTCCGGCCCTGCTGGATGCCCTTCATTTGGAGTCTCGCCTTCCACTCAGCTAGGTGGTCCTCAAACCGCCTCCTAAGAGCCCCCATGAATAGGTTGTAGTTTCTCAGCAAGTGGGAGTTGTTATTGTGGAGGACCACCATCCATTCAGCTGCCACTCCCTCTAGGGCATTCGTGATGCATCTCACTTGCGCCGCATCTGATAAGTAGTCCTCCCCCCAGTCCTGCATGTGGTTCCACATTTGGGTCCGGAAAAGCCCCAAGGTTTTCGGATTCCCTCCATACTTGTCGGTTAGGGGGGGGGATTTTTGGTTTTTTACGTCTCCGGGGTGGGGCCTGCAATGCTGGGAATCCCTGGGCTGCTGCATCCCTCGCTTGGGTACCAGAGGCCTGAGATGTTCCTTCCCCAGCTTCTTCTTCCTCTCCCCCACAAGCAGCCTCCTCTGGATCCACCCTGGGGTAGTCTTCTCCCTTCCCCACAGGGAATACATACGATTCACGGCTTTTACGGCTTTCTTCGGCATCGCGGAGGAGTTGCATAGCTTGAGCAATCATGAGGCTCTCCTTTTGCTCTTGCAACCACACTGCCTCTCCCTTACGGGGTCTGGAGCTGGTTATTCCTTGGGGGGTTCTCTCCAGGTCCGGCAACCTCCCTACTCCCCTCGACCATCTGACTTCCTGTGGCTCCTCTCTCAGCCATAATTTTCCCATCCACTCCATGGCTTCTCCCCCCGGTTGAAGTGAAGTCATCGTAGAACCAGAAGCCCCCATCTGATCTTGATCACTCTCTTGATCAGACATCCTGTGGTTTCAGCCCCCTCGGTAGTTATCCGGGATGGCTGGGAATGAGATTCTGCTTAATGTCAGGTATGCTTCCTTCAAAGTCCAAAAAAGAATGACCCCAACTCCATTGTTTATAGAGAAAGGTACTTTTACTGAGAAATGAAGTGATCGCAACCAAGGAAAAGCAGAATCTGAGGCAGAAGCACAAAAATTACAGATAGAAAGCATCCCCTCCTACTGTCCAATGTAAATCATCCAATTCAAAAGTCTTCCAGGGGTCAGGTGGAAGCACACATCTGGTAGTGTCATCAATCAGGAATGCCATGGCCGTTGACCCGATAGCAGCTTCAAAGATACAGCACTATAGCTTAGGAATCACTTTTGTTTTCCTCTCCAGCACCCTTCTCCCTCAATGCTAGCTCCCCTCCCCCCATTACCATGGCAGCCAAAGCAGTAAAAGGCATATTTATTTTGTTTATAAATGTGTTTATTTTCAGATTATGACCTTTAAGAGCTAATAATTTTTTTTTGCTTCAAGTTTTTTATTTTTTTATTTTTTACAAACATATCAACGGGTGAACACTGTGGCACCCAAGTTTCATACTATTTTATTTTATAAAAATAAAATAGTATTAATCATATTTGTTTCATTTAACAAGTTTATATAATTCTAATAATAATAAACATATTTTATTATATTATAATCTTTCATTATTTAGTTATTCAATATTTCAATTTGTCACTTTTATGCCAATCACCCTATTCTAAGTCATACAAATAGAATGTTATTAATTATATTTATTACATTTAGCAAACTTATATAATTGTAGTAATACAAACATTTATGTTAAATTAAAATCTTCTATTATTTGCTTGTTCAATTTATAATCCTTCATTATTTAGTTATT
The DNA here is from genome assembly GCA_012654045.1 of Ptyas mucosa. Classification (NCBI taxonomy): domain Eukaryota; kingdom Metazoa; phylum Chordata; class Lepidosauria; order Squamata; family Colubridae; genus Ptyas; species Ptyas mucosa. Next base: position 27,766,673 of record WNWU01013815.1, on the reverse strand, counting down.
CAATATTTCAAATATGTTATTTTTACATCAATCACCATATTCTGCATGTCATATATTTTAATACAAATAAAACATTTTAATCATATTTAGCAAACATACACATATTCATATTGAATTATAAACTTTCATTATTTATTTAATCAACAGTTCAATATATTATTTTTATGTCAGTCGACATATTAAGTATACTTAGTAATGCCATCATTCAAATTCTAATTCCCCCTTTTATTATTACTTCTCCTTATTATATAAGAATGTGTATTCTATTAATCCCCCTCTCTCTAGTTTCCATCCCTATTCTAACTTTAATTATGCCACTACTGTATTTAAACATATTCCCTTTCTAACCATCATCTCTTACCCACTTTAAAGCTTTAATTGTTCATTTCTTAGCTTGCCTCCCATATTCCTCTCTTGAATCTTTGTTTCTGTCTGCTTCCACATCATGGCTACTCATTTTAAACATTTCCCCCTTCTCTGCCCTTCTCCATTGTCTATTTTTCCAAAATATCTGCTCTTGCCCCATCTCTCTCCCATAAGAATCTTTCTGGTTCTCTGGTTCCTTTTTTAATTCCCTTGGAATACTCTCCCCTTGGTTTATGTCATCAATCCTTATTATTTTTGTTATTATCTCCTCCTTATCATCTTGTTTCATTTGTTTTGTCTGTTCCAATTTTTCATCTATTCTTTCAGTTGGCTCCTCCTCTTCCTGGGTGTCATGATCACTCATTGTCCTTTGTGTTATATTTCCTGGCATTCCATCCATGCTCTCTATTCGGTTCATAATTTCCTTAAAATGTCTTATCAATGTCTCCCTTATACTTTGAATTGCCGACGCTATCTCTTCCCAAATTCCACTCCTTTCTCCTTGATGAAACATCTTGTTAATAATCCAAAGACCATATATTCAAACCTATAGTCACTTCTCAAAAAATTCAATATTCTTAGTTCTTTGTATCCCAAAGTTGATCAACCTGTTCCTCTGGGTAGCCCATAAGTTTTCCAGAACTTCCTTAGGTCCCTCTATAAATTCAGTCTTGTATTGTAATCTTCAGGAGCCATTTTAATGATAATGTCTTTCTTGTTATCATATTTAAATCCCCAGTAATCAAATATTTCCAAGATTTTGGGAGTATGTGATTCTTCTTTTTGTCAGCAGGTGGCACTCTTAGATTGGATTTTAATATTAACTAGTTTTTCCATTTTCCCACAATGTAAAAATAGCATTGTTTTTTAAGTAGATAATTCCAGCATTTCAAAATGCCTATCCAAAGCAGTGCTTATCCAATTTGAAAGTCCAATTTTCTGTATTTTAATGATTTTTCTGCCTTTTCCCCTTTAATTTTTATTCCTTCAATTTCAAGCTTAAAGTTTTCTCAAAGTGCTAGGTCGCTGCTACTTTTAAAAATAGTTGTGAGCCTCTCTTTTCCTGGATATTTTTTGGGGGTTAAAATTTGAATAAAAAGAATTATCACCCAGTTCACACACTGTTCACCAAAGTCCACTCCTGCACTGTGCTTAAATGGTCATCAGCTGTCCCAGCTTTGTGGCAGCCATCTTAGGCTGCCTCTTCTCCTCATCTTGGTATGGAGGGAAAAAAGCCCTGGGGTTCAGCACGAGAGTTGCGATCTCTCCTGCGACCTCTCAGAGTGCCCCTCCTTAGCTTTGCCACCCCTACAAGGTGTCTTTGGCTCCTTTCAGAGCCCACAAACAAGAAGAAGCCAGCACAGGAATGGAGAACTCCATTCTGGACTGGTAACACTGCAAAGCTCCTAAATATTTTTTTCATATTGAGAAAATTACTTCAAAATATGACTTCTGGCAACTTCAAAAAAAAATTAGAAATACGATAAGGTCACAGTTTCAAACTCAGACCCTGCAGTTAATTGTATCAATAGCTTGGTACAATTTTCAGAATTGCCAAAAAAACCTGCTTCAAATCAAAGGCAGTTGAAAATAGAATAGAATAGAACAGAACAGAATAGAATAATAGAGCTGGAAGGGATCCTGGAGGTCTTCTAGTCCAGCTTCCTGCTCAAGCAGGAGAACCTATACAATCTCAGACAAGTGACTGTCCAGTCTCTTCTTAAAACCTCCAGTAATGGAGTGCCCATGATTTCTGAAGACAAGCTGTTCCACTAGTTAATTGCCCTTACTGTTAGGAAGTTTCTCCATAATCTCAGGTTGCTTCTCTCTTTGATCAGTATCCAACCATTATTTCTTGTCCTGCCCACTGATGCTTTGGAGAATAATTTGATCCTTTCTTCTTTGTGGCAGCCCCTCAAATACTGAAATACTGCTATCATGTCAACCCTGATTCTTCTTTTCTTTAGAGTAGCCAGACCCAAAATCTGCAACTATTCTTCAGATGGTTTAGTCTCCAGGCCTTTGATCATCTTTGTTGCTCTTCTCTGAACGTTCTCCAAAGCCTCAACATCTTTTTTGTAGTATGGTGATCAAAATTGGTTGCAGTATTCTAGATGTGGTCTTACTAGGGTTTTGTAAAGCAGCACTAATCTACATGTGATCTTGATTCTATGCCTCTGTTTATTCAACTCAGGATTGTATTAGCTTTTTTGGCTGCTGCTGCACATTGCTGGCTCATATACAAATGATCATCCACTAGAATTCCAAGGTCTCTCTCACAGTTATGGTTTTTGAGCCAGGTCTTGCCTAATCTATACTTATACAGTACCTTTGATTTTTCCTGCCTAAATGTAAAGCTTTGCTTTTCTCCACAGTAAAATTCATTTTGTTCAATAGGGCCCATTGTTCAAGTTTGTCAAGATCTTTTTGGATCCTGAGTTTGTCTTCTGGGGTGTTGGCTATTCCTGCCAGTTTAGTATCATCTGCAATCAGTTGTCTTTTCATATTTACAAAACCTATTTATTGAATTGACCTATAAAAGCCACAGTAGATGTTAAACTAAAAAACATCTAGCAAAGATGTTTATGCAAAATGATTCCCAAGTAATTTACATTATTCTGAATGACATATGAACATACATATTTCATTGAAAAACATTATTAAGCACATAAGAAATAGAAATATGAAAATATTTAAAACAGTTAAACCCAAATGAACATTTCAGTGCAGACTTTATTTCAAGGAGCAACTCCTTGGAAATTATGAACTTAAAGCTCCACTTTGACGCCAATTAAAAGTTATTCTTTCCCTCTCTCTCTCTCTCTCTCTCTCTCTCTTTTTTTCCTCTTTCCATTATTTATCCCAGCTTTGACTTCTATGCATCTTCACCAGTTCTTGTGAAAAAAATTGTCAGCAACGGTGCAAAGTACTAACAGTTCGCTTAGTACTGTTTACATCAGGGTGTTAGAAGTTTCTAATCTTAGATGACTGAATTGTGATCTACTTTGTGATGTTGTTTGCTTGGCTGAATTTTGGCTTTTCCTTACAAAACATTAATAACCCAATAGCTTGATAATCCTACAAAATCTGGTGACTCAATGAAGCTCAAACAGATGTATTTGGCTTAATATCAACCTTCTCTGTAGGTAACCTGATTCTTCTTTTTATGTACGTGCTATTTGTAGCACCTGGTTTTCTATCTTTTGTTCTATAAAAATTTATAAGCATTTAAAGGTTTACTTCTACTTTATCTGTTTCTCTTCAGGTATATTTAATTTGTCCATTTTTAAAACTTTGCCCTTATGATTGGCAAACCGCAGGTCTAATAGATTTAAATTATTCAAATTTATGTCTCTATGTGTTTCTTCTCCTCATGATCAAGGTACATTTCCTCACCATGACCTGGTGGTGCTGGAATCAATTCTTAGAAGACATTGCTTCTAATCTGCTAGTCACCAACTGACTACTAGGCATGGGTTTTAGCCCTACAAAGATGTTATCAGTTATGTATAATAGGCTATTTTCTCTCTGGCTGAAAAGGTAATCCTTTGCTCTTTTATATATAATAGTCAATATTAACCCTTTCTACTAACTTATATTGTTAGAATATATCTATGCTACCTTTTGTAAAATGCTGACCGTTTCCTAGGTGGAAAAACAGAACCCTCCAGTCTAACTTTGGTCAATATATTCTATTCATCAGAAAGAGGAACAATGTTTGTCTTTTGTATGTTCAATGCCTCTCATTTTTAAAACAATCACAATCATTCCAACAGAATGAACCTTTGTGACATATTTTGGATGAGTTATTGATGGGCATATCACCATCAAGGTTCATCATTCCTGGTCAGGGGACACTGATTGGAGGAGTTGAGTGTATGCATAATTTTTGTTTGTGACTATTTGTAACAGGAAGATTAAGATTCATTCAGCTTACAACATATGAGTTTAGAATAAGCAATATTGAGAGAAGGATACAAATTGTTCAAAAAAACCCAGACCCCATAAAGGAGGAGGTGGAGTTGCACTGTATGTAAAGGACTACTATATTGCTACACAAATGCACAAAACCAAAGATGAAAACCTCCTAGAATGCATATGGGTCTACATAAAAGAAAAAAAGAACGACATGGCCATAGGTGTATACCAGAGGTGGGTTCTACTTACCTTTACTACTGGTTCACAATGGGAGTGTGCACTTGCTTTGCTCATGTGCGCGCTTCTGCATATACGCAGATCGTCAATTATGACATCCAGGCAGACGGGCAGAGCCTCCTGCCGCTTTTATTACCAGTTCTATCTATTACCAGATAGAACTGGAAGCAACCCACCACTGGTGTATACCTGTGATGGTGAACCTATTGTATGCATGTTGCTGGCCAGCTGGTCTATGCAGGTGCTGGAACACTGGAAAATGGCCTGAAAATGGCCCGAAAAACAGCCCAAAATGGCCAAAAAACAGCCCCCTTTTTGGGGCGGTTTCAGGCCATTTTTGGACCAAAGCCAGCCCAAAAAGCAGCCTGAAAATGGCCCCAAAATGGCTTGAAAACAACTCAGAAAATGGCCTGAAAATGGCCTGAAAACAGCCTGAAAAACGGCCCAAAAACCCAGGCCATTTTTGAGCCTTTTTCAGGCCGTTTTTTGGTCCTGTTTCCAGGCTGGTTTCAGGCTATTTTTGGCTCGAAAAACCTCCTCTTCAGTAAAGTAAAAAAAGGCTTAGGATAAGAGGTAAAAGCCAGTGATACTCAAACCGGGTGGAACATTCTTTAACTGAGCATGCCTCTCTCACTCAAAAGGCTAGGAAAAAAATATGGTTGAAAAGTCCATTGATTAGAAAACCTAAGAGTTGAAGGCCTACAATTTAAAACCTGGTATAGAGAGGCAGGCAGGCTTCTCTTTGAAGGTGAAATACATCTTAGGATACTTATTCGTCATTGTTTGTTTCAATTAAAAAATTTTGGTTCTCCTGAGAGGTGATGATGCTTAACAAAAATGCCATATAAATAATGTAGGCAATTAAGTGGAACTCAAGAAATATACAAAGTAACATGCATAAATGAAGCTCTTAGAAGTTATTACTCCTTTACTTCTAGTGGGAATTAATTGTATGCATAGTATTAATATATCCTGAAATTATTACATTTGGTTTGATTTATAACACAATGTATTCCTCCCCTCCCTCCTCTCCCTCTCCCTCTCTCTCTCCCATCTATCTAATTCTGGCCTATGAGAAGATAAAGATTTCTTTATTTCCAGGGTGCACCAAATATGAATGTAGCAAAATAGTTATTTTATTTTAAATCAAATCCCAAAGTCATGAACTTCTTTCAAAAGAAATATAATTGTATCAACAAGGCCTCACTGGACAGATGGGCTTTATCATTTCTCTAGTCATTGCTTGAAGTGCCTAAGAAAAGAGAGAGCCACCACCCAATTCACTACATGCTTATTATGGTGCCAAAAAGCTTATTAGCAAATATGAAGCAGGGCTGAGACAAGAATGAGATAAGGAAGATAGGCTGCATAAGGGAGAGGAGGTTCTATAATGGGAAGATGATTGGATTTAGCACTAAACTTGTGTAATTTATATTTGTAATATTCTTTGGTCTGGTTAAATCTTGAACATTCTACATGGTGAATGAGCATATGAACATACATGCATTTGTCATTTATATTATAACAATAACCACAATAAGTAATAATTGAAAATAATAAAACAAAACTTACTGTTTTGATTCCTTCTATAATATATGTATCATTCATTATAAATCCGGGATAACCCACTTTTGCCAAAACTGCTTTTGCCTTTAGAAAAAATAGATAAACATTACAATGACAAGGATGATCATTTAAAGTAAATTTTAAATTATACGGTAACCTTAATTCCTCTTGTGGTTATTGTTAGCTTTAAAAACAGGAAATCTATATCTTTCAGAATGTAATTTATCCATAGTAAGTATACAAAATTTCTGTTACTTTTCAAACAATCCAGTTTGGAAATGGTTAGTGTTTGGATCTTTTCATGCAAAAGTATGTAGTTGTCACATGTCAAATGTTGCTCATAAACACCAGTGTTCCATGGCTGAAAGAGTCTTGGAAAATATTGGGGCACTCCGTAACCTATTCTGCTCACTGTCCATCCTACTGTGCTGCTATCTTGTTTTAATCTGGTCTAACATTTTTTCATTGCCTATGAAGGTATGCAAAATATTTTACGCTGCATTCTTTCTTCTTAACCAAGGGACTCCACATTTGGCTTTGTAGTGCTTCTGCTCAGCAGTTACTTTTTCTTCCATAAAATGCAGTAAGATATACAGCATGATGACTGCTTCTATGGTAAGCAGTTTTTATATACAGATTGTTCAAATCTAGACATTCTATATTGGGGGGATGAGGAGAGAAGAATATTGTTATGACTTCTAATTTGAACTAGATGGCAAGAACTCTCTTTCATCTATGATAACAACATATAAAACAAGAAAAACCATCTGAAAACCCTTCAAAACATAATGTGTTGGAGTGAATCTATTAATTAGATTAGAGTTCAGTAAATGGAATTATTTATCTGTACATCTTCTAGGTTAAAGAATGCTTTGATTATCTAGATTTTTATAGCCCAGATTATAGCCTGGCTAAATGTAAATGTAAATTAGACAGAAGATGAGATTTTGTAGGAATCAGTCCATTAGGGTTAATAGTGCTTGGTATCTCTAAAGAAGCATATAGGTAGTTCTCAACTTATAACAGTTTATTTAGTGACTGTTCAAAGTTACAACAGCACTGAAAAAAGTGACTTATGACTATTTTTCACACTTATGACCACTGTGGCATCCCCATGATCATGTGATCAAAATTCAGCCACTTAGCAATTGATTCATATTTAAGACAGTTTGAGTTTCCTGGGGTCATGTGATCACTTTTTGCAACCTTCTTACAAGCAAAGTCAATGGGGAAGCCAGATTCACTTAAAGCCATGTTACTAACTTAACAACTACGGTGATTCACTTAACAACTGTGGAAGGAAAGGTCGTAAAACGGGGCAAAACTCACTTAACAAATGTTTCACTTAGCAACAGAAATTTTGGACTCAATTGTGGTCGTACATTGAGGAATACCTGTACTGATAACTAGGGGGAGATAAGGATAAGCATTCATTGTTCTTTTACTTCTTTGGGGAGCTTTTCTACTTCTCATTTTTTAGCTAAGAGGTAGTGCTCAAAAAGATCAAGTTATAAAAGAAATATTGCCATTCAGTTTCTGAAAATTCCTTAGTTTTCTAGCCTTAGCCCACATGGCTAACTTTTTTATTAGGCAGACTAATCTTGAACATCATGATACACAGACATTGTAAGTGGTTTAAATGAATTTTAATATGAATATCTTACCACCTGGAAATAAAAAAAAATCCTGCTACCTTGTTTTACACACAGAATAATCTGATTTTTTGGGTACTATACCAATACACTTTAACTTCAATAGCTGCCATGAGCTACTCCTTCTGGTAATAAATTCTATTAGGTCAATCTTGCTAACCTCAGGTATTTATTTGTCACTTGTGGAAATATCTTGACTTTACAATTAATTGAGATAATTAATACATGACATCCTGCAGAAAATAGGTGGGAGATTAACAGCAGGAGCAGCAGAAACAGATGAATCCTTAAGCAAGACAAATTCCATTGTCGTGCAAATATTCTCAGTGACCAAAAAACAATAGAAGACAAATGTTATGCAGTACAAAATGGAAAATAAAGTAAATAACAAAAGAGAACATTTGTTCAAAATTTTCCAAAAGGAGCATCAGAGCCTCGCAGGTTTTTATTATTTTCAAGAAAAACCATATCTTATTGGCACTATAATTACTATTAGGTTAAGATACCTGATCCTCTTATATTCAACTCAAAAGGACAAGTGGGGAAAAATGTTGAAATTTCTGCTGATCCAGTTTTTAAATGTCCTAGGTAAGTCATAGAGGTTTTGCATGTCTTCTAAAGTAGTCATTTAAAGCAACTAAGCAACTTAGTGTTGCATCCATACTTTTCAGTATAGAGCATTAGGCAAACGGGAGGAGAATAACTTTAAGAGCTGATAAATTGTGACCTTTAAAGAAAACACCTACTCATTTTGCAGCATTGACTAATTACATAGTTTGGAAAATAATGAATGTGGATGAACTGACCCAACCTGGCAAATGATTTACAAGTGAACTAATTGCTGTAAATATTGATCAAATGCCACCGCTAAAAATATTTCAAATCAGAGCTAGGCTGTATAACATCATCTGAATCTGGGGGTGGTGATGTTAAAACATGATCAATTGATCATCAAAAAGAAACATTACTGTATCATTTTATTTCGAGAATATACATCCATATTTATTAATTTCCATACTTCCTGGATGGGTCTGGGAACTGAGTCCTCTCTTAATCCATGAAGTGAGCAATCTGTCAGGGTTCCATGTAATACACCCATAGCAAGCAGAACTCCGAGGCAAGCAGTTTCCTCAAAGAACAAGTTTATTGGATATATCTAACGGCACAGGCTGGTGAAAACCAACTCTAAAGGTTCCAGCAGTTTTCACCTAATTAAAAGTAAACGTTTTCCCCCCTTTCCCAAACAATCAGTCACATGGTCCAATCAAGATGCTGTCAGTTGCTTGGGAACTTCATTCCTCCTCTCTTCAGTCACCTGTGGGAATGTCCTTGGTTCACAAGGGAAACTATTTTGTTTTGGCCAGGGATGAAATGCTACCGGTTCAGGCTGGTTCACCCGAACCAGTAGTAAAAATGCTGCTGGTTTGCCCAAACCGGTAGTAAAAAAATGCTTTAAAAAGTTTTTTTTTTAAAGTTTTGATGATCAGCTGTGACAATCAGCTGTGCTGCACGATCGTCAGAACTTTTTTTTTAACTTTTTAAAGCATTTTCTTATTACCTATTGCCCGAACCAGTATTTTTGTGTAAAGTGTGATAGCTGGTTTTTAAGCTCTCTGTGACTCTGTGAGGTTCCTGCTTGTTGCAGGGGCCATTTTGTGTGAAGTCCAGATGCTTTTGCATTGTGTGTGAGTTAGTTGTGTAGCTTTTGTGTTATTTTTGTGTAAAGTGTGATAGTTGGTTTTCCCGGTCACATGACCACCAAGGCACGCCCACCCAGTCATATGACCACCAAGCCATGCCCACCAAGTCACGCCCAACAAGCCATGTTTGTGGGTCTTTTTTATATGTATATGGTTTTTAACCATTCTGTGTCAGTGTGTGATCATAGGAAGAATTCTAATTGGATCTCCTGATTGGCAATTCCACATCTAGTTTGGTATCAACTTTAACTAATCAAAGTATTTCTTATATTTTATATAAAAGGGGTGTATGCATTATTACAATAAGAGATATGTCCAAAGTGGAGTAAAAAGACATTTATTTAAACTAAATAAATAAATAGAGCAAAAAGACATTTATTTAAACTACACTACATTGAATTTATTACACCTAATTAAGGGGTAGGTCATCTGTATCACTTTAGGTTGTATACCTGAATCTTTGACAGTAAATAAAAATCATGAATAATTATGGAATGCAAGATCCAGTCTGGAGTGGTTATTGGGACCAGAGGTTTACTCTTCTAAACTTTCGGACTCATGCTGGAACCAGTCTTCAAGGAACTTCTCTCTACTGGAATATCTTTAGAAATTAGATTAACAGAGTTGGAATGGAATTTATTTATTTATTTATTTATTTATTTATTTATTTATTTATTATTTATGTATGTATGTATGTATGTATTTATTTATTGGTTTGATTTATATGCCGCTCTTCTCTGGAGACTCAGGGCGGCTTACAATGCGTTAAGCAATAGCCTTCATACTTTTGTATATACCTGCTTAGGTATATACCTCCTAAACGGTGTTCTTTTTTATACAAAGTCAGCTTATTGCCCCCACAATCCGGGTCCTCATTTTATCTACCTCGGAAGGATGGAAGGCTGAGTCAACCTTGAGCCTGGTGAGATTTGAACTCGCAGTAATTGCAGGCAACTGGCAGCTAAATGCTACTTTAACAGTATTTTAGTCTGCTGCGCCACCAAGGCTCTTGACCTTGTAGGTCATCTAGTCCAACCCCCACCTCCACCCAAGCAGGAGACACTACACCATTTCTGACAAATGGTAGTCCAATCTCTTCTTGAAAGCCTCCAGTGATGAAGCTCCCATGCTTTTGAAGGCAAGCTGTTCCATTGGTTGATTGTTCTGTGTCAGAAAATTTCTCCTTATTTCTAGCTTGAATCTCTCCTTGATCAGTTTCCATCCATTATTTCTTGTCTGGCTTCAGGTGCCTTGGAAAATAGCTTGACCCCTTCCTCTCTGTGGCAGACCCTCAAATATTGGAACACTGCTATCATGGTCCTTCTCTTCACTAGACTAGCTATGCCCAGTTCCTGTAACCTTTCTTCATGTTTTTGTCTCCAGTCTCCTAATAATCCTGGTTGCTCTTCTCTGCACTTTTTCTAGAGTCTCAGCATCTTTTTTATAGTGTGGTGACCAAAACTGGATGCAGTATTCTAGGTGTGGTCTTACTAAGGCTTTATAGAGTAGTGTGCTTTCGGCTATTCTATGAGTTGTATTTATGTGGTGCCTTCCTATTGGTTGATTGGTGTGTCGATGGTTGGCAACTGACTGTTGTTTCCATATACTGCCAAGCCCTTGGCTCCTAAGTACCTGAAAACTGGTGATAAATCAGCACTCTTATTGACTGACAAGGGGCCTGTTTCCCAGACTTCAATCATTTCCCTTCCTATCTTTGTGGGCCAACACATGGCCAACAATCTTAGTAGCTGTGAAATTGAATGTATGTCCTTGTTCATTGCAATATGGGATGCATTATAGAATGTATCAGAAAATGAATGGTAGAAATGTGGAGGATGTCTAAAATCTATTTCTTTTTCTTTTTTTCAATAATTTTTATTAAACAGTTTAAAAAAACAAACAAACAAAAACAGATATTTACATCTTCTTTTCAACATCTTTGCATCAGTAATCCATATTTATACATTTTCTCTTTCTTACCTTAATATATCTTTTATACATATATTTCTAGTATATCATATATATACCATTATAATATATTCTCTTAATCTAAATATTATACTTACATTTAACATAAACAGGTACCTAATTTCCTTTCCACAATTTTTATATCTTCCCATTTGTTTCCAGATTCCTCCACCTAATTTAACCATTGTTTAGTTTTCTTTTGTCCCCCCTTTTTCCCCCTTCTCCTCCAACCATTTATACCATTTCTCCCAGACTAAATAATATTCTGTTTCATCTTTTTCTTGTATCTCCTTTGTGAGCTTATCCATTTCAGCACACTCCATAATTTTTCTAATCACCTTGTCTTCTCATGGTATGTCATTGTTTTTCCAGTTTTGGGCGAAAACTATTTGTGCTGCTGTAATTATGTGAATAATTAAGTATCTTATTTCTTTTTCATATGACCCAGTAATTATTCCCAGTAGGAAAGTTTCTGACCTCATTTCTATTTGTTGATTTATAATTTCTATTTGTGTTTTAATTATTTGCCAAAATTGTTTTGCCTTATGGCAGGACCACCACATATGATAATAAGTTCCTTTTTGATGTTTACATTTCCAACATAGCAGGGAGGTATTTGGAAACATTTTTGCCGATCTGGCAGGTGGGAGATGCCACCTATAAAACATTTTTTATATATTTCCTTTATAGGGTACAGACATTGTTAGTTTGTAATTTATATTCCATAATTTCTCCCATTTATCTATTTCAATATTGTATCCAATATTTTTTGCCCAAATTATCTTATTTTCTTTAACTACCTCTTCTTCCAATTTGTATCTTAATAAATAGTTATAGGTTTTTTTTAAATCGATTTATCCTCTGTTCCATATAGAATTTTATCTAATTCATACAGTATGTTCCCTTTTGAAATCCAAATTGTGCCAAATCTGTCTTGTATCTAGATTTTATTTGCATATAGGGCCACCAATCAATGTCTGTACCCAATTCTTTCAATTCCTGTCTTGTTCTTAATTCCCCTTGATTATTCAACAGATCTTTGTAAGTTTTCATTTTACCAATATTTAAAGCATTTGGGTAAATTTGCGCCTCCATAGTAGATAACCATTCCAGAATTTTATCATAATGGTTCTTTTTTTATCCCCTGCCGTATCTGTAGCAATGCTTCCCTGATCAAATGTCTTTGAAAATATTCATGCTGTCTACTTTTTCCCTCCCACAGGAAAGCATGCCATCCTCTTTGTAAATTGTACCTCCTCTAATGACAATATTCTTTTGTTTTTCAGTTCCATCCAATCCTTAATCCATATCAATGAATTTGCTTTGTAATAGGTTTCCCAGTCTGGGATTGCTAATCCTCCTCTCTCCCTAGTGTCTTGTAAATGTTTTATTTTGATCCTTGCTTTCTTCCCCTGCCAAATGTAATTCGCTATAAGTTTATTAAAATCTTTTTAAAAATTCTTCCCCAATTTTATAGGTATCACTTGGAATAAAAATAGCATTCTTGGTAGCACATTAATTTTGATTGAGGCTATCTTCCCTAGAAATGATAACTGTAGTTTGCTCCAGATTTCTAGATCTTTCTTTATCTGTCTTGTTAATTTGTTGTAATTGTCTTCTCTAATCAATGATTAGCCATTTGTTAGCCATATCCCTAAATATTCTAATTTTTGTGTCATTTGTATACCCATTCTGTCTTCTAGTTCTTTCTCTTGTTGTTTTGTGAGGTTTTTCGTTAGTGCCTTTGGTTTTTACCTATTAATTCTGAGTCCTGCTACCTTCCCATATTCTTCTATTCGTGATAACAATTTGGGTCCTGTTGATATTGGCTGCTCTATGATGAAGACCAAGTCATCAGCAAAGGCTTGAAGTTTATATTCCTCTTTTTTAACTTTCAGTCCTTTTATTTCCTTGCCTCTTCTAATTTCATTTAACAGTATCTCTAAGGATAGTATGAACAATAAAGGGGATAAAGGACATCCCTGTCTCACTCCTTTTGTTATTATAAATTGTTCAGTCATATTTCCATTTATTGTTATTTTTGCTGTTTGAGATGAATATATTTTCTTTATCATATTTACAAATTTATCACCAACTTTCATATTTTCTAATTGTAAAGTAAGGAATTTCCAATTTAAATTGTTGAAGGCCTTTTGTGCATCCAAGAATATTAGTGCCTGCTGATACCATGTGGAATACAAATATTAAGTCACTCGGGGGTTTCTTATATAAAGAGTTACTTTACTTTGAAGAGGGCAGGTGGCGATTGAAGACTTTGGATATGCTGTTGGAAGAAGGGAAATCGCTGACTTGGTTGCAGTACAATCAATTACAGATGAGATGGAAAGAAGATCAACAAACTGGTTTAATGGAATATGAAGTAGAATTGGTTGAACAGATAAAGCGGACAGGTCCAATGCATATTAAGAGAGTTTATAATGTTGTTAGAAAGGGATTCAGAAAATGAGCTAGTTAAAGATTGTATGATTAAATGGGCACAAAATTTCTCTCAACCAGTTATGATGGAAACATGGGAAAAAATATGGGTTCAGAATGTTAAATTTACACAGTCACAAAATTTACGAGAAAATTTTTATAAAATGTTTTATAGATGGCATTTAGACCCCAAGAAATTGTCTTGTATGTACCCTAATGTGCAGCCAAAATGTTGGAGATGTGATTGTTTAGATGCTACATATTATCACATCTGGTGGACTTGCAGGAAAGTGAGGGCTTTTTGGATAAAAATCTGGTGGGTTATGCAAAATGTTTTAAAGAAAAAAATACAATTTTCTCCGCAATTTTTTCTATTGGGTATAGCTAAAGACTTTACACTGGGTGAAACTAAACTGATTTTGTATATGGTGACAGCAGCTAGGTTGTTGATTGCCCAATACTGGAAGAGTGATGTTTTACCGACTGTTGACCAATGGACTCAGAAGATGGCTGGATTTGCAGAAATGGCAAAGATTTCAGCTTTTTTAAAAGATCAGACGCATGAGAAGTATATACAGGAATGGAAATTATGGATTGAGTATGTACAGAATAAGTATCAGACTAGAAAATATTATATCGCTTTTAGTTGAGATGATTATGTTAGTAAATATAGAAAAAAGATATGGAAGATTGAATAACATATATATTGTTTGGGAATATTAGCATTGCATATAATGGAAGTCAAGGGGGGGAGGGAAGAGGGTGGAAGGGGAGGGCTAGGGTGGGGGTGGGATGAAATTATATATTGTCTTTTATATGTATTTTATAATGTTGGGTTAGGGGGGGAAAGGGGGAAAGTTTGTATTTGTAAAACTTTTTCAATAAAAAAAAAAGAATATTAGTGCCATTTGTTTGTCTGTAATATTCCAATACATCAATTATTATTGTTATATTATTTTTTATTTGTCTTTTTGGCAAAAAGCTGTTCTGGTCAGAATGAATATATCCGTTTATTACTTTTTTTAGTCTTTCCGCAATAATCAATGTGAATAATTAGTAGTCTACATTTAATAATGATATTGGTCTATAATTTTTAATTTGTGATTGGTCTGTCTCCTCTTTTGGGATAAGCGTGATAATGGCTTCTGTCCATGAATTGGGTATTTTTGCCTTCAAAAGTGCATCATTGAAAGTTTCTAGTATAATTTCATCTAGTGGTTGTTGACAAAACTTATAAAATTCTGCCGGGATGCCATCTGGACCTGAAGTTTTATTGTTTTTCTGTTTTTTTTCCTTGCCTCCATTAATTCACTCATACTAATTGGCCTATATTTCCCTGTGTGTCTCTTCTAATTCCCTTAAATCTGATTTGTTTATTGTTTAATGTCTTCTTCAAATATCTCCTCTTGCGCATATAGCTTTTGAAAAAAAAATTGCTATATTTTTTTATCCTCATTTCTATAATGCGTTTCTCCTTTCTCATCTTGTAATTGATATATCATTCTTTTCTCTTTTTCTTTTTTCAATTTATACGCCAACCAACATCCCATTTTATTCGCATATTCAAAATGGTTTTGCTTTGCTGACTTAATTTTCCGTGCTATCTCTATTTGTGTGGTCAAGTTCATTTTATGTTTTATCAAATTTATGTTTCCTTTGGTCGTTTTATTTTGAGGAGCCTTCTGTAGGTCAGATTTGCATTCTTTAAGCTCTTTTAGCAGATTGTTACATTCTTTTTGTTTGTTTTTATTTTTCTTCACCATATACACAATAGTTAGACCTCTTATGTATGCTTTTGCCATATCCCATAGATTTTGAAGAGAAGTTTCCTCTTTTGTGTTTATCCTGAAAAAATGTTCATTTCTTTTTCAATCATCTGAACGTATTCTTTATCTTTTAATATTTCTTTATTCATCATCCATCTTTTTCTTGTCCGTTAGCCTTTCCATATTACTTTTACTGGGTTATAGTCTGCCCACATATTTGTCATTATTTCCACTTCTTCAACATCTTTTCTAAGTTCTGTCGTCATCCATACCATGTCTATCCTAGACCATGATTGCTGTGGACTAGAATAGAATGTATATTGTTTTTTCTCTTTATTTACCTCCCTCCATCTATCTTGAAGACATAATTCCTGTATCATCTCTTGAAACGTATCTGGTAGAGTCTTTTTCTTAGTTCTGTTTTTCTTGTTACTATGATAGTCTTTTTTTGCATCCGTAATTGCATTAAAATTGCCTATTATGCAGATGTTTTCATATTCTAATTCTTTTACTTTGTTGTGTATCTTTTTATAAAATTCATTTTGATTATTATTTGATGCATAAATTGAAATCAATAATATTGTTTTTTGTTCTGTTTGTATTTCGATCATTAAGATCCTTCCCTCCTGACTTCCGGTGTTGCCGCGGACCATCGCTGACAGTCCTTTGAAGACCGCCAGCCCAGCCGCCTGTAAAGAGCCATTTCAGAGACTAGAAACGGCTCGAAAAACTCCGAGCCAAGAGGCCTGTAAAGAGCCATTTCGGAGACTAGAAACGGCTCGAAAAACTCCGAGCCAAGAGGACGTCGTGAGGAGAGCCGGTGGCAGAAGGTAGAGTCCCCTGTGAGACCCCCAGAGCGTTTTTTTCTGCTTCTGGGGAGTTAACAGGGTGGGACTCCCTATCCAAGTCGCTGAAGCTCCGGATGGCTGGGAAACTCTGCAAACCGCAGAGCAAGATAGCGCGGCACCATTTTTACCACCAAACAATAAAAGAGAAAGTTTTGGACTTCCTGTCAAATTGCAAGTATTTAAAGTTTTTTTTCTGAAATATTTGGAGGATTAAAGCAACTTGGAACTGAAAAGGAAAGGGGGGGGGAAATGGCGCTTGCTTTTAGTGGAGAGCAGCTGAAAGCGAAAGTAATTTGAACTGTGTATTTGGCTACATTTTAACAGTAACAAATCCGGCTGGAAGAAAAAGAAAAGTAGCAAAAAAAAAAAGCAGCAATTGATTGTTTTAGACCTGATTGAATCTGGAGAACCTTTTGGGAAAAGTTGTTAGAATTTGTGGAAAAGGAAGATCTGTAAGAGGCAAAATGGCAACAAAGCAAGCAGGGGGGGATTCCCCCACTCATAAGCAGAAGCAGCCTCAAACAGCGCAGCTGCAAACTCAGACAAAGGAAGAAAGCCATTATGACCGTATTATTAAAGAAATTCAAAGATCAGAGCAGGAGGTCAAAGGAATTGTTCAAGAGAAATATGAAGCAGTTAAACAAGATATTCAAACAGTGGCTAAAGGCCTGTCTGAGGTAGTGTTGCAGATTGACAAAAAAAGTGGATAATCTTGCCTCAGAGATGGAGACTAAATTTAGAGCCTCTGATTCAAGAATGGTTGAAATTGAAGAAATTACACAAAAAATGCAAAATGAGATTACCATGATGCAATTTCGATCAATGGAATATGCTATTAGGCTGAGAGGTGTAAAAGAGAACACCAGGGAAGATCTTAGGAAAATTTGTGCAGAGGCTTTAGCAGTTTTGTTGAAGGTAGAACCAGGTGTGGTTCTGTGTAAGATTGACAAGGCGTACAGAGTTAATTCTCGTGTGGCGGTACAAAGGCAATTGCCTAGAGATGTGGTGATATACTTCACAGATAGAAGAATGAGAAATGATATTTTGCAAAATTCCTTTGTTACAACTGTTCAAGTTGATGGAAGTGAGATTGGAGTCTTTAAAGAATTACCACCCAAAATGTTAAGAGATAGAAAGGATTTTGGATTTTTGGTGGCAGAACTGAAAAAACAGAATATACAATTCAGGTGGGATGCTCCAATGGGTGTAATATTGAGGCTGCGAGGAGTGAGATACCGCCTTAATACTATTGCAAAAGCAGAAGAATTTTATTATAATGTTTTGAAAGCGGGCTCTCCTCCTCCACGTACATCTTCACCAATAGATAAGGAGGCTCAATTACAAGCTGAGTTTGATCAAGAAACAGAAGCAAAAATAAAGCAGTCGCAAAAGGAGGCAAGAGAGACAATGGGAGCTGTAGGTGGTGTTGTGGTTGATCCTTTTGCACCATTTGAAGCTTCTCCTTTGGAAGAAATGTCTAAAACTATTACAGAGGAGGCGTTGGCTCTTGAATTGACAACATCTAAAATGGAAGAGCAACGTATAACTAGAGCGTTGTCTAAACAAATGAAGGAACAGCAGCAAGAATATTACAAGCCACAACGTGAAAAGAGAGTTAAAGAGAAGCAGCAAGCTGAAGTAATGGGAGGAGCTAAACCGAAGATTACTACTGTAGAAAAGAAACTTCAACAATTGCTCTCAAAACTTCAGACTGGATCAAATGGCACTTAAATTTTTGTCTTGGAACGTTAATGGACTGAACTTTCCACAAAAAAGAAGGAAGATATTTCATTATTTGAAACAATTTCATAATGATGTTATTTGCTTACAGGAGACTCATATAAAATTGCAAGATCAGAAATATTTGATAAATTCAAGATTGGGAACGCAATTTGTTGCTTCAAATTTGGAAAAGAAGAATGGAGTAGTGATATATATAAATAAAAGACTTGTAGCTAAAACTATAGAAATAGACGAAGATGGAAGATATATTGCAATTGAAACTACTACAGATAATGGACCAATCTTGTTGGTCGGAATATATGCTCCAAATCAGCAGCAGGAAAATTTTTATAAGTTGCTTCATTTAAAAATTCTGGAATAGAATTATTCAACTATTATAATAATGGGTGACTGGAATGGAGTAATTCAACCTAAAATCGATTAAAAAAAAAGTGCGGCCAAATTAGGGATTAAATTACCACAAGCTTTTTTTGAACTGAAAGAGGATTTGGAATTGAAAGATATTTGGAGAGTTCGAAACCCAAATGAATTGGATTTTACTTTTTACTCAGACAGGCATAAATCCTTTTCCAGGATAGACTTTTTTCTCTTAACTACTAACTTACTTTCTAAAGTAAAGAAAATAAAGATATTTCCTAGGACTTTGACTGACCATAGTCCGGTCTGGATGGAAATCGAGATGGGTAAAAGAGAAAGAAGATCCTGGAGATTAAATGAGAATTTATTTAGATATGAAAAAAACATAATTGAACTTAAAAAGCATTTAAAGGAGTTTTTTAAACTGAATCTGAATAAAGGTACCCCTATTGAAATAGTCTGGGATGCAGGCAAAGCATATATGCGGGGAGTACTAATTCAAATGAACTCTAAACATAGACAGAACCAGCAGAAGAAGAGACTACAATTGGAAGGCGAGATAAAAAAGAAAGAACAACAACTGATACAAAAACCAACAGATGGAAAATTGCAAATGGCTATAAAACATCTGAAGGATCAATTTCAAATGCTTATAGCAGACCAAACGGCAACTAATTTACAATTTGCAAAGCACAATACTTTTAGTAATGCTAACAAACCGGGCAGGTGGTTGGCGTACACCTTGAGGAAACAAGCATCTACACGAATTATTGATAGTACTGAATATGCTAGCAAAGAAGTTTATCAACAAGAATTAATTATTGTCCTTTATTTCTCCCACATCAGATTTAAGGTCCTCATGATTTCTTTTTGTTTCCTCGTGGTTATTCACAATGGTTTCTTGTGTCTTGTTCATTGCCTCCTGGATCATTGCCAACACTGATTAAATATTTTGTATACTGGAAATGCAGCCTGCCTTTTCTTTATCTGCTCCCAGCATGCTTTCTATCGACCTCTGCTGTGCTGGAGACACTGTAAGAGATACCTGATTTGAGGTTGTTTTCTTATTTATTTTGGTTATCGTTGTTGTGCCTGTGCTTGTCATTTTTACTATTTGATGCAAATTCTTCCAAATTTTCATACAATAACTTACTTTTAATGTTCTTAAATTTGTTACCTATAAGAGTCACTTAAGTAGTTTTTAAATTTACCCTAAATAGTGCAATTCCTTAAATATCAATCTATATGTATAATACTATCACTATCTACAAGGCTATGTATTTTACTATATATATTCTATATCCCTCTATATACTTATTTAGGACTCTATAAATTTTTACTCGTATATACATTTATGAAAGAGAAGAAAAATGAGGAAAAAAATATAAAACTCTAAAACTTCATTAATTTGTTAATAGTATAGTTAGCACTGTATATGTAATCAAATGTGAAGATAAGTAAATATGACTAACAATTACTTAAAATTATGATTTAAAATCAATAATCCATCTTATCTCAATTGTTAACAATTAATTAATAATTAATAATCAACAGTTACTAATAATTAATTCTAAATAGAATAGTCAAATATTTATCATTAATCACTTGGTCTATGTATGTATGTTTTGTTATTCTTCTCCCATATAGTCCTCTCTCACTCTTGCATCATTCTCTGTTCAGTCCTTTTTTTTCTCCCTTGTCTGCAGCTTAACCTCCACTTCGATTCTCTTCAAATATATATATTTTACTGCCACTTTCCAAAAATGTCCAAGTATCCAATTTCAACAGTTTTAGATAAAAAGTTCCAAACTCATTATTTTCCAGCTCTGCTCCATCTATACTTCCGTTAGATCCACCGCTTCTCCAATCACCACCCCAGTTCTGCTCGTAATCTCTTTTCCAATCTTTAAAGCCTTCCGTCAGCCTCATAGTCCTGGTCCAATGCACCGTCTTCTAGAAAATCTATTTATTTTGTAGTCAATACCTCTCTCAAACCTCAAAATATATCCATTGGAGTTTTCTTCCTCCTCTCACCCGATCTCTCGCCTTTCGCACAGTCACTGTCAAAGTTCTTTCTTCTGCTCCTCTTCATTTTCGTCACCGTGTTTATTTGACTGAATTTCTGCCACTGGTTTTGGAGTCTCAAACTCTCTGCTCCTCCGTCCCACAATATAACTGTACCTCACTTTTTTTTCTTTTTTTGAGTCTCTTCTCATACCATTGCAATCTGTTTATTCAATTTTCGCTTCCTACTCCTCAGCTGTCAGTACTTTGGGCCAGCCAAAATGGCTGTTTTTCCCCCCACTGGAATTAAGAGGTTTCTACTGAACCTTCAGGACAGTTGCTTTTTTCCCCAAGGTCCTTGAAGATTCCTCTTTGTTCTATCAATCTCTCCGGGATTGATAGTGCCTATTTAGGCTTCCTGGCTGGGAATATTTGAGCTACAAGAACGGAGCCCTGTTCTCTCGCTCCATGCACGCTGATGTCACCGCTAAAAGTCCATCTAAAATCTATTTCATTTGACTACATTCAAGACAACCATCCAATCCTGTATTTTACACTAATAATGTGGGCAAATAGGAATTGCATCTATGTTTAATAAAGGGCATAAGGCAGTGATGGCTAACCTTTTTGCTGTCGCGTGCCAAAAGCCGGGGGAGAGCGGGGGGATCGTGCGCGTGCATGCCCACACCCATAATTCAATGCCCACCTGTGCCCCGCCCTCCCGTGCACATGCACATGCTCCCCCCGCTTTTGGCACAGGGTGGCACAATGGGCCCATTTTTCACTCTCCCCAGGCTCCAGAGGCTTTCTTGGAGCCTGGGGAGGGCAAAAACAGCTTTCCTCAACACCCCCAGAGGCCCTCCGGAGATCGGAAACAGCCCATTTCCCAACTTCCGGTGGGCCCAGAAAGTTCGAAAATCAGCTGGCCGGCGGGCATATGTGTGCTGGAGCTGAGCTAGGGCAACGCTCGTGTGCCCTCAGATATGGCTTCGCGTGCCACCTGTGACACCTGTGCCATAGGTTTGCCATCACAGGCATAAGGAATTTATTTAAGCTGTGTTTACTTGTTAAAAAACATTTTTATCTACAGTGCACTCTACATATTTTTTTTTCATTCTCCAGTGCTTACTAGAATGATATTGTTGACTGTATTTCAGGGGTGAAATTCAGCAGATTCTGGCAGGTTCCAGAGAACTGGTAGCAGAAATTTTGAGTAGTTCAGAGAACCGGCAAATACCACCTCTGATTGGCCCCAGAGTGGGGTAGGAATGGAGATTTTGCAATATCCTCCCCCCAGGAGTGGGGAGGGAATGGGGATTTTGCAGTATCCTTCCTGGAGTGGGGTGGGAATAGAGATTTTGAAATATCTTTCCCCTGCCATGCCCACCAAGCCACGCCCACCACGCCACACCATACCCACCACACCATGCTCACCAAGCCATGCCCACAGAACTGGTAGTAAAAAAAATTGAATTACAGTACTGTTATATTTGTAAGCTTTTTAAAGTTTAAACAAGTTGTCTTAAGTAATGCGTGATTGTATAAGGGCCAGACATTGTTTGTAGTTAGCACTGACACTTTGTTCTAGTGGAAAGATTTTTAACTGTTAGATCGCAGTCATTGCCTAATGTAGACAATGTATAGGTTCTTCTATAAGAATTATTACTATGCTGTTTTTGTTTTTTGCATAACTGTTGACTCTAAGGTCTTCTTTATTGTATGCATGTAATGAATGCATGCATGCTTCTGTTTTTAGGTAGATAATGAGCATAGCCACAAGTATTTTGATCTCACACAGTTCGGTTAATTGTTTCGGCAATGCTGTTCTCTGGAAATAGAATGACAGCTGGAAACTCAGGGTTAAATATAAATTCCTTCCCCTTCTCCAATTTTTTACAATCTGTCTTAGGTTATTAATGGAACTGGCATCTCCATACAACTGACTGAGCACTGGAAGCAGACAGATAACAAGGGAGAAGCTGATGGCAGCAAATAATCTAACACCAAAGGATAAGAGTGTTAAACATGTCATGACAAATGGTTTCAGATCAAGGCAAAGTAGATGAAAAGCATCGCATCTAGTTAGTGAATCCATGCTATTGTGAATTAGATGCATATAAATTAAAATTGCTTTTTTGAGGGTGAAAGTTACTACCTCAAGAGATCTAAATTGTAAACCATAGTCATATCATGTCTTCCTGATGCTTCTTATTTCTGTCCCATCCTATTCAAACCCATTAATGCAGGCAAGATATGTATAGCATTGGATTACAAATTACATAATCAATATTCATCATCAAGCTAGGGATACTATATATTGTTTCCAATATTTCTAAAGAGCTTTAGCTTGTGAATTTATTTTATCTGCAAGTGAGATAATATTTCAAGAATAGCATTTTCTCCAAAGTTTTTTTTCAAATCAATATAGAAAGCCAATGGCTCAAGATATTCCTACACAAAGCTTAACCTTCAAAACTGAGGGTGTAATAATTTTAACACAATAATGCTAGTTTATACTAGAAAAAATATGAATAAGGATGTAGGAAATTTTCATCAACCTAAGGATTACCAAATGTTCTGGCATCACACACTATTTATGATATGATAGAGTACTCAACTCCTCTTCTCACAATAAAATACCTCATGCCACCAACTTCAAATTTTGGGCCTGGACAACCTAGAACCACGCCGCCTATGATCTGATCTAAGCTTAGTACACAAAATTGTCTGCTACAACATCCTACCTGTCAATGACTACTTCAACTTCAACCACAATAATACACGGGCAAACAATAGATACAAACTCATAGTAATCTGCTCCAAACTTGATTGCAGAAAATACGACTTCGGCAACAGAGTGGTCAATGTCTGGAATGCACTACCTGACTCTGTTGTTACATCCTCAAACCCCTATACCTTTAACCTTAAACTGTCTATTGTAGATCTCACCCATTCCTAAGAGGTTTGTAAGGGGGCATGCATAAGGGCAACAGTGTGCCTACCATCCCTGTCCTACTGTTCCCATTTATTCATACTCATTTCTTATGTTTATACTTATACCTGCTTATACTTATATGTTTATATGTTATGTTTATACTTCTACTTATTTTCTCATACATGCTTGACAAATAAAATAAATAAATAAAATAAAATAAATATTTTAGAAACCCATACATATCCCTGTTCAAATATCCATTAAATCCATTTGCCATTTTATATTAAATTTATATGCCACTCACTATTCAAAGCAACATTTTGCACAAGTATAAAATATGCATCCTCCACCTTCCCACCAATCTACCAGTGATTTATCAGCATAGACCGGGGGTCAGCAACGTGCAGCTTTAGAGCCACATATCACTCTTTGGTCCCTGTCCTGCATCTGCCTGTCGGATGATCTGGTGACCCAACCCCTCCCCCTCACTCCTTGCCTGCCTTGAGAAGAGAAGGGTGACTGCGGCAGATTCGTTCCATATTCCAGAGTGGGAGTAAAGTGTCCCTCTACTTGCCTCTTTTTCTGGGCCTTGTTGATGCTGTGCACACCTCGGCCACTGGGGGAGACACATGACTTTGCTCGGTGCTGAGACACTGGCTGGGCTGCCCGGCTGCAGCCGATGCTGCATGTTGTAATGGGCTCCATTGTGGAGCGCACTAAGTTTAAGTGTAAGTGCAGCAAGCAGCCATGGAGGCAGCGAGAGGAATATGGGGAGACACACCCCAGCCAGTGTCTCGGGGCAGAGAAAGTCACGTGTCTCCCCATATTCCTCTTGCTGTCCCCATGGCTGCTTGCTGCTCTTGCCTTTAAATTTAGCATGCTGAACAATGGGGGAGACAGCGGACCCCCCTCCTCCTCCTGGAGCCCATTACAACACACAGCATTGGCTGCGGAGAAAGTCATGCGTCTCCCAACAAGGGCTGGAAAAAGAGACAACTAGACGGGCGCTTCACTTCCACTCTGAAATATGGAGCAAGTCTCCATCCACCTCCACTGCCCTTCTCTTCTCCGGGCAGGCGAGGAGTGAGGAGGAGGGGAGGGTGAAGGGTGGGGGTGGGGGTGCCAGTCAGCTGACAGGGAACCACAGCAGGGGGACAAAAGAGCTTCATTTATCTGGGAACCTGAAATGACTCTTGATTTAAAATTAAATCATATGGTAAAAAGCACCCAAAGAAGAAGAAAGAACAACTTCAGAAAAAAAAAACCAACCCTCACCTGTTTTTGGAAATGGTTCAAGAGGGAACCCAGGTGCGCGTGCAGGCGCAGGCGCAGGCGCAGGCGCGCACGCACACACACACACACATGAGACAGAGAGAGAGAAAGAAAGAGGGAGGGAGGGAGGGAGAAAGAAAGGTAGAGAGATGAGAGACAGAGTTGAGAAAGAGAGGGGAAAAAGAAAAAGAGATGAGAGGGTGGGAGGGCGGGAGGGCGGGAGGGCGGGAGAGAGATGAGGAAGAGAGGGAGAGGGAGAAAGATAAGAGAGAAAGGGAAAGGGAGAAAGATGAGAGAGAGGGAGAAAGAGATAAGGGAGAAAGATAAGAGAGAGAGAGAAGGAGAGGGAGAAAGATGAGAGAGGGAGGGAGAAAGAGATGAGAGGGGAAAGAGAGAGAGAGGGAGAAAGAAAGAGAGAGGGAGAAAAATGAGAGGGAGGAGAGAGAGACCTGTTTTAAAAAGAAAATACCTGGAGCCCCAAACCTGGGTAGGCATGGCTGGGGGGTTCTAATGTGACTGGGTGGGAGTGAATGATGTTGAGTTGGCCATGCCCACCCAGGTTTTGTGGCTCCCGGTGTTTTGCTTTCTGTGGGAAACGGGCCCAAGTGGCTCTTTGAGTGTTTAAGGTTGCAGACCCCTGGCATAGACATACTGATTTTTCTGCTGCACATTTACTGATATTCACAGTGATATTGATTACCTTTCCTTCCTCCCTTCCATATATCCATCCATTACACTGTATTCATACTGCAGATATACTCACAGAGCTGGAGATACCTTATTTAATTCAAATGATTCAAATACTAAAAAAAATAGTTTTGCCACTCAAAAAAGGTCACTACATATATTTTTGATTGTTGATAATATAACTCATAGTTAAAACAAGTTCTTATTATATACCAGAAATACTTTTTCCGTGCATCTGTCAAGCTTGTGTGAATCAGACCTAATCTGATTAAATTTGATTCAAAAGGACTATTTTATAATTTGTTTGCAATTTGATATTGGAAAGCAAACTGGTTTGGTGGAAAATATAGTTCATAGATTACATCTGGCAAGCATCAAAATGCCTATAACTCCTTCATTCTTTAGCAGAGTAGGATGAAAATAAAAGGAATGGCAGAGTTAATGGCAGAACATTAACTCTGTGCCAAACTCCAGTTGGATAGAGTTTTACCACAATAAAGTAGTGTCCTTTAAAGTAAATGTTGTAGAACTGATGAAAGAGTACAAAAAAGAGTCCAGCAGTGAGCCAAGGGCATTGTTAGACAAATGGAGAAAGTGCCCTAATCTATTTTTAAATAAAAATATTAAAAACCTCTTTCTTTTCTACCTATTTTTCTTGGGTTCTTATATCAATTGAAGAAAAGGGTTGTAAATTCTGGATCTGATGGGTTGCCAAATTAGGCAGCGCACATTGGCAAAGATTAACTTTCTCTGGCCAGGACTGAGAATAAAGACCATTAATTTGCTTTGGTGAGGAAGTATGGTTTTGCTGCCCATAAAACACAGGGCTTTATGGTGTGACATAAGGGTTGGCAAAGCTTGTTTGTATACCCCCACCCACCCCCAGGACCATGGTTTGTTGACTGAAGTATCAGATGCTGGCATGTGCTGGTACACTAAGATACAAGAGAAAAGAAACTAGTACAGAGAAATGATATTCATAGTCTTTCAATCCCCTATTTTTAAAAGCAGTAGACATTTAGACCAATACCTATAAATTTTATCCATTAATTCATTGAGATATTTAAATCTGCTCCAATCAAGCAAAAAGTAAGATATGATTCAAGAATGCATATTGGCCAGTGAGTAGCAGACTGGTAAACCTTGATCCCCTGTTTAGAGAACACACTTCAGCTGCAGGGCAGAAACATAACATTTCATTACCACAGGATCCAGGGGAAAAAATAGAGCTTATGGCTCATCACATTAAAGAAAGTAGAAACTGAATGAAACCCAAAGCAATAATAAATGTGTCATCCCAAAGAGCTCCAACAGGCACAGGTGAACATTAATTGGCTAACTATTCATGCCATACAGTACAGCCCAACTATTGGTCATCCATATTCCTTCTGTATATGGAAATGAAATTGTAGCATTATATATTGTCTGTAGCAAACTCAAAAGCATCAGGAAAGCAATTTTTTTTACTTGATTACTGAGACTTACATGCAGTTGATTCTCACATTATCCCATAAAGCACAATAAAGTATAAAATTGATTTAAAACATGGTACCTAAACTCAGTGTCACAAAAGCATTGGCTTCTCACCCAGAGGAAAACATACTCCACAATATCTACACACTCTTGATCCTCAAAAGCTCTGCAGAAAAATTAAATCTTTTAAAAATAGCCAAAGGACTGGGGCATCCTTGCCCTGAGGGCAAGCTCTTCTGAAAGAAGGCAGAATAAAACATGCCCTCTTTGCTGGATCATACCAGGCTGGTGGATTCTATCTTGAGTACATAAAACAGTCTTGTAAATATTTGAGTCCCAAGCCATATAGGACAATAGATTATAACCAGTACTTCAATTGCACCCAGAACACACTGATAACTGAACAGTTCCTGCAACACTAGGATGATAAATCTATCTCAGCATCTACTTCTGTCCTACTATCACAGCACCATTGAGAGTGTCCTGACATACGGCATTCTTGCATGGTATGGGAGCAGCTCTGTAGCAGACACAAAAGCTCTACAGAGAATCATTAAAACTGCCTGGAATATCATCGGGCTCCAGCTACCAGCCCTGGATGACATCTTCGAATCTCGCTGTTTGAGGAAGTTGCATAACATTCTCAGAGACTCTTTCCATCCTGCTTACAATCTTTTTGGACTGTTGCCTTCTGGCAGAAGTTACAGAACAATTAAAACTTGGACCACACGGGACTTTCGGCATGATGTCATAGGCAAGTGGAGTGGTAGGGAAAGTTCTCCTAAGTCGCAAAACATTTATTTCTCTTTGCCGAGCGGCTAAATGAGCCATTGCCAATCATGGAGCGATCAACAAAGAAGGATGAAGGTCCGGGCTTGTCGGGAGTAGTGTGAACCCCCAACGAAGTGAAGGATGATCCTGATCTCCAGTGAGAGAAGAGGGCCCTGCAGAGAGGACAGAGGCCCCATTGCCATGACAAAGCGCTTCTGGGGGAATGGAGTGGAAGCGGAATTGGCGGTGAAATAAATAAATCGGATTGCGAGAAAGGAACAGACTGTCTCCTCAGGATTAACACTGAAGGAATTTGGGGGGCATAAGACTTATTTTTTTGTGTGGCTGGAAGCAGCAGAATGGCTTTCAAGAGTAACTTGGAGTAACTTGGAGGTGGTAGTGGAAGATCGGAGAGACCGGGTGCCGAGTTGCCTGACGGGTCGGATGGGCGCTGCTTTCCTCTAATCTTGAGTGTATTCGGAACCTTTTTGGACCCCTACCCCCGCTCTACTGTTGTGCTTTTTAAAAGCGACTTAATGAGATCGTTATGGAGAGTTGTACTTGAATACAGGAAGAGCAATGAGGAGTGTCTGTAAGACGGGAGAACTGTAATATTATAGCCAAACAGTGCTTTCTCTTTCGAATTCCCTTGTTGCGAGTAGCTTTGCTCCCTCTTATTACTTTTGCTGGACAGACATTTGGTCTTTATACTGTTCATTCCTTCATGCTACTGCCTGTTTAACATTAACTTAATGAGTAATTACTCAAATTACTGTATTAATAGGCTGATTGAAACTGTTCTGCAAGTTTAAGTAAGTTGTTGGGGTATATTTGTTTTGGAAAATTAAGAGTTAAAATTCATTGGTGTGAATTAATATTAAACGATTTATTGAAGGGGAGACAGGAAATAAGGTAGATAAGGTAGATAATTGATTAAATAGCAAAGTAACTCGTTAATAGATTAAAATATTGATTAATTATTGGGATAGTATAGAGCAATAACTAGTACCTTTGGGCTCATTTTAGTTATACACTACCCTGGGGGAGGTTCCTCTGCTTAACAGAAATGTCTAGCTCCTCAACTAAGACCAGATAGAAGCTCCCGACATCAGCAGCAGCTACGGCTCCAATTATGACCCCTCCTACTCTGCATAAATCTCTAGAGGTTGTAGCTGTGGCTGAGAAGACTCCTACGCTCCAAGGAATTCAGAATTTACTATATTCTATACAGGAAGCAATGACAAAAAACCAGGAAGCCACAGTGAAGGATCTGGCTGAACTGAAACAGGAGATGGGAGGCATGCGGGGGGAAATGAAACAGATCTCTGAGAGATGAATGATGTGTGTGTGACAATGGAAAAACACGAGGACCAGATTCAGGAAGTAGCTACAAAGGTGGAGAAGGTTGAGGTGGTGATAGAGAGGCGTGAGTTGCGACAGCTATTGGTCAATAAGCAGCTTGAAGACGATATAGTTCTGCTTGAAATGGAGAAGTCTGCACATATCCTGAGATTCCAAAATGTTAGGGAGGAGTCGGAAGAAAATTTGGAAGATAAGATGGTTGAGATGGTGACAGGGATACTGCAGAAAGACCCACAAGTGATGCACAGTGGTATTAACGAGTGTTTCCAGGTTTTTACATCATTTACAAGGAGACAGAACCTCCCGAGGGAAGTTCATATAAAATTCAATAAGAGATCGTTACGGGAGGAAGTATATCAGAGATCAAAGGACCAGGTGATAAAATACGCTGGTAAACAGGTTGCTGTTTTGAGACAGGTGCCGAAGAAAGTGCGAGACTGAAGATGAAAGTACCAAGCTCTGACAACACAATTAAGAAAATATAATGTGAGATATAAGTCGTTACTTCCAGACGGGCTTTTGGTGTCATGGCAGGGGAAGAGAGTATGCCTTGAAACCCCGCAGGAAGCTGATGAATTTCTTGAGAATGAATTTACAACCTCGGAAAGGGAAGGAGGAAGGGAAAGTGAATATAAGGTAGATATTAAGGGTGAGAAAGGAGGGCAGGAGGAGAAGGGAGCGGTAGGAGTAAGGGAAGGAGAAGGGGAGAGCAATCAACGGGTAACCAGACAGACGACTAGGGCAAAGAACGCAGATAGATAAAGATGGGGGAGGAAATATATTTGTTCTCATTAAATATAAATGATTTGAATGCACAGGTGAAGAGGAAGCAGGTATTCAAGAATTTACTAAAATTGAAAATGGATGTTATATGTCTCCAGGAAGTGCATATTAAAAAACAATCTGAATGTGTTTTGCAATGTCCTGAACTTGATAAGCTATATGCTATGTTAGCAGATAAGAAGCAAAGAGATGTGGTCTTCTATGTTAGGACCTACTTGGAACCTAAATTAGTTTATATGGATGATGAGGGAAGAATTCTAATGTTGGAAATATGTATAGGCCAGCTACAGGTCCTCTTGGTGGGAATATATGCTCCAAATAACGGACAGTCTGATTTCTATCAAAAGGTGTGTCAAAAACTTGTCGATCTGCAATATGACCATATATCTATATTAGGCGATTTTAATGCAGTAATTGACAGGGATTTGGATTATTTACCAGGGAACAGTCAAAAGAGAGAAAATTTCCGAAATGGAGTCAATGGTACAATTAGATGTCAAACCGAATGGCAAATTGATGTATATGATGACATGTTATTTGGTATACGTAATAGATTTTTCTCGACTATCCTATGTACATAATGGGACAACTTTACTTCATTTTCACTCTATGATGTAGACCGCTATAGATTTAATGTTTGTTTGATGCATAAGACAAAAAAAAACCAAACAAACAAACTTGGACCACACATTTTCTGACTAGTTTTTATCCCAGAATTATAATTGCACTCAACAATGAACTAAAGGGAACTGGTTTGGCATCGTGGCGAGACAGTCAGGGAATTAGCGGGCTCCAATGATCCCTGCAAAACCCCCGGCTGATGAACCACTGCTGATGGGTCTTCGGACCAGAACCATCCTGCAGGGACAGGGGAGAAAGAGAGGCACCTTGGACGACCAAAAGGAACAGGCAAGTTCCTCGAAGGTCAGAGGGAACTCTCTGTGACTCGGCGGCAGGGGGCAGCAGCCATGGCGGCTGCCACGAAGCTGGGACAACCGGATCAAGTATTGAGCAGGAGGAAAGTGGAACAGAATGGAGTTTTTCGAAGCCAGATGAGTGACAGCCAACCCAGGCTTGTAATAACATCAAGGGAAATATATTTTAACTACAAGACCCTAGAGATAAAATAGCGGCTAAGGAGCATGGGGGCAAAGAAGATTTTGAAATGTAACTTTAAAGAGACAAAAAACCCAATAGAAAATTGATTTTTGAATAAAATTAATTGGAAACGTTAAACATTGAGACATGGTCAAAGGATTGGAAGAGTTTAAATTTGGACTGGACTTTAATAAAAAGATTTGATACTTTTAAAACTAAAAAGAAAAAGAGAAGCCAAGTAAGATTGTTATGTAACTGAAACAAGATGGATACTTGTTAAACAATTGGAAATTGTGGATTGCAGAGAGACACCTTCTGGAGTAAAAAGGAACATTGCAACTTGGTTTTTGTTTTGGAAATTGTGAACTTTACAGATAACAACTGTGAGAATCTGTGGAGGATTTCTTTGTCTGCAGGCAGCTTGACTATGGGGGGGGGGGTGGAGAAAAGAAAAGAGGAACCACAATGGAACTCTTACAATTGGGATAACATCAACTTAAAAAGAATAAAATGGTGCAGGAATTAGAGAAGGAACAAATTGATGTATATGATTTGGAATGGAAATAAGAAAAATAATTAAAATGCCACATGGAAGACAAAATTAGAGGACATTGAAGCTGAAATGAAGTATATACAAGCAGACAAGAAAATGAAGAAACAAGACATAACGGCTGGGAATAAAGAAGACAAAGACAATGTGATTAAATATGAATAAGTAATGCACAGGTGGATAGTAATAATAAAAAGGAAGTTTTTAGAGACTATATTGTGAAAAACAATAGTTATAAAGATGATTACAATGGGATTAACAGTGAAAGAATTGGGGAATATGGGGTAAAATAGAAAAGTCCAAGACTTTGATCTACAAAATAACTATATTGAGATTAATGATGGTTAACAGAAATATGAGAGGAATATGTTACAGATATTTAAAATTGAAATATGGATGGAAATTTTAATATATGAGAAATAGACTATGTTAAAAGAAAATATATCAATGGACATAATGAATCAATTTTTATGAAGATGTTATATGGTATTACTTGAGAATAATTGATGACGATAAAAACTGGGATATTGTTTAAATACCTATAACAATTGCAATAATTTTAATATTTTCAATAACTTTAATATTTTAATATTTTCAATATTTTTGATAATATATCTATCTAAGCAAAAATGAAAAGATTGAAATAATATAGGACTATGAATTACAAATAAGAATTACTCAAACTGGTTTTTATACAAATGGTATGGTTAAAAAGATAGAATTGTGGGAAATAATTCAAAAATTGTATTGTAGTCTTGTTTGAATTAAGAACTATGTTTCAATGTTACATTACTATATTTTTGGGATTAGAGATAGGATCTAAATTTGGTGAAGTAATAGGGAAATAAAGATTTATTGAGCATTATATGAAGTAAAAAATGTGGGGAAGTTTTAGAAAGGGAAATAAGATTTTGAAACATAAACATCTTTGACCTGTATTCTTAATAGTGAGGATTTAGGCTAAGAATTGTGAAATGTATTATGAGGTATTAATTGAATTGAGATTTAAAATGGATTAATAGAAGGGTAATTGTTTTGATTAAATAAATAAGAGTAAACTTTTTATAAGATAGTAATAGGGGAGATAGGTGATTTAAGATTAAGTATTGTTAATAGTGAGGATTTAGGGTAAGAATTGTGAAATATACTATGAAGTATTAATTGAATTAAGATTTAAGGGGGGTTAATAGAAGAGTAATTGCTTTGATTAAGTAAATTTAATTTAATTTTTTTTAAAGATGGTATTAGTTGAGATAGGTGAGTTAAGATTAAGAAATAAGTGTTATGGCAAAATAGAATATACAAAATTTTGTTAAGGATGGGGGGAAAAACTGTATAAATTGATGACCAGATTAGGGCTCTGTTCTGAAAAGATGTAATTTGTGGGTTGGGGGAAAAAAAACTTTTTGCAAAAAAAAAAACCAATGAATTAAAGGGCCACCATCAGTGAGCTGTTGGACAGCATTACTTGGTTTGACAATAAAGCAGGGGTGAAATGCTCCCGGTTCGGGCCGGATGGCCCGATCCGGTAGCAAAAATCCCTGCCCCACCCCATGCCCAGCTGAGCTGTGCAATCATCAGAGGCTGTTTTTTTTTACTTTTAAAAGCATTTTTTCTACAACCTCTTCAGCTGGTAAAATGCTTTTAAAAGTGGGGAAAAAAGCCTCTGATGATCGCATGGCTCAGCTGGGATCATCAGAGGCTTTTAAAAGCATTTTTTCTACAACTTCTTCAGCTGAAGAGGTTGTAGAAAAAATGCTTTTAAAAGCCTCTGATGATCCCAGCTGAGTTGCCTGATCATCGGAGGCTTTTAAAAGGATTTTTTTACAACCTCTTCGTCTGAAGAAGTTGTAGAAAAAATGTTTTTAAAAGGAAAGAAAGCCTCTGTCGATCAGGCAACTCAGCTGGGATCATCAGAGGCTTTTAAAAGGATTTTTTTTACAACTTCTTCAGCCAAAGAGGTTGTAGAAAAAATGGTTTTGAAAATAATAATAATAATAATAATAATAATAATAATAATAATAATAATAAAGTTGGCCACGCCCTTTCAATCATATTACCACCACCACCACCAAGCCATTCCCACAGAACCGGTAGTAACAAATTTTACATTTCACCACTGCAATAAAGTTGTTGTTGTTGTTGTTGTTGTTGTTGTTGGTTAATCTTTAATGAGATTCACAGCCTTTGAAGCTGTTGTTGTTGTTATTATTATTATTGTTGTTGTTGTTGTTGTTGTTGTTGTTATTGTTATTCAACTATAATGGATCTAGTCCTGTTTCAGACAAGCAGCTGCATATTGCACAGGTGCAGTTACCAAATAGTCATTGTAGTACTTTAAAAATGTATGACTTATTTAAATTTAATCAACTTACTGGCGTGAAACGGCTTCAGTGAGGTGATTCCACTAAAGTTTCATCACATTGAAACATGCATATGTGGTGTCGAATCTGCAATATTATTCCCAAATACTGGGTTCAGTTGGCCAACATAGGAAAAAGCAGCATAACTCTGAAAATCCATCTTTCTCATTCTACCATTCAAAACAGAACAATTATGTCTCCAGTGGCTGGGTAGATCATCTTTTCATATAGCCTGAAAGACCTTATTCTATATTATTCACTTATAAATTAAAGAACATTTTATAAAAATGTTTATGATTGTCATGGAAAATGTAATAAACATACTTGAGCTGCAGGTGTAGGTTATTCATTCTTTAATCAATAGCTTCTGATTTTTAAAAAGAAGTATAAAAAAAGTATTTTATAATACTTTTATACTAGTAACTATACTACTACTTGTACTACAAAAATTTGTCCTGAATGAAATGATGCATCATAGAGTAACAATGTCAACAATGGTAGCTTAAATGGGCCAGTTTACGGAATGCCTGGACCCATTATTCTGAGGGAATGAAATTTGAGAAGTTGAGGAAGGAAGGAAGGAAGGAAGGAAGGAAGGAAGGAAGGAAGGAAGGAAGGAAGGAAGGAAGGAAGGAAGGAAGGATTCATTTATGTGCTAAAGTAGAGTCTGCCTCATTTGCACTGTCTGCTGTGGCTTAATGAAGCATTCAAGCCACAAGATGATACAATTGGGCAAGCCAAAAAAAACTCCTCAGTAGGCAGAGCCTATAATGCACAACTATTGAAGGTTTTCAGTTGTTGGCTCAGTGTAGAAATATGCTTATCTGTCAAATCTACCAAATACATCATCAGGTATAAAAGGGAGTGATTAGGCAATTTTTGCATTGAACAGTAAAGACCAAATCACAGAGTACTTGACAAGCAGATATATTGAGTCCTCTAAAGCTGTTGCTTCAGCTGCTGAATTTCAAATTCACAAAACCAGCTGTTGTTTGCCTTCAAGTATACCTTCCACAATTGCATCAAGAGTTTCTTTTAAGATAATGCTGCTGTAAGGTAAAGGTAAAGTTTCCCCTTGCACATATGTGCTAGTTGCTCCCGACTCTAGGGGGTGGTGCTCATCTCCATGTCAAAGCTGAAGAGCCAGCACTGTCCAAAGACGTCTCTGTGGTCATGTGGCAAGCATGACTAAATGCCAAAGATGCACGGAACGCTGTTACCTTCCCACCAAAGGTGGTCCCTATTTTTCTACTTGGATTTTTTACTTTCGAACTGCTAGGTTGGCAGAAGCTGGGACAAGTAATGGGAGCTCATCCCATTATGCAGCACTAGGGATTTGAACCGCTGAATTGTTGACCTTTTGATTGACAAGCTCAGCATCTTAGCCACTGAGCCACGACTGAATAATAATAGAATCAGAATCAACCAGAATTTGTGGATCTTTTCAAACACAACCCATTTGCAAAAACACTGTACTATATGGATGTTCCAAGATTCTATACTTGATCTAATAAGAAATGGGAAAGAAGAAATATTGGGAAAGAGTGGAGGAGTTCTGTGGAATTTTTGAAGCCAATGTCAGGGGTGTCAAACTTGATTTCATTGAGAGCCGCATCAGGGCTGTGTTTCACCTTGGTGGGGGGACCTGGCCAGACTGATGTCACTTGTGTCAGGGTGTGCCTGTGACCCGAGCACTCTGCCAGTAAAAACAGGCTCTTAAGCTCCATTTTCGGCTGCAACGACCTCCTGCAGAGCCCTCTGCCAGTGAAAATGGAGCTCATGCGGCTCTTACAAGCTTTATTTTCAGCCATGATGGCCTCCTGCAGCCCTCTGCCAGGGCTTTGCAAACAAAGAAATCCTCCCCCGAAGGTTCTCATGGCATTTTATCTGTAAAGTTCACAATTTTCCAAAACAAAGACCAAGTTGCAATTATTCCTTTTTACTCCTGAAGGTGTCTCTCTACAATCCACAATTTCTGATTATCAAACAAGTATCCATTTTGTTTCATTCTGCATCAACAATCTTATTTAACTTCTCTTTTTCTTTTTTAGCTTTAAAAATATCAAATCAGTTTTGTAGTCCAGTCCAAATTTATACAACTCTTTTCACTTTTTTTTTCCTTTTTTCTTTCATTTATACGACACTTCTGTTTTAAAGCTTATTATCCATTCTCTTTATTTTTCTTGAAATTCGAAAAACAAAGGAAAAAGAAAGGATCTATTTATTTATTTCTGATCCTTTAACCAATCTAGAGAAATCTGGGGCAATTTCTCTAGTTATTTAAAATTTTCTAATAGTTTTGTTCAAAAGTCAATTTTCCATCAGGTTTTTATCCCTTTAAAATTGCGCTTCAGAATCTTCTTTTCTCCCCCCCCACCCCGCTCATTAGCCGCTGTTTCATCACTAGGGGTCTTAAAGTTACAAAGATGTTTTCCTTATTGTTGTTTCAAACCATGGGTTGGCTGTCACTCGCCCGGCTTCCAAAAACTCTGTTCCATTCATCACTCCTGCTCAATGCTTAATCCGGTTGCTCCAGCTTCGTGGCAGCCGCAATGGCTGCCATCTCCTGCCGCTGAGTCATAGAGAGTTTCCTCTGACCTTCGAGGAACTTGCCTATTCCTCTTGGTCTTCCGAGGTGCCTCTCCTTCTTCCCCGTCCCTACAGGACAGTTCTGGTCTGCAGACCTATCGGCAGCGGTTCTTCAGTCCAGGTTTTCACAGAGTTCATCAGAGCCTGCTAATTCCCCGACTGTCTCGCCATGACACCAAACCAGAAGTCCTGCATTCCACAGAGGATTATATCAGACGGGGGTACAGTTTACCATAAGGTTCTGGCAGAAGTTCCTAGAATGAGTGGGTAGCAAACAGGGTCTCAGTTCAGCCTTCCATCCTGTCATGAATGTGGCGGCAGAAAGAGCAAATGCCATGGTTGAACGGTATCTACGTTGTTATGTGAACCATCAGCAAAACAATTGGGCCGAACTACTCCCTTATGTGGAAGTAGCATATAACAACGCAGTACACAACAGTACCAGATTCACTCCATTCAGAGTAGCTAGGGGGAGAGAGTTCATGCCTATACCTGAGTGTCCCTCAACTGTTACAGAGGACACGGATGTGCAGGAATGGATGGCCCAAGCACAACAGGTGTGGAAGTCTGTTACAACAGCTCTACAACAGGCAGCAGACAAATATAAGCGGCAGGCAATAAAGCCCGACAACCCCAAGAACCATTTTCTGTGGGCCAACAGGTCTTTCTATCTGTGAAATATTTGAATCTACGCCTCCCGAGTAGGAAACTAGGACCAAAATACATTGGTCCCTTCCTGGTAGTACGTGTAATCAACCCGGTATTGGTGCAGCTCAAGTTGCCTTGACTGTTGGGGAAAACACATCCTGTCTTCCACTGTAGCCTACTCTGCCTGGTACATTCATCCACCCTATGGAAAACAAACCCTGCACCACCCCCTCCAATAATGGTGGATGGTGACCAGCACTATGAAGTCAAAAAGGTGCTGGGCTCATGATGGTATAGGGGTAAGCTCCAATACTTTCTCCTGTGGAAGGGATATCCCATCTCCGAATCCTCCTGGGTCCCAGAAAGAGATGTAAATGCTCCGCAACTGATCACTAGGTTCCACAAAAAGTATCAAAGGAAACCAGGGGGGAGGGAACAATACTTCCACAACCCATGTCTTACTGCGATCTTTCTGTTACAGACACTGTCTCAGTGGTAGAGGTGGCTGCATGTCAGCTCCAGCCGGCCCAGAGCTGCCATTCAGAGGGAGCCGCGCATCCAATGTCCAGCACAGTTACCATCCCACCAAGCCCAGCTGAAATGTTGCCACAACATCAAGAGGTGTAAGCTCTGTGGCCACGCCAAACTCTACCTGTGCCAGAAGCAACCGGAATCCGACCGGCCTGAGAAACCTTGCTGAACTGCCAGGATGCCACGTGGCTGCCAAACAGCTGAGGGATGTGGCGATGACATCACCCAGGACAGCAGAGAAGGCCGAAAGAGGCCTGAAAGGCAGTAGGTGGGGGCTGGAGGAGGGAGAACCCAGCCGAGTAGATAGGAGGTTTTGGCAGGCAGGCAAACTGGGGGTGTAATTATTATGCTGGTTTAATGCCGAGAGCAATTACTCCGGGACACGTGGGAGGAAAGACATGTGTGATTGGGTGATGGAAGGGGTGGTGTTTATTGTATAAAAGGTAACAGGGAGCATGGGCATGTAGCCCTATCAAAAGATTCAATAGAGATTGTCAGTACGTGCCAGGAAGTTAATAAAAGAAGGCAGCAACAGACCACATTTGTGTCCTTTCTTTTGCATTCTGTTTGGAACCTGACAGGTGGGCAATCTGGGAGAAGGAAGCGTTTGCAGTGCAGTGGGCACTCCTGACTTGGTGACATCTTCTTGAGGGTGCTTCACAGCTGCTTGAGGTGTGGACGGATCATAAGAACTTGGAAGCCCTCCAAACCCCAAGAAGGTTGTCCCCAAAACAGGCAAGGTGGGCGCAGCACTTCCAGAGGTTCTCATTTCATCTGAAGTACATTCTAATTGGAAAAAACTTCCTAGCCAATGCCTTATCCCAAAGGCCCCAATATAACAGCAAACAGAGGAGGTAGTGGAAGTCCTCGTACCACCCAGACAGCCAGTGAACAGAGTAACAGTGGATGACATGCCATGCAACCTGTTCCAAGACAAGATAAGAGTAGCATTACTAACTAATCCATGGCTAGCCAGTAATTGAATTCTAATGACTCTCAAGGAGGGTTTGGCATAGAAGGAGGAGAAACTATATATCCCTAGCAGCCTACGGACTGCTCTATTGAAACATTGCCATGAAGCCAAGCCGGCTGGCCATTTCGGTTTTCTGAAGACATTGCATCTAGTAAGGAGACAGTTTTGGTGGCCTCGGATGCGGGTGGACATTGAGGAATACATGAAGGGGTGTCCAACGTGCACATCGACCAAATCAAGGATGGGAAAGCCGCTCAGTCTGATACAGCCAGTGGCTGATCCTCAGCGTCCATGGGATGAAATCGCTATGGATTTCATAGTCGACCTCCCAAGTAGCAACGGCTATACTGTAATCTGGACAGTAGTGAATCTGTTCTTGAAACAGGCTCATTTCGTGCCATGCAAAGGGATACCATCCACGCGGTGACTAACGAGCCAGCTTCTCCAACAAATCTACTGCCTTCATGGGGTACCAAGATGAATTGTATCGGACAGAGATGTGCAGTTCACCATTAAATTCTGGAGGGAGTTCATACGTCTGATAGGATCAACTCAAGAGCTGAGTTCAGCATTCCATCCCAACACCAATGGGGTGGTTGAACGAGCCAATGCTATGATGGAACATTACCTGCAGTGCTACGTGTCCTACCAGCAATCAGACTGGTCAAGTCTCCTATCTTTCACCAAGGTGGCCTATAACAACATGGTGCACCACAGCACAGGCCTGTCACCTTCCCGGGTGTTGTATGACATGAAATTTCTGGTGATCCCAGAACTAAAATCAGAACCTCAAACCACAGACACCCCAACAGGGTGGGGGGAAAAGATTTGCATGGTGTGGCCTCAGGTAAAGGCAGCCTTATGGAGGGCTGCAGAAGAATATAAATTGCAGGCAGATAAGAGAAGGGCAGATCATAAGCCTTTCCAGGTGAGGGATCGGGTTTACCTGTCCACAAAATACCTGAAACTCAGAATATCCAGTAGAAAACTGGGGCCGAAATATTTGGGACCATTCACAATAACCTGAGTGATCAACCCTGTAACAGTTGCCCTAAAGCTACCACCACTACTGGGTAGAATACATACTGTCTTCCACAGTAGCATTTTGAAACCCATAGCAACTGAACGGATCAGGACCCCTTAATCCGCTGGGTCCAGTACATACTGACCACTATGAAATAGGCAGAATATTGGACTCCAGACTGCATAGGGGCAAGGTCAATACCTAATGCAATGGAAGGGGTACCCATTCACCAATGCTACTTGGGTGGCAGTGCCAGACATCCACACCTCACAGCTACTAAGGTGATTTCACTGCAAATATCCAAACAAGCCAGGGGGACCAGGTTACACAACCGACAACACTAACACTTCTGCTTTCTCCCTTACAGGTGGATCCCTTGTAGAGGGGAGCTGCCTGTCAAGCCCTAGCCAGGACTCGACACACATGGGGGGGAGAGACTGGGAGACGCAGTGGTAGAAGCTACCTGTAATGGAGCTGGGACAGTGGTGGGTGGCCGATTCAGGCAGCAGACAGACGGCTGGCATTGAGAGGCTGTTGGTGAGGCATCGGGGCCCTGTCAGCAAAGTTGGAGAAGCTTCCAGCTCCTCAAGGCATGGCATGTCAGCTTGTGATGACGTCCCAGAGCACCGGAGAGCTGCGGAAGGGCGGGAATTATAAAAATCCCAGCAAACAGCTGAGGGGGTGGTGGTTTCAGATGCCGGGTGATGGTTAATCAGGACTAAATGGATAAATAGCACAGAGAGGCAGTTGCTCTCAGCGCTGACTTTGACCCACTTACACACCTTGTTCTGCCTTTCGGCTGTGTTCTGCAAATAAAGCTTTGAGACCATCTTCATTTACTGGTCTTGTTTTTGAACCACACAGACCTGGAGATGACAGGCTGAGAATATGTCCCTGTGAGCTTAAGACTGGAAGTATTACAGCACAGTCACAACTCAAAGCTGGCCGGTCACTTTGGGTTTTTGAAAACCTTGCACCTCGCTAGAAGGTAATTCTGGTGACCAAAAATGAAAGTGGATGTGGAAGATTATGTAAAGAGCTGTGCCACCTGTGCAGCCATGAAAATGAGGCTAGGAAAGCCCCCTGAACTCCCTCAACAAATGGCAAGCCCCAGCAAACCTTGGGAGAAAATTGCAATGGATTTTATAGTCAAACTCCCAGAGAGTGGGGGGAACACAATAATCTGGACAGTCATTGACTTATTTTCCAAGCAAGCCCACTTTATTGCTTGCTCCAGATTGCCTTCTGTGAAAAAACTGGCAAAGCTGTTAATCAAACAAATCTACTGCCTACACGGAATCCCTGCCAAATCATCTCAGATTGAGGAGTCCAGTTTACAGTCAAGTTCTGGAGAGAGTTGGAATTCGACCGGAAGCGTCGCAGCAAGACATTTAGGGAATTAGTGGGCTCTGATGAACTCTGCGAAAACCCGGACTGAAGAACCATTGCCGAGGGGTCTGCGGACCAGAACTGTCCTATAGGGACAGGGAACAAGGAGAGGCACCTTGGAAGACCAAGAGGAACAGGCAAGTTCCTCGAAGGTCAGAGGAAACTCTCTATGACTTGGCAGTGGAGGACAGTAGCCATTGCGGCTCTCACGAAGCTGGGGCAACCAGATTAAGCATTGAGCAGAAGTGATGACTGGAATGGAATTTTTTGAAGCTGGGTGAGTGACAGCCAACCCATGGTTGAAACAACAATAAGGGAAAAAAATTAACTTTAAGACCCCTAGTGATAAAACAGCAGCTAATGAGCATTGGGGGGGGGGAGAAAAGAATATTTTGAAGCGTAATCTTAAAGGGACAAAAACCCGATGGAAAATTGACTTTTGAACAAAATTATTTGGAAATAATTTGGAAAATTTTAAATAACTAGAGAAATTGCCCCAAGATTGGTTAAAGGATCAGAAAGAAATAAACAGATCCCTTTTTCCCTCTTTCTTTTTTGAATTTCAAGAAAAACAAAAGAGAATGGACAATGAGCCCTATAACAGAAGTGTTTTATAAATAAAAGGAAAAAAGGAAAAAAGAAGTGAGAAGAGCTGTTTAAATTCGGACTGAGCTATAAAACTGATTTTATATTTTTAAAGCTAAAAAGAAAAAGAGAAGCTAAGTAAAATTGTTAATTGTAGATTGAAACAAAATGGATATTTATTAAACAATCGAAAATTGTGGATTGCAGAGAGACACCTTCAGGAGTAAAAAGGAATATTGCAACTTGGTCTTTGTTTTGGAAAATTGTGAACTTTACAGATAACAGCCATGAGATCTTTTGGGGAGGATTTCTTTGTTTGCAAGTGGCTTGACTTTGGGGGGAAAAAAAGGAATACGACAGAACTTTTAAAATCGGAATAATATTAACTCAAAAAGAATAAAATGGTGCAGGAAATTAGAGAAATGATTAAATTGATGTACTTGTCATGGAAAATGGAAATAAGGGAAATAACTACAATGTTACATGGAGGATTAAAATCTGAGGACAAAAGCTGAGATGGAGCATACGCAAGCGGACAAGGAAATGAAGATGGAGAAGCAAGAAATAGAGGCTGAAAATAAAGAAGATAAAGACAATGTGATTAAATATGAAGAAGTAACTGAACATGTGGATAGTAATAATAAAAAGGAGGTTTTTAGAGATTACATTGGGATTAACAATGAAAAAAAGAGCATGGAAAGAGACAAATAAGGAAGGGAGGATGGAACAGAAAGAATATAAAGAACTTAAATGATTACACTGGGATTTACAGTGAAAAGATAAAAAAAGAGAGAAAAAGGGTGGAAAATAACAGCAAATATAGGGCAAAATAGAAGAGTTCAGGACTGAAATACAAAATGATAATACTGGGATAAATAGTGGGATAAACAGTGGTGAAACAAAAAAGAGAAAAGAGAGGGGGAACAACGGGGAATATAGGGCAAAACAGGAGAGATCAGGATTTTAAGGCACAAAAGGAAAAAGGGGGAAAGAAAAAGGTAAAAATAAAAATGAAAAGGGAAAAAAGGAAAGAAATGAAAGAGGAATATGATGTATATGACTAGAATTGAAATATGAATTGTAATAAGAAATAATGTTAAATCATATGATGGTGAAAATGAATTGAAAAATAATTGCAATAATAATTGAAATGTTTTTAATGGTTTACGATGGTGTGTGTACAAATGATTAAGTGATGATTTGGAATAATACAGAGGGAAAACTATGTTTAGAGGATAATAGAATATTTTTAAATTCAACTAAGGTTTTTTTTCCTTCTGGTTCATATATAAATAAAAAGATATCTATATAATCAATTGATTTATATTAAAATGTTGGATTGTATTAGTTAAGGAAATGTATGTTATAAAATAAGTGGGTTTATTATTAATATAAGAATTAAATAACTGTAACACCATATAATTAATTAATTTGATGATGGATATAAAAATTAGATGATAATAGGAAGGGGTTTAATATAGAATAGAAGGGGAAATGGAATTTGGTCAAA
The DNA here is from genome assembly GCA_012654045.1 of Ptyas mucosa. Classification (NCBI taxonomy): domain Eukaryota; kingdom Metazoa; phylum Chordata; class Lepidosauria; order Squamata; family Colubridae; genus Ptyas; species Ptyas mucosa. Next base: position 27,723,569 of record WNWU01013815.1, on the reverse strand, counting down.
ATTAGAGATGAAAATGAAGGGTAATATTGGTACAAAATAGATGAAAATAAATGTCATGGCAAAAAAGGAGGTATAGAAATTGTAATTTTAGTTGAAAGGACTAAAAATTGTTTAAAATTGTTAATTGGCCGAATACTCTGTTCAGCAAAAATACATTGTATGTTTGTGTGTGTGTTTGTGTAAAAAATAAAAAAAAACTTTACAAAAAAAAAGGTTCTGGAGAGAGTTCTTGAGATCTGTCGAGTCCACACAGGGGCTTAGCTCGGCTTTCCATCCAAGTACGAACAGTGTGGTGGAACAAGTGAACACAATGGTGGAACAGTATATAAGATGTTAGTGTTGTGGCTCTGGCCTCCGAGCCTGTCTTATCGGAGGGAGAAGACTCCGAAAGGGAAGGAGAGGAGTTGGCAAGGCCTCCCTCTCCAGGACCCTCCTCTCTGGCAATGCCTCCGGTGTCCTCCGAAGGCCAAGAGATAGGCCAGGAGCCAGGCACTTCTGAGCAGCCGCAGCTGGACAGTGACGGGGATGAGTCTTGGCTGGACCCCAACAGCGGCGCAGAGATAAGCGCGTGCAACAAAGAAGGAGGCGTGCCAGGGATTAAGCTGAGTCACTGGACCACACCCCACAGGGTATAAAAGAGGGTGTGGTGGCCAGTCAAGGCTTGTGACGAACAAAGCTGAAAGCTACCACGCCATTCTGCATTGCCAGACTCTTGCTATATGCTCTGCTGGAATTGATTCTTGGACTGGACTTGATTACTCTGTAACTGTTGTGGACTTATTTTGATGTTATGAAAGAGGAGTGAAAACCTCCCTTCGTAAGTAAAGACTTTTGGCAGGCAGCCACTAGGTTGCTGTGCTGCTGCCAATTCCGTTATCAAAGGAAATTTTTGTCTGTTGGTGTGTTTTAACTCTTGGATGACTGCTGGTATGCATGTGTGAGACGGGGACAGAACAGTTATGTGGATTGCCAACAAGAGAAATGGATAGGTCTATTACTGTTTGCAGAAGTGGCTTACAATAACACTGTGCATAGCAGTACCGGACTGACCCCTTTTCAAGTTACCAGTAGCATGGAATTTGTCCCCATGCCTGAACTGCCCAGAGAACCACCCGCCCCCCTCTTCTGTGTCTTTAGGAGAATATATGGAGTCTCTGAAAAAGGGGTGGGAGAATACTAAAAAGTGCTGGCAGAGGCGGCAGAGGAATATAAAAAATAGGCAGAAAAGCACCGTTCCCTACAACCCCCCTTCTGTGTGGGAGATAAAGTGTTTCTATCCACCAAATACATATTGAGACTGCCTAGCAAGATAGTTGAGACTACCTAGCAAGAAGTTGGGACCTAAGTTTCTAGGTCCCTTTGCAATAGTGAAAATAATTAACCCAATGACAGTCCAGCTTAGTCTCCCCCACATTCTAGGGAAAATTCACCCTGTGTTTCATTTTAGCTTACTGAAACCAGACTTTGGGTCTAGATTGAGACCCCAAACCCAACCACCTCCTCCTCCTATAGTGATACAAGGGGAAACCTATTATGAGATGAAAAAAATTTTAGATTCTAGATTATACAGAGGTCAATTACAGTATTTAGTTCATTGGAAAGGGTACCCTTTGTCTGAAGCTACTTGGGTTAAGAGTTGGAATGGCAGATACCGTATTTTTCGGAGTATAAAACGCACCTTTTTACTCCCCAAAAGGGGGTGAAAATTTAGGTGCGTCTTATACACCGAATGTAGCCCTGCCCACCCACTGGCCCCCACCCTTTGGCCTCTTCCTCCCAGCACTTACCTCCTTGCAAGCAAACAGCAAGAAAAAACAGCCCCATTCAGCTTCTGCATAGGCTAATTAGCACAAGTTGATTAGATTGGCCTCCCGACTCTCAGCTGATTTGCTCTCAGCTGTTTTGTGCAGGCTCTTTTGCAAGCTCTTGTTTTGCAAGCTCTTTGCTTGCTGCAGATTTTTTTTTTCCCTAGCTAAAGCAAAACTGAAAGTAAATCAGGTTCTGCTGCAACATGACAAAATGAGGCAGGGAGAGAGATTTCTTTTTCTTTTTGTTCACCAAAAAACGTAGGTGCAAACAATGGGAAATTTATGGCAAATGGCAAAAGAGGAGAGTTCAAGATTTTAAAACAGAAAAGAAAAAAAGCTCTATTTAACTAGGGAATTGTAATAATTGAGATGCTATTAATTCTATATTGTGTTGAAAGCAGAAATGGTTAAGTTGTGGTTTGGAAGAATATATGGGGGAAATTATTTGGTTTATTATTATTGGTAAATATAATTAATTGATTTTTAAGAAATTGGATTGCATGGAAATAATTGGAATGTTCATGTTCATATTGATTAATATACAAAAAAGATAGTTATAACTAATTGATTTATATTAAAATGTTGAATTTGTATTAAACAATTGTAATATTAAATAATTAACCAATGTGAGGATGGATATAAAAATAGATGACAATAGGAAGGGGTATAATATAGAATAGAAGGGAAAAATTGAATTTGATTAAGATTAGAGATGAGGATGAAGGGTAATATTGGTTTTTTAAAAAAATAGATGAGGAATAAATATGGCAAAAAGGAAATATAGAAATTGTAAATTTAATTGAAATGACTAAACACTGTTTAAATTTGTGAACCAGCCAAATAGTCTGTTCAAAGATAATACATTGTATGTTTGTATGTGTTTGTCTAAAAAAAAAAAACCCTTAAAAAAACAACCCAAAAAGATAGGTGTGTCTTATAGTCCGGTGCGTCTTATACTCCGAAAAATACGGTAGATTGGTTAAGCAATTCTATGACAAATATCCTGATAAGCCAAAGGTGTGGAGCCCAGTCCTTGGGCTCGCCACAATTGGGGGGGACAACGCGGGAGTACGGAGGCGAAAGCAGCAATACCTGGCAGAGGTGTCACCTACCAGCATGTGTCCTGGATCATGGGAGACACCGAAGAGCCCATGCACCTCTTGGCTGAACACTGGCATGGAAGGCTGCTGGGGAAATAGCCTGACGTACTTCTTAGTCACCTATGCCAGATGTTAGCTGCCGGGGAGGGGAATGCTGTAGGATAATTGGGTAATTGATGGTTGGGTAATTGGATATTTAGGAGGACAAAAGCCAGATAATTTGGGGGTGGAGAGTGGGGGATAAAAACAGCACTGGAAGGCGGCTGTTCCCAGCACTGATTTCACATATCTCATTGCATTTTCACCGAGTTCTGTGGCTTGGATGAAATAAAGACACAGCTGCAGCTACCATTGTTATCATGTGATGTTGGCTTTATTGTAGTTCCAGCCAGGTCAGCCCTGACAGTCTGAGAGAAAGTCAGTGCTCTATTTCTTTTCAACAATTCCCTCTGCTCGCTGCTTGCAGTTCCTTTCTGGATGGGACACTGGAGTCTGTAATGGCGGAGGCACTGTGCTGGAGGTATGACAGAGGAGGAGATGCAGGACCAATGCCTGAGGTACTGGGGGAGTGTGTGCAGCCTGTGGTGTGGCCGAAAGTGAGAGAAGCCCAAGCTGGAGTGCAGCCAGTGGAGGCCCAGACAGGGGCTGGCTCGGGACAAGGGGAATGGTGGCACAGTTTGGCAGTTACCGGGACTTCTGCGATGAGGCCTCCAACACCACCACACCCAAGGGGCCCCTCACATGAATGGAGGGAGAGGCAATTAACGGGGGATGAAGATAGCGAGTGGAGTTATTCCATTGCCCCTGGCAGCACCACCATGGATGTGTTGAGTGAGAAGTTCAGGGAGGCTAGCTTCAGAGGCTGGCAACCATGGGAGGCAGGACAACAGCAGGTGCAATTATGGCTGACTCAGAAGCTGGGAGCACATGCAGAGACACGTTTCCATCTGGCAAACCCGAAGCTGAGACTGGACTACGCAGCGAGACGCTTCCATGGCCCAGCTCAGTCAGGACTGTGGACACCGGGGGCATCCTTGGCTGACCTTATGGGACCTGCAGCCCCAGGGCCTGCTTGGGGTCCTGGTTGAGTCCCTCCACAAGTGACATGGGCCCCCCCACCTCTGCAGGGATCTTTCGATGGCGACATGGATCGGATGGCATTATTCATCAGTCAAGCCACTAGCCACCTAGATTATTGCACCCGACTATATCCATCACAATGGGCAATGGTGGTTGCAGTGACGGCTGTGCTGGAGGGCGAAGCTGCAGAATGGGTAGCCAACCTCCACTCAGAACATGCCAAGGAGTTAGCAGACCCAGGCGTATTCCTGGAGGCATTGAGAGCCCATTTCGAGGATGGCTCCCGTACCCAACAAGTAGAGGGGGAGTTAATGGCAGTGAAGCAACAGGGCTGGCCAGTGGGGGAATATGTTCGTGAATTCCATCGACTTGCTGGTAGACTGCGCACTTGGCCAGAACCACTTGGCCAGAATTGGTGCAGCAATTTCAATGTGGCCTGGACCGTGATATCTGGCAGGCTTGCATATATGGGAGTTTCCCGCATCAACTACAAAACTGGTTTCATGCGGCCATGGACTTGGACACTGGGTTGTGGGAGATCTGGCCCGGTGAGTCCCGGACCCCGGAAGGGCGCTGACTGGCCAGTGACCCAAAGCATGGCCCATCCAGGTCCTGGCACCTCAACTTTCATGGCACAGCCCAGCCAGCCATCACTACATTGTTTTCTGTTCAACCTCTTGGGTCATAGGGCAGTGGAATGTAAAATGCTGGGTCCACAACAGCTATCAAAAACCCCTGTGCCTGCAGGAATGCCTGGGAAGAGTTCAGGTCAACCCCAGCAATCTCCTGAATGGACTCAAGGGGTAGTTCACACAACGCCGATGAACACTTTCCTGATGACCCAGCAGGAGGGTTCCCCAGCAACAGCAAAGGCACCACTGGTAGCATACGACAGTGATGACGATGAATCCAAGGATCCAATGGTAACTGAACCAATTCAGCCTTTCACTATCCCAGTTATGATAAGGGAGTTACATACACAAAAAGGGGCCCGATACGGGGCGTTATTACTTGACTCAGTGTGTACTCGGTGTCTCATCAATCAAAAGATAGTAGATGAGCTGGGTATAGGGGTAAGAAGACTAGCTAGGCCCATTAGATTTGAGCAGGTAGACTGCTTGATTCTGGGGGGGGGGGGCGACACCGGTTACTCATGTCACGGAGCCGGTCAGGCTAGAGATAAGGGAACATTAGGAACTCATCCAATTCATTGTAGTGGCCACAATGAATGAATCCCTGATATTAGGCTTAGCATAGATGGACAAATGGGGTCCCACAATATGGTGGGCTGGGGGGTCCAGAAACTACAGATAGCCACTGGCCCTAATCCACCACCACATGAATGGGGGTGGGCAGAGGGGTCTGTAACCTGTGATAAGATTGTGTGTCAAGCCACCCAGGACCCCACATTCTCTCACGTTTATCCTGATCTGGCAGATGTATTCAGTGAGGCAGAATGCGAAAACTTGCCCCCTCATATGCCCTCAGACTGCACCATCGAGTTGATACCTGGGGCAATGTTACCAAAACCCCAGATGTATTTGATGATGCCACAAGAAATGACCAAGTTAAGAAGGTATATAGATAAGAACCTGGTGAGAGGTTTTATTAAGCTCAGTAGGTCCCGGTGAGCCACACCTGTACTGTTTCAGGGGAAAAAAAGATGATGGGTTACATCTTTGTGTTGATTTCCAGGGTCTCAATGGTGTTTGTGTGGAACATCTCTACCCCTTATCATTGATGAAAGACCTGTTAGCGACCCTTGCGAAGTGCCAGTTTTTACCAAGTTAGATTTATGGGAGGTGTATTATTGGGTCAGAATCCGACTGGGTGATGAGTGGAAAACCACACTCAACTGTCCGTTAGGGAGCTACCAGGTGATGCCATTTGGGCTGCAGGGTGCCCCGGTGGTGTTGATGCAGCTCATCAATGAGTACTGCATGAAAACCTATACCGAGGTAGGGGGTTCCTTGTATACCTCGATGGCATTTTGATATACTTCACCACAATGGAGGAACACACTCAATTAGTGAGGCAGGTGCTTCAGAAGCTCCTAGCAGCCAAATTGTACGTGAAGCTTTCCAAATGTGAATTCCATCAAACCCAGTTGGATTATCTAGAGTACTGTATTTCTAGCCAAGGGGTGGAGATGGATCCACATAAAGTGCAGACCTGGCAGAAATGGCAAGCTCCTCGGACTAGGAAGCAATTACAGAGCTTCCTAGGTTTTGCCAATTTCTATCAGCAATTTGTTCCATCCTTTGCATGGGTTGCCTTGCCGTTAACTGACTTAGTACAAACAAAGAAGACCAATACCAAACCCCGGCCAGGCCAACCCTTTTCCTGGATGGTAGAATGTCAACGGGCGTTTGAGGCATTAAAGGCTCTCTTTGCACAGGAGCCCATATTAAAACACCCTGATCCTGAACAGCCGTTCGTTGTTCAGGCCACCGCCAGTGATGTTGCAGTGGGCACTGTTTTATTACAATTGAATACCGATGGCCGTTTACAACCCTGCACCTATACATCTCAGAATCTAACACCTACGGAAAGGGGTTGAGCCATCTGGGAAAAAGAGGCCTTTGCAATAAGGTGGGCACTCCTTACATGGCAGCACTTGCTGGAAGGGGCCCAACAGAGGTTCGAGGTGTGGACAGACCATAAAACTCTTGAGGCTTTACAGACACCCAGACGCCTATCACCAAAAGAGGTCTGATGGGCACAATATTTTCAAAGGTTCCGTTTCACTCTCAAGTATGTCCCAGCTGGGAGGAACTTCCTAGCTGACACATTATCACATATACCGCAATACCATAGCTGCAGGAAGGACGTGGTACAGGCTATCATCCTGCCATATCAACAGGTAGGCCGGGTGGCCGGGACTGACATAGGGGAATGCCTCACTGAGGAGCTAAAAAAGGCATTGATAAATGACCCATGGTTAAAGGGGAATCAAGGGCTATGCACGATGCGAAATGAAGTAGCATGGAAAGGGGACAAAATATATATCCCAACGGCCCTTCGGGTCATGGTCCTACAATGGTGCCATGATGTCAAACTGGCTGGCCACTTTGGGTTCTTAAAACCTTACATCTTGCCAAATGGCAATTTTGGTGGCCTCGTATGAGGGCAGAGATAGAGGAATATGTCCAGATCTGTCCGATTTCTGCCATGATGAAAGCACAACCTGGAAAACCACTCAGCCTATTACAGACAGTGGCTAACCCTGTTCATCCATGGGAGGAAATGGCCATGGATTTTGTGGTAGATCTGCCTGATAGTAACAGGAACACAATTATATGGACTGTAATAGATTTATTTTCGAAGCAGGCCCATTTTATACCCTGTGGGGGAATCCCTTCAGCATGGAGACTAGCTAGGTTATTCAATGAACATATCTATCACCTCCATGGAGTACTTCAATGTATCATCTCAAATAGAAGGGTTCAATTTACCACCAGATTTTGGTGTGATTTCATCCGGCTGATTGGCTCCACCCAGGGGCTAAGCTCTGCATTCCATCCTAGCACCAATGGAGTGGTTGAAAGAGTTAACGCCATGACTGAATGCTACTTGAGATGCTACATTGACTACCAACAGAAAACCTGGGCTAGCCTCCTTCCCTTTGCGGAGGTGGCATATAATAATGCGGTTCATGGGAGTACTGGATTCACCCCCTTTCAGATAGTTAATGGGATTGAATTCATAGCCATACCTGAGTGCAGCAATGACCCCCAAAACCCCAAAGGAGTAGGCTGATACAATACCTGATGTCTGGGGTTCAGTCAAAAAGGCATTACAGAAAGCAGTTGAAACGTATAAGAAACAAGCCGACAAAAAACGGGTAATGCTAAGACCCTTTAAGGTCAGAAATATGTATACCTCCTAACCAAATATATCAAATTAAGGGTGTCCTGCAAAAAATTAGGACCAAAATACCTGGGCCTGTTCCCAATTATTTGAGTAATCAACCCTGTAACAGTAAAATTTAAGCTCCCATCCCTTCTGGGCTGCATACACCCCATATTTCATAGCAGGTTGTTGGCTTTGCTGTTTGCTTGCAACGTTGGAAATGCAGATTTCTTTTTCCTCATCAAAAAAGGTAGGTGCAAACAATGGGAAATTTATGGCAAATGGCAAAAGAGGAGAGTTCAATATTTTAAAACACAAAAGAAAAAAAAGCTCTATTTAACTAGGGAATTGTAATAATTGAGATACTATTAATTGTATATTGTATTGAAAGCAGAAATGATTAAGTTGTGGTTTGGAAGAATATATGGGGAAATTATTTGGTTTATTATTATTGGTAAATATAATTAATTGATTTGTAAGAAATTGGATTACATGGAAATAATTGGAATATTCATGTTCATATTGATTAATATACAAAAAAGATAGTTATATAACTGATTTATATCAAAATGTTGAATTTGTATTAAACAACTGTAATATTACATAATTAACCAATGTGAGGATTGATATAAAAATAGATGACAATGGGAAGGGGTATAATATAGAATAGAAGTGAAAAATTGAATTTGATTAAGATTAGAGATGGGGATGAAGGGTAATATTGGTTTTTTTAAAAAATAGATGAGGAATGAATATGGCAAAAAGGAAATATAGAAATTGTAAATTTAATTGAAATGACTAAACACTGTTTAAATTTGTGAACCGGCCAAATACTCTGTTCAAAGAAAATACATTGTATGTTTGTATGTGTGTTTCTAATTATTGCTATTTATTCATATTTGTTCTCTTTTATTCTTTAGGTTTAACAATTCATTCTTTATCTTAATATCTTTATATTTGTTTGGGGTTGGTTTTCTTCCCTTTCATCTTTTTTATTGTACAGCAATCTTTCTCCTCAAACCTACCACCTCTCTCTTTTCTTTCCTTCTTACTTTCTCTTCCCCTCCTCTTCTTCTCCTCCCTACTTCCTCTTCCTTTCTTCTTCTCCTCCTCTCTTCCTCCCTCTCTTAACCTCATTCCTACTCTAATTTCCCTTCCTTCATCCCTCTCTATAGCTGTATCCTTTTATGCACATGGACTACTCAGAGGGCTGAAAAAGTTATTTTTGACTGGTCCTCGCATTTTTGACCAGTCCTCGAACTTACGACTGTCCTCACATTTTACGTTTTTGCCCTATCTTGTCACCATGGTGAAGAGAAGCAGTTGTGAAATGAGTGACACTGTTTATAAGAATGCTACAATGGGCATAAATGATGACCAGGCATAAGTGCGAAGACTGGTCAAAAGTGCGAGGACCTGTCAGAAATCACTTTTTTCAGCCCTCTGGGTAGTCCTTTTGTGCACATGGACTACTCAGAGAGCTGAAAAAGTTATTTTTGACTGGTCCTCGCACTTTTGAGCAGTCCTCGAACTTACGACTGTCCTTACATTTTACGTTTTTGCCCTATCTTGTCACCATGGTGAAGGGAAGCAGTTATGAAATGAGTGACAGTGTTGTTAAGAATGCTGCGCCGGCATAAATGTGAGGATGATCATAAGTGTGAGGACCAGTCAAAAGTGCGAGGACCTGTCAGAAATCACTTTTTTCAGCCGTCTGAGTAGTCCCTATAGAATAAAATAATACTATACATAATTTTTTTATTTATTATATTTGTAAATTGTAGTTATGTTGAAATTTAAAAAAATATATTACAATACAATTTTTGCGTTCTATGAAAATTTTTGTTGCTCCATTTAGACCAAATTTTTAATCAAGCCCCCCCCCCCCGCGGTCAATCAGTGTCCCTCTTTACCAATGTTAAAATCTGGTCACCTTAATTTTGGGAAATATTAAAAGGGCAGAATATTTCTCCAACCTTTGTTAATGGGCCATTAAGGCCTGAGCCAGTCCATTCTACATAACAAAGATAGGATTAGCCCTCTCTCCATCTAGCAACAGAATTCACCACATGGCACCTGGGGAGATTAAATCAGCACACACACACCCCGCCCCAAAAGCTCAACCAAGTCTGGGAGACAGACAGCCTACAAAGTTAGCTAAGACCCCACCCCCTGGGAGTCTGACCACCAATCAGAGTGCATTTCTTACACAAGAACAGGAAACTCTAGGGTGGGGCTCAGAGAGGGCATAAAACCAAGGCATCTCTGCCCTTTTCTGCTCAGGAACTCAAGCCATGTGATACTGTTCATCATTAAACCATCTTTCCAAACAGTCTCCATGAATCCAGTGTCTTTTTCCCCACTTGGAACTGAACCAAGAAGGATATTTCTTCCAACACAGCTAAAAAGCATTACATTTACTGTTTTTCATGTAAGAACTCTGAAGTTTTCTTTTAAAAGAACTGTAGAAAATTAAATCCTATCTGTTTTTATTTCATCACAACCTGGCAGTGATTCAGATACTGCCTGTATTATGAGTGCCCTCAGGAAAAGTATTTGCAAGCCACTTCCAATCTAATCAAACAAAAGGAGAAGAGACATTTTCTTCCCTTTTGCCTCTGACTATTCAAGTGTTTTTAAAGTATCTTATTACTTTATGCTTAGCATTTGGATGAGTTTCCCCTGAAAGTATAAATGATGAATTATAAAATAAAGTCTCCAAGAAGCCCCCAGAAATCTATGAATAGACATTTATAGCTGCATATTTTCCTTATGTCACACAAAATATTGAAAACATTATACATCAAAAACTGGTTTCAAGCTATTAGGCAACATACGCGCTTCCTGGAAGATCAAGTATTTGAAGGCTGCTTCACATAAAAGAAGCCCCATGTGGAAAAAGACCACAGCAGAGTCAGCAAGTTTCCCACATCAACAAATCAGTTTATCATAGTTTCAAGAAGGAGTCAAATAAGGCACAGTAAATTTGTTTTTTGGAATTTTCTTCCCACTTTAACAGAAATACAGATGAAGGAAGATAATGCAGATCTTAGAATGAGATTGTTCTTATTGCAGATGAGAGCCATTAAATTCTATTTTTAGACAACAAAAGAAATAATTATCATGTTTTAGTGCAAAAATGGTGACTAATATCAATGAAAATAACGCATAATTGTACGTTAAAAATATTAAGAATGAAAGAAACAGAAGTGGCTAGATATCTCAGGATGCACAAACATGAGTTTACAGAAATTAAAATACTTAGTTACAGACAATCCTGGAAATTATTATTTTCATCAGGTCACAAAGGGTTGGAAGGAATTGAACAACTACTACTACAAATCCCATTTTTACAAAATATAAAACATATCAATAAAAAACTTGAAAAAATAAGAGAGGATAATTTTAAGAACTACTGAAGCATCAGAAAAGGTAAAACAAAAGTTATACGTTTGGTATATATATTATAATTTTATGTCAGTTTGAATGAAAAACATTAAAAACTGTACTGTGTGCTTTAACACAGAATAACAACCAGCCTAAAGAACACACATGCCTTCCTACTTTGCACTGTCCTCCCCCATTATTGCATAGTGGTCCCCAACCATGCAAAAAAAAAAAGTTAAATGTAAACCTCAGCCTTAATATTCCCTACCACCATCTTAAATTGAAATTTCAAATTTGATTTTTCTACTTAAGTTATACAGTGTTAAGCATTCTTCTTTAATACAATCAAACATATTGCACGGTAATAAGTTCTATTCAGTAGAAATTGTACTTGATTGTATTGGCAATATTGTAATATATCAGACATACAATGACCCAGATATATTTTATTTTAAACCATTTCCATATTTTTATAAGGTATACAAATAATAAATAAAATAGTTGAAGACTGTGTTATAATTACATATGTACAATAAGGGGCAATCCAATAATTTCAATCAATTCCAGGCATTGAATAATGTCAGAAGAGAAGTCTTGAAGCCTTACATTAATAGTTTCTCTCCCAAGAGAATTTATTTAAATATAATTATTAACTTTTTCTATTTAAATGCAAAATGAAGAATCAAAGAATTACCATGACTATAAAGAAGATTTAACAAATCATAGAACATTGCAATAAACATCCAATCATATTTTCAGTTGTTTTTCTTGCTATGCATTCATATATAATAGTATCGACTATATTTCAACATCCTTACCTTTTCAACAGCTTTTCTTTTTGTATCCAAATCCATCCAGTCATTTTCATTTTCCAACATGTCTATAAAGGCCCATCGAATTCCTTCAGTCAGCTCTGCCATCTGAAGGAAACATTATCTCCTTGAAAAAGGTGCTATTTTCAATCCAATACCACAAGGGGAAGAAATCTACATGGACAAACATGTGTCTGTGCAAATTGCGAGCGTGGATGCACTTGTTCATTTAGTTATACATTCATTTTTGCATTATTTAACTCAACATGTTCAAGCCAATAACATGGACAAATTGAACATTCTTCAAGAATAAGAACTTGTTTAGAGTAATAGGTCTGTATGACCCTCAGAGACCCTAATGCTGCCTGCAATTACTGCGAGTTCAAATCTCACCAGGCTCAAGGTTGACTCAGCCTTCCATCCTTCCGAGGTAGGTAAAATGAGGACCCGGATTGTGGGGGCAATAAGCTGACTTTGTATAAAAAAGAACACTGCTTAGGAGGGGCCAAAAGTCCTACTAAGCAGATATATACAAAAGTATGAAGGCTATTGCTTAACGCATTGTAAGCCATCCTGAGTCTCCGGAGAAGGGCGGCATATAAATCGAAGAAAGGAAGGAAGGAAGGAAGGAAGGAAGGAAGGAAGGAAGGAAGGAAGGAAGGAAGGAAGGACTTTAGTTTTCTCTATTTTTTGTCCTATGGCCCATTTTTAGTATCCTGAAGGTGTTTTGTATTTCAGTTCCCATACATTTTTACCAGTGGTAGGAATAATTAATAATTTAATAATTGTCAAATAATTTAACAACTGGTTCTCTGCCCTAATGACCGGCTGGGTAGGTGTGGCTGGGTGGTCATGTGTCATGTGGGCGTGGCCAACTCAACTTCATTCACGTCGAGGGGTGCCTCATCTCACCTGGCCTCTCCTTACCATGCCTAACCACGCCTTGCTCCTCCCCTCTACTTCTTGTCACACCCTGCTGCTCATCTCGCCAGAGTGAGTAGTTTTCAAATAAAAAGAATGCTCACCTTGTGCAAATAAATAACAAACATCTTGACTTCAGGTTTTATGCATCTTGCAAAGTATTACTGCTCATTCTAGTATCCTTTCCTATTAACAGGTCCATCTGATGGACCCAGAGCGCCTGATGGACCCAGAGCGGTTCCAGATGGAGCTTGGGCCACTTCCTGAGTCTTTGGCTCATGGCTCGACCGAGGACCTAGTGGCCGCCTGGGATAGAGTGGTTACCGGGGCCTTGAATTGAATCGTGCCTTTGCGGCCTCTGACTCGACGCCAGTCTCGCTTGGCTCCTTGGTTCACTGAGGAGCTGAGGGAGATGAAGCGTCAGAAAAGATGCCTGGAGAGTGATTGGAGGGCCAGCCGAACTGAATCTGATCGAACACTGATAAGAGCTCACATTAGGACTTATCTAGTGGCGATAAAAGCGGCAAAATATAACTACTTTTCCACTCTTATTGCATCATCAGATAACCGCCCAGCCGCCCTGTTTAGGGTGATTCACTCCCTGCTCCTTCAGGAAGCGCGGGAGGACCCCTTGGAGGGTAGAGCCAAGGATTTTGTACAATATCTGTATGATAAAATCGCTCAGATTCGAGAACATCTGGACTCTGACATAGTAGATTCAAGGGAAAGGATGAGGGCAGGACTTGAGAATATTATCTGGGAAGAGTTTGACTCTGTAACTCTCGAAAACGTGGACAGGATACTGGGTAGACTGAATGCCACCACATGTTTATTGGACCCGTGTCCCTCCTGGTTGGTGCTGGCCTCTCGGGAGGTTACACGAGGCTGGCTCCAGGGAATCATAAATGCTTCTCTGAGTGAGGGTGTTTTTCCTACTGCCTTGAAAGAGGCGGTGGTAAGACCTCTCCTCAAGAAGTCTTCCCTGGACCCGGCAGTATTAGCTAATTATCGTCCAGTCTCCAACCTTCGCTTTATTGCGAAGGTTGTTGAGAGTGTGGTGGCACGACAGCTCCCCCAGTACCTGGATGAATCGGCTTATCTGGATCCGTTCCAGTCGGGCTTCAGGCCTGGATACAGCACAGAAACGGCATTGGTCGCATTGGTTGATGATCTCTGGAGAGCTCGGGACAGAGGTTGTTCCTCCATCCTGGTCCTATTAGACCTCTCAGCAGCTTTTGATACTATCGATCATGGTATCATGCTGCACCGATTGGAGGGGTTGGGAGTGGGGGGCACCGTATTACGGTGGTTCTCTTCCTTTCTCTCTGACCGGTCACAGACTGTGTTAACAGGAGGACAGAGATCAACCCCGAGACCCCTTGTATGTGGGGTGCCACAGGGGTCGGTTCTCTCACCCCTCCTGTTCAACATTTATGTGAAGCCACTGGGTGAGATCATCCGTGGTTTTCGGGTGAAGTACCACCAGTACGCTGATGACACCCAGCTGTACATCTCCACCCCGAACCAACCCAATGATGCCCTTGAAGTGATGTCCCGGTGCTTGGAGGCTGTACGGATCTGGATGGGGAGGAACAGACTCAAGCTAAACCCATCCAAGACTGAGTGGCTGTGGTTTCCGTCATCCCGTTATAGTCAATTGATACCATCACTGACTATTGGGGATGAATCTTTACCCCCCACAAAGAGGGCTCGCAACCTAGGTGTCCTCCTGGACTCATGGCTGTCTTTAGAAGAACACTTGACGGCTGTGGCCAGGATAACTTTTTATCAGGTTCGCCTGGTACGCCTGTTGCATCCCTTTCTAGATCAGGACTCGTTAAATACAGTCACTCATGCCCTCGTCACTTCCCGCATGGACTACTGCAATGCTCTCTACATGGGGCTCCCCTTGAGGAGCACCCGGAGGCTCCAGTTGGTCCAGAATGCAGCCGCGCGGGTAGTTATGGGAGCAACGTGGCATTCCCATGTGGCTCCCCTTCTGCACGAGCTGTACTGGCTCCCTGTGGTCTTCCGGGTGCGCTTCAAGGTTTCGGTTACCATCTTTAAAGCACTCCATGGCTTAGGACCGGGATATCTTCGAGACCGCCTTCTGCCACCAATAACCTCCCACCGACCAGTACGCTCCCATAGAGAGGGACTTCTCAGGGTGCCGTCAACCAAACAATGTTGACTGGTGGCCCCCAGGAGGAGAGCCTTCTCTGTGGGAGGACCCACAATTTGGAATGAGCTGCCCTTGGAGATACGATTAATCCCAGATCTCCGGGCTTTCCGCCAGGCCCTCAAAACATTTTTATTCATGCAAGCCGGCCTGGCCTAACCTCCCTTCAAACCATTAAATTCTTTAAATTTGGATCTACCCTATAAATTTGAGAATGTTTTAATTTAATTCCATTCTATATCAATCTATTCAATTGTATTTTTAATCAGTTTCTAAATATTTATAGTCTGTATTTATTGTTAACTGTTCACCGCCCTGAGTCCTTCGGGAGTAGGGCGGTATACAAATCTAATAAATAAATAAATAAATAAATAAATAAATAAATAAATAAATAAATAAATAAATCTAAGATTGTAATTTGCTACAACCTCTCATCTTCTGCATCATTCTTTGGGAGATTATTTTGAAATGTTATCTGTGATGTTTGCAGCTTTACAAGTTTGTTTCCTCTAACCCTATTTTCGCATACAATTCTTACAAGTTATTTTGACATTCCTTCCTCTTTTTTAAACAAAGTAGTGGTTAAGATTCTGGCCTAGAAACCAAGAGACTCTGCGTTCCAGTCCCATTTTAGGCTTTAAAAAATGGCTGAGTGACCAGTCACTCTCTCCCAGCCCAAACCACTTCTTAGATTGTGGTTGTGAGGAAACTAAGAGTAGGAAGGAATATTAAATAAGTTCTCCATCTTGAATTCCTTATAAAGTAATAAAGCCAGGATAAACATCTAACAAAATAAATAAATCATTTGTAAAAATGATGTTCTTCTAAAGAAGAAGGGGTGCTGACTGGCTTGTCACATGCCTTACACTACTGCATTTATTTCATTTTTATCGACTTTATTTTTCTCTACATTTTGGGTTATTCTTCAATGATGGCATAGCCTATTAAATTCTTACCTGTCTCACATGCTAGGGTTATGTGGGAAAAACATCAGGTAAACACATCCATGTGACTGACAGGCAATGGCAGCAGAAATCACTAAGCAGCTACATTAAGACAGAAAGGTGGAGGCACCAGGGTGCAAATAGCAGAGGATCTCAGGGAGAAGAGAGCTGAGATATCCACCTTTCCTCAAACTGGCACAACCTAGTCAACTACAGAAAGGTAGGAAAGTTATTCATGCCTCTTTTATGTGCTCTTTTCATTGGACATTTTGAGATTGTTTCAAACTGCCAGTGCAAATATTGCCCCAGCTCTATAATACTGGTGATCTTTTTAATGTTCTTTCACTTTTTATCTAGAGAAGTGCTGACAGGATTTTAAAAGCAAATTCAACTATGCCCTTTTTTCCTTTTAATCAATTTTCCCAAACATCTCCCCAACTCACAATAAAATAGCATTCACAACTCACAATAAAATAGCACTGTTTCAATATTTGAGGGGCTCCTACAAAACTGAAGGGGTCCATCTATTTTCCAAAGCACCAAAAGGCACAGCAAGAAACAATGGATGGAAACTAACCAAAGAGAGACGCAACCTAGGACTAAGGAGAAATTTCCTAAGGGTGAGACCAATCAACCAATGGAATAGCTTGCCTTCAGAAGTTGTGGGTGCTCCATCACTAGAGGCTTTCAAAAAGAGTGAGGGAAGTACACCCCAAAAGGACAGTGCCAGGAACCACTAAACCAATGCAGAAAACTTAAAACAGCTATTGCTCTTTAAAAATAGAAATCAAAACCCCAAAGCAAAAGCATCAGTTGAGAGGGAAACTAAGAGCAGCCGTTCATGCTAATTGAAAGGTTGTTACAAAAAATAACAAAACCTGATCACAAGAGCATCCTAGGAAACATTTGAATGGGGCCATAAAGATAAGTGGGAAATAACCAATTCACACCAGAACGCCTCCTTCTTGCCTCCTTGACAGGATTAACCCCTTAAAATAGAAAAAACAAAAGACCCAGAACCAGGATTAACCCATTAAAGCAGGAAAAACAAAACTCAGGGGAATCACCTCAGCTGAAGGCACACCAAAACCAATCAAGCTGCAGGACTTCAAAGGAAAATTACCATATTAGGGGGGATGCACTTCCCCCCCCCCCAAAGAGGGTGAAAATTTGGGTGTCTTATACACCGAATGTAGCTCCGGCCACCGCCCGAAAATGAGGCGTGTGGAGGCAGCAATAGGCTATGGCAATCCCTGCAGCCTGAAACAACTGATTTTTGGGAGGCCGATCCAGCCAACAATCAGCTGCTTGTGCTAATCAGGCTGTGCTGAAGCTGAAGCTGAAACAAGCTGTTTGCTGCAAGGAGGCAAATTGCTGGGAGGCAGAGGCAGATTTTTTTTTCTTGTTTTCCTCCCCCAAAAAGGTAGGTGTGTCTTATAGTCCGGAGTGTCTTATACTCCAAAAAGTACGATAAGTATAAAAAGGTACAGCATTACAATCCCAATTTGCTAGCTAGCCAGTAATGTTTGAGCTGAGTCATTACATCATCTTGTCTTCCTGAATTAAAGGATTCAGCTTTCTGGTAGCTTGCTTCAGTGTCAATTTCTTCTCAGCAATGGTGACTGCATCCCAGCTGGGAAATGAACCAAGGAGATTTCTTCCAACAAGAGATGGGACAACTATTTGTCTGAAATGATATAGGGCAGTGTTGGTGAACCTTTTTGGCACTGAGCACCAAAACAGGAGTGTGTGCGCATGTGCGCGGGAGCGCCAGGAACTGGAAGAGCAGCCGCCCGGTGCTCATGTGCATGCCAGGAAGATGATCTTCTGGTTTCTGGTGCACACATGTGCACTGGCCACCTGATCTTCTGGTTTCTGGCGTGCATGCACTCATGAAGACCAGATAGCTAGTCAGTGCGCATGCCCATGCCAGAATCCAGAAGAGCAGCCACCTGGCATGAATGCACTTGCCAGGAAGATGACATTCCAGTTTCCGGTGTACGCATGTGCGCCAGACATCTGGTCTTCCAGTTTCTGGAATGCTTGCGCGCTCAAAGACCAGCTGGCTGGCTGGCATGCATGCGCCGGAAACCAGAAGATCATCTTCCTGGCACTCAGATGCACATCAGGTGGCTCCTCTTCTGGTTTCCAGTGCTCCCACCCATGTGAAGACCAGCTGGCCAGCACACTGGAATCTGGAAAAGCAATGGGTGACGGCTCACATGCCCAGAGAGATGGCTCTGTGTGCCACTTCCAGCATGCGTGCCATAGGTTCACCATCACGGATATAGGGTCTTCTGCTCAAGCAGGGAGTTGGACTAGAAGACCTCTGAGGTCCTTTCCAACTCTATTATTCTATGTTCTCTATGTTCTAAATTGGGTGCTTCACAGCAGAAGCAATACAACTGGCTGGACCCCACATGTATTAAATTCAGGGCCTGTATGGTCAAGCTGCATCATTGTCCCATCCTGTATCTTTTTCCCCCAGGAAGAAACAAGAAGTAGCCAGCACTATAGCAGCAGCTATAAAAGGTCTTGGGGAACTCCAGGGAGTATCAACTGATCACAGAAGTGTTACTTAATACCCTTTACAATGAAAATGTATGTAATCTTGTCCTTCCTGAGGAGAAGAAGTTAATCCCATCCCTAGATGGGTGATTGATGGGTTTCCTGGGTGTTTCCCTGCCCTAATCCTGTCAGTTTCTGTTGTTTATTGACTTTATTCAAGACGTGTGTTGGCTGCATTCCAGCTGCAACTAAGTAGCCTGTTAAGTGGTTCTTGGCTGTCTACTTGGAGTTATTAACTGAAGGGAGAGAGGGGAAAAAATTTCTCTTGCACTTTTTTTCAGCCGGTTCTCCAAACTGCACAAGCAATTAGCTAATGGTTCGGGTGAACTGGTGTGAACTGGCTGAATCCCACCACTGGTTTTTACCCTGCATTGTAGTGCCAGCCTTAAATTTCAATTCTAAGAAAACAGACATCATAGTATCAAAAACTGTCTAAGACTGATAAAAAATTGCAGGATTGTTATCAAATGTATTTAGGTTGAAAAAAAAATATGCAAAAGCATCAAAGTCAGATTTTCCCCTAAATATTAATCTGAAATGTGAAAACAAATATTGGCAAAATACTCAGAAAAAATGAAGTGGTAGATGAAAGTTCTAAATTCATCTAAACCAGGGGTGTCAAATTCACATCATGACAGCAGTGTCACATGGTGTATCAGGACTTTTTTTCCCCGTTCACTAAACTGGATATGGGTGTGGCCAGTGTGTGACACATCCAGCTCATGGGCCGGGAACTTGACAGCCCTGACCTAAACCTAAAAAATAGGTTTAGATTAACATTATTGCATTAAACTT
This sequence comes from Ptyas mucosa, assembly GCA_012654045.1. NCBI lineage: Eukaryota > Metazoa > Chordata > Lepidosauria > Squamata > Colubridae > Ptyas > Ptyas mucosa. The sequence continues at coordinate 27,704,123 of WNWU01013815.1, read as the reverse complement.
CCATTAATATTATAACAGAATTGTTGGTCTTCAAGAAACTGCTGGCTGAAATTGTGTTTTTATATTGATCTATGTAAAAAAAGAATGCCCATCTCTAAATGACCTAGGGGACTTGCAGCATCTTATTTTTATTATTCATTAATGTCTTTTTAATATCACATCATTTTGATTTAATATGGAAGTCAGTACAGATCTAAGACAGAATATGACTGAGTATTCAAACAATCAAGAGTAAACTGCATCCCAGGGAATAGGTTAACTCAGAGAATATTGATGGTAGAGTAATGTTTTGATTAACTTTGTGCACTAATGAGCTGAACTCCCTGAACTCAAACGTTGTCAATTCATATTCTAGATTCTACAATTGGGCTCTGGGGTATATTCTGATTTTTATGCACATCTGTAGCAATAGTGCTAACAGGAAGAATGTACTTATACCCTCAGAGTTCTTATCAAAATTGTTGAGGCATAGCCATTCACGCTGCTTAGACTGTTGGTCAAATATATTGCTAAATTTAGATAGCAATAGCACTTACACTTATATACCACTTCACAGTACTTTACAACCAGGGATGAGTTGCTCCCGGTTTGCACCGGTTCGCAAGAACCGGTAGTAAAAATTTGTAGTAGTTCAGAGAACCGGTAATAACATTGGCTAGCCACGCCCCCGAACCGGTCCCCGGCCCGGTTGCCGCTCACTTACCCCGCCCACCTCATCAGAGGCTTTCTTCTTTTTTTAACTTATAAAAGCATTTTTTCTACAACCTCTTCGGCAAAAAAAATGCTTTTAAAAGTAAAAAAAAAAGCCTCTAATGATCATGCGGCTGAGCTGGGATGTCAGAGGCTTCTGAAAGCATTTTTTTCTGCAACCTCTTCAGCCAAAGAGGTTGTAGGGAAAAAAATGCCTTTAAAAGCCTTTGGCGATCCCAGCTGAGTTGCCTGATCGTCAGAGGCTTCTAACCTCTTAAGGTTGTAGAAAAAATGTTTTTAAAAGTTAAAAAAAAAAGTTGGCCACACCCACCCAGTCACATTACCCCCCCCCCACCAAGCCATGCCCACAAAATAAGCCACACCCATAGAACTAGTAGTAAAAAAATTTAGAACCCACCCCTGTTTACAACCCTCTCTAAGCGGTTTACAAAGTCAGCATATTGCCTCCAACAATTTGGGTCCTCATTTTACCCACCTCGGAAGGATGGAAGGCTGAGTCAACCTTGAGCCTGTTGAGATTTGAACTGCCAAATTGCAGGCAGCCAGCAGTCAGCAGACGTAGCCTGTAGTACTGCACTCTAGTCAATGTGCCACTGCGGCTCATAATTATCTCTTTGATCAAAGAAGAAAGACAAGATGACACCCAGGGCATGCATTCATCAATGACTACATTTGAGAATGTCATAATAGATTATTTGTTTTGAAACAAGCATCTACAACTAAGAGGAGATGGGGAATTCCATAATTTCATAATGTCTAAGCAGCTGAAACATGATTGATAAGCTAAAGAAATGAAAAAAGACCCACTTTAAAAATGAAATATACCAGAGTATTCATTTACATATTGTCCATATTCATATTAAAATGCATCATTTCCATAAGATTTCCCACAAAGAGGCAAGTACAAGTACATGGAGTAGGCATAGGATTATAAACATGCATGGAATTGTTCATACAAGATGAACAGTTTTCTTTTCCAATTTTCTTCTATAAGACATTTTGCCTATACTAAGGCACAGCTAATATTCCAGTACATACACAGCCATCACACTATTTCCTGGGGCAGTAACCAACATTATACAAAGTACCATTAAGGAGTAAGAATTATTAAGCAAAAGAAGTTAAAAGCATAACATAGGATAAAAGAAAAGGAAACACAGGTAAAACTATTTTTGTGTGTGTGCGTGTGCATGCACACGAGTGTGTATGTGTGCCTTGAATCAGTCTTGCACCCACACTATTCACAATCAATTTCTATACTTGCTTATATCATATCTGTTGACCACCTCATATGCTGCCTTTCAGTCTTTATGCTTCATAACTTCCTCTTTTCAGGATCTTATTAATGCAGGCAGCCAGATTTTTTTCAATCTTCCTCTTCCTCTTAACCCATACACTATTTTTCTTTTTTTTTTTGAAATTTGATCTCTTTCATGCTCTCTGTATAACCAAGCCACCTCAAAACTTTTGTTTTCAATTCATATTCTGTAATCAACCATTTTTAGATCATTTTACTTGTTTATTTTGCCACACACACTTAAGTGCTCCATTCAACATATTTTTATGTTTCTTGTGACACAACTTTCACTTCCATATAACAAGAAACACAGCAATTTTCCTTCTTGTGACAGTTTATTCCTTGCTACAAGCCACACAGCATCCACTATCTTTCTACAAATATTTATCTTATAATACTATCCATTTTATGATTTATGGTAAATATTCTATCAAGCATTGTAGATAAGCAAAGGAACATCACATTGTCTTATACTTTGTTCAGGGTTCAAAGAGATGTTGAGTCTAAATTTGGTGTCTTAGTTTTATGACTCTTTTGTTTTTGTTATATAGTAATATATTTTTGTTATATTACATATATTTATAAAATTCAAGAATGTCCATTAGAAGTCGTATGCTCTCTTTCAGTGCTCAATAGGCCCTAGAACAGTGATGGCTAACCTTTTTGCCATCACGTGCCAAAAGTAGGGGGAGCAGGAGGGGGTCACACACGCACGTGCCCACACCCATAATTCAACATGCCCCGCCCCACCGCGCTCCCCTTGCTTTTGGCAGGCAATGACATGGTGGGCCCTGTAGGCCTGTTTTTGCCCTTCCCAAGCTCCAGAGGCTTTCTTGGAGCCTGTAGAAGGTTAAAACGGCCTTCCCCAACCCCCTAGGAGGCCCTCCGGAGGCCAGAAATGGCCAGTTTGCCGACTTCCGGTGGGCCCAGAAGGCCTGAAAATCAGCTGGCCGGCGCGTACATTTGCACTGCAGCTTAACTAGGGCAACACTCATGTGCCCACCAATATGGCTCCATGTGCCACCTGTGGTACGCGTGCCATAGGTTTGCCATCACGGCCCTAGAACAATATTTTCATTGCTAATACATAGAATGCATATAAGTGGCCTAGTTTTGATGGGGTTGAAAAACTTGGAGTTGATGGAACAAAAGAATATAATTGGTATCAAATGCTAGCATGTATACTGAGTGAAAGCAGCACTATAATTTCCTAGAATCCAATCTTGAAATGTCTGTATTCCCTTATCTACAGTGATACAAAACTCAGGCTTTTTGGAATAAAATGCTGCAAAATTGGTACAAAACTATGTTAAATGTAGCAGTTAGTAGTTAAGACAACTATTTTTATCTAACTCAGTTCAAAGACAGAAAAACAGTTATTCATTTCTACCCAGCTAGTCCTAAGTAAACTATAATATCTATCTAACCTTATAGATTTCATATGGATATGATTTGTTCCTGAAGCTGGGACTCTTCATTTTCCACAATAGAATAATACTAATTCCCTAATTTTGTATAATTGCTATGAACTCTTCTACTATTGTTTACCATGTTGAAACAATCAAACAAATATTAAAAAATTTAATAAAACAAAATAAAACCTACCATTTCTCTCTTATCTTCTTGGAAATGTAGTTCTACAAATATTTTGCCAACAACATATGGGAGAGCACTTTCTATGAAGTTTACACATTTATCCCATTGAGGCACTAAAGATGCTGTTCCCTGGATTACCTGTTTGAGTTAAAATTGATATAATGGTAAGTTCCGGTATAGCCTTTTCTGTAGCTGCACAGAGCAAGCCTACCCTCCTTGTCTTCTTAAAGGCCATTAAGACCTGGCTTTTCCCCATAAGCATTGGACCAGGGTGAGAGGTAAGCCCGGCATTTATGTTTTTGTGATGGAAACATTACAGCACTTGGTGTTATGTAAGAATTTTTTAAATTTTCTGTATTCTGTTCATTGTTAGCCATTGAGAGTGATTTTATATAATATAGTTGGCCATATAAATTTTTCAAATAACAAAAAAACTCTAAAGATTCCTTTTTTAAAAATTATTGTCAGGATCCAAATCCCAATGACATGGGAAAGGTTAGAAGTTCAATATGCATTGACTTCTACAAAAGCTTTGGGTTCAGGCGGGCTATATCAAATTACAGTAGTTCATGAAATATGGATATCAAATGCTGTTATTGATCTTATAGGCATGGATAACAGGGATATTGATGTCTCATACTTACCCTTGAAAATTCTAGCCACCTATATTGAAAACGTCGACTGAGGTTCAATATTCTTGAATAAACCATTCTCCATACCAGATAGTTGGCAATAGTCCTGTAATACATACAAATGAAGACCAGTTAGATCTATGTGTTCCAATGTACAGCCAATAATAGAAATATACGTAAATATTTTTTAAATTTCTTATTCACTGCAATATCAATTTACTTAGAAATTAATTCTACATTACAGTAGAATAAAGAGACTGCATCATAATTGCCATAATGTAAATAAATGAGGACATTTTCTTTTTGAATATCCTGAATTAGAATTTAGTCTTAAAGGTCTAACAATTCTGTGGGGTGGGTTGAGACAAGAAAGAGTCATTGGTGCAGTCACCCAGCCTCCCTTTTAATAACTTTCATAGTATTCATTAGTATAGTTTTAATTGATTAATCGTAATTTAAAAATTGTCACTAAAAAATTAAATAAGCATTTTGAATGTTTTAGCTGCTACAGCTTCAGAAAGGCTTATAAATCAATTTCTTAATGGCATGTTGCATACTGGAGCCAAATATATAATTCCAAGGAATATAATAAGAATATTGTTTATTGGGAAAGATGTTGCTCTGCTCTTCTAGTGTAACCTGCATTATTCTGGATAGTTAATAGTTGATAGTTGATCAATGCAATCACAAGATCAATATAAACCTTAAAAAATAAATTTGATAAAACAGAAATATAGTGCCTCTGCTGTTCATATCTAATGCTACAACATCTGCAGAATCTTAGGTATACTATGAATAATTACATACCAGATCATTTTAAGGCTAAATGACTTAAGCTATATAAAGGATGTTAAGTAATTAAACATTACAAATAGACAAACATTTTAAAAAGCTTATTCTTTAAAAGCCAAAAGAATAGAATACTTTGAGACATATTTTGATCTTTGACTTCTTCATAAATCTTCATAAATGACTTAGATGAGGGAATAGAAGGGGAACTCATCAAATTTGCAGATGTCACTAAACTGGCAGGAATAACCAACACCCCAGAAGACAAGCTCAGGATCCAAAAAGATCATGACAGATTTGAACAATGGGCCCTATCCAACAAAATGAAATTTAATGTGGAGAAAAGCAAGGTTTTACACCTGGGCAGAAATGTGCAACAGCAGCCAAAAAAGCTAATACAATCCTTGGTTGTATAAACAGAGGCATAAAATCACATTTTATAAAGCCTTAGTAAGACCACACCTGGAATATTGCATTCAGTTTTGGTCACATTACAAAAAAAGATGTTGAGACTTTGGAAAAAGTGCAAAGAAGAGCAAATAAGATGATTAAAGGCCTGGAGACTAAAACATGAAGAACGGTTGCAGGATTTGGGTTTGGCTAGTCTAGAGAAAAGAAGGACTAGGGTGGGACATGATAGCAGTATTCTAGTATTTGAGAGACTGCCACAAAGAGGAGGGGGTCAATTTATTTTCCAAAGCACCAGAAGGCAAGACAAGAAACAATGGATGGAAACTAACCAAGGAAAGAAGAAACCTGAAATTGAGGAGAAACTTCCTAACAGGACAATTAATCAGTGGAACAGCTTGCCTTCAGACATTATGGGTGCTTCATCACTGGAGGTTTTTAAGAAGAGACTGGACAGTCGCTTTACTGAAATGGTATAGGATTTCCTGCTTGAGCAGCAGGTTGGACTAGAAGACCTCCAAGGTTCCTTCCAGCTCTATTCTGATTCTGATTTTGCTTCTTTAAAAAAATATATTTTGAGTACTATTTGAATGAGTGAAATTTTGTACACAGAATACCTCTGGCTGCAATTCCCCAAACTGTGTGCTAAGGCACCATGGGGCACTGCAGTGATCTCACAGAGACAACATAGGAAATCCATTTGCAAAGACGGGTTTTGCAACATCATATTTTTGTGACATTAAGGATGCTGTGAACTGAGAAAGGGAACCTTTGGCCTACGACCTTTTAGGCAGATTATTGGTAGACATAGAAACAATCAAGACTTACCCCAGCTCCACCAAATGATATCACACAACCATCTGTCAATAAAAGGGGTGGTTTATTCTGTTTTTAAATATTCCATCCCTTAACTCAAAATTCTATTGAGCCTAGAAAACACTGTTGGGAAAGCTTGAACATGATATTTTCTCTCAAGAAAATGTGCAAAATTTGACTGGAATCAACTGGCTTTTTTCTTGCCTGACATGGAGCAATGCATTCTGACTTTATCAGTTTTAATACAGAATACTACTGCTTTGATAGAATTGGAGCCAGATGAAATCAAAAGACCATATTAATCCAATGGCTAGGAGCAAGGCAATGTTATTAATCCATCACCTTGGTTTCAAGGTGTTACAAACAAGAATTGATTTTTTGCTATAAGATTCCTGCGGAACAAAGAGCAACAAATGGCTCAAGCTATAATTGAGAACCAACTTGTTTTAAGGAAGGGCAAAACTAAGGATGATGACCCAGCATTTTCTATTTCAAACATTTCATGGAATTATTAAAATATTGATTACACCAAAGTTCTACTTTGCCTTTTATGAAGACAGAAAAATTAGTACATATGGACTTTTAAATTTATGAAAAAAATAGATGAAAAAATTAAAGAATATAGTGCAAGTGAATGTGGCTGATAAATATTTTGAAATAAAAACCAATGTTGCTTTCTCTTAAATATATTTTAAAATAAATTAATTAATAACTAATTTTTAGAAGGCAAACAACCAGGATTTTCATTTCAAAACTCCTGCTTTCATGCAAAAATGATGATTTCAATTTAAACATTACAGGACAGAAGAGAGAGGCCAAAGTCAGGAGCAATCAAGTGAGTAAGGAACTATTTAAAAATCACGTTAAGAAGATTCCAGTTATGAAGGCACTTTAGGGACACATACCGTAATGCACATTATACATAATAATTCATAATGATTGCTAAGTGCAGTTACTATAAATACTTCTATAATACTATTATGATGATATGTTGCTTCTGTCTGTTGCCCAGAGAATTTAACTACATCCTAAAGAATCCTTTGATATCCTTCATACAGAATATAAAACAGCCATGGCAAAATATTCAGTTAAAACATCTGTTGTGTTCCTTTTCAGCCTCACCTTTTAGCAGTCTCTGAAATTCCATAAATTTTATCTACATTGCAGAAGACTTTCAAAGAAGCTACACAAAAAAATCATCATGATCGTGGATTTGTAACTGGCTGGCATACCGTACTCAACGGGTAATCCTTAATGGTACTACATCTACATGGAGGGAAGTAAACAGTGGGGTACTACAAGGTTCCGTCTTAGGCCCAGTACTCTTCAATATCTTCATAAACGACTTAGATGAGGGAATAGAAGGGGAACAGAAGGGGAAATTTGTAGATGATACTAAGCTGGCAGGAATAGCCAACACCCTAGATGATAGTCTCAAGATGATAGATGATAGTCTAGATGATAGTCTCAAGTCTCAAGCCCTATTTAACAAAATGAAATTCAATGTAAAGAAAAGTAAAGTCTTACACTTAGGCAAGAAAAACCAAAAGTACACATACAGACTGGCTGAAACTAGGCTTAATAGCAGTAAATGTGAGAGGGATCTTGGAGTCTTAGTGGACAACCAATTAAATATTAGCCAACAGTGTGCAGTGGCAGTCAAAAAAGCCAATGCAATCCTAAATTGCTTTAACAGAGGGATATAATCAAGATCAAGTGAGGTACTAATACCACTCTATAAAGCCTTAGTATGACCATATTTAGAATACTGCATCCAGTTTTGGTCACCTCACTATAAAAAGATGTTGAGACTCTAGAAAGAGTGCAGAGAAGAGCAACCAAGATGATTAGGGGACTGGAGGCTAAAGCATACGATGAACGGCTACAGGAACTGGACATGGCTAGTCTAGTGAAGAGAAGGACCAGGGGAGACATGATAGCAGTCTTCCAATACTTGAGGGGCTGCCATAGAGAGGAGGGGGTCAAGCTATTTTCCAAAGCATCTGAAGGCCAGACAAGGAATAATAGATGGAAACTGAACAAGGAGAGATTCAACCTGGAAATAAGGAGAAATTTTCTGACAGTGAGAACCAGCGGTAAAATCCGGCCGGTTCTATCCAGTTCATGTGAGCCAGTAGTGCCGGCAGTGGGAGGCTCTGCCCACCTGCCAGGATGTCATTATGTCCTGTTTTTCACCCTCTGTGCATGCGCAGAAGACTCCCATGCACTCCCGTTCCTGAACCGGCAGCGAAGGTAAGTGGATTTCATTGCTGGTGAGAACCATTAACCAATGGAACAGCTTGCCTTCAGAAGCTGTGGGAGCTTCATCATTGGAAGCTTTCAAGAAGAGACTGGACTGCCATCTGTCAGAAATAGTGTAGGGTCTCCTGCTTGGGCAAGGGGTTGGACTAGATCACCTATAAGGTCCCTTCCAACTCTGTTAATCTGTTAAATCTGTTAAACCTAAGAAATAGTATTATTTTTTTTATGATGTGGAATATCCTGTATTGCAAAACAAAAGCTTTAAGGTGTACAAAGGTTTAAGTATGTTTTTTTATTATTTTTTAATTTTTAAAAACAGTTCCACAGAATTAAACAGATTAATAGTTTCTGTTTCATGTAAGTAAAAAACAAGCATAAAACTGTAATTAGACCATCATGATGATCAACATGTGTGGAGTTTTCCAAAAGTATAACAATATTTTGTTACATTAAAAGAAATGGAAACGAACTGGTCTGATAGGAATAACCACAAATAAAATAAATCAGAATTGCCTATGGACTTCAGCAAGTAGGGAGTTATGAAACAGAGCTTGAGTCCCTGTGGAATGTGAAATATAAGAACACATGGGATACAGATTCAGTGGGTACTTCTCCATCAAGATACAATCTTAACTCATAAGGAACTTTGTAATACTTCCCAAGAACTGTTGTTGGAAAGCATTAAAACATGCATTAATGTTTTACAGCAACAGTGCTGATATTGTTCAAAATTTAGGAAAGATTATTTGATTTAAATACCTTGCAAGCTTGAAAAAAGAGGAAAAAAGAGGATTGATTATGCAGAAAGACATTCTTTGGTAGAGCAGTTTAATCTGACTGACTTTCCAAGTCCATGGTATATGATTTGAATGCAATACGTACTTGATCATAGTCTATCATCAACATAATCTGTTTTTAGAATGTATAGTACTATATTATAGTTTTGGCAAACTGAATATATTAGGCATTTTGGATGTTTCAGAAAGGTTGGCTGTAATCTTGCCTTAAACTGGAGAAGTAATAAATATCAAGGAACTTTAGTGTCTATACTTTGGTCACGTAGTTCCTTATTGATTAGAGATTAATACTGTGGTGGACCAGGTTGGAGGTTTAAATATATAAAAGGGATGTTAATATTATCATATCATATCACTAGGCACTCAAGTTGAAACTTCTCTATCTATGGTTGAATATATCCTGTCTGGAAGATAGAAAAAGAAATGATTTTGTAATAGATATGGGTGTGTGCCAGAGTTTATGCTGGGTTCAGTCAGTGGTGGGATTCAAATAATTTAACAACCGGTTCTCTGCCTAATGACCATTTTAAGTATTAAAAAAAACAATATTAAGTCTTATTTTCGGGGAATGTCTTACTTTACAGCAAGTGGCAGGGGTGGGGAGGGGCCTGTGCATAATTCAGCACCTGGCACCCAGATGCCCTCGCTTAAGTTTCTGTATATTTGACTCATAACATGGACAGTACAAATCTTATTATCTGTGTTAAGGTTATAGAGAATAACAGCCTTAATATTATCAGAATGATGATGGTATATATTTTATATAGTTTGTCACAAATTCAAGCATTATCATTTAACTATTTGGTACAGAGACAGTGGGTTCTTCCTTATGGCTGAATTCAACTCCTACTCACTACTGCTTGAACTAACAGAAAAGTATCTCAACTTAAAATGTATTGGTCCAGTGCCAATCTAGTCCACTATTGTAATGAAGCTGATGACCAATACTATTTTTACTATTTTAGTGTCAAATTAAGGAGACATTGTAGCAGAGGAAGCCATGTTAGTCTATAGTGTCAAAAAACGAGGAGTTTGGTAGCGCTTTTTCCGATTAACATTTTTTCTCAAAAGGCAGAAACTTTTTGTGAGCTGTATGTAGCTCACTTCAACAGAAAAGCTTCCATCTGTTTTTTTAAACGTTAGTCAGAAAAGGCACCATGCAGCCAGATTCTTTCTGAAATTAAGGAGAGCAGTCAATGTCTTTTCCCTGCCACCAAGCATCACAGGTTGGTATGGAAACAATCACCAATCACTCCTCTAAAGTGGGGGTGAAAAAGGATGGGACAGGTTGAATGGAAGGGATCTGTCAAGTTGCTTAACAGATAACAAACACTAAGGGAAAGGAGGGAGAACAGGAGAAAGTAGGAGGGGCTCCTCCCAATGCTCTAGCTAATGCAACTGCTCCCTTGTGCGTTTTCTGGGGGAAAAATAGCCCAAGGGAACATGGGTAAAGGTCATAAGGTGAAGCTGGAGGAGCAATGGTATGTTGCAAAGGCATGGCTGGGAAAGTGACCAATAAGTTTTCAGTTCTCTTGTCCAGGGGCACCTGGAAGAAGCAGCTGGGGCTATCAAAATAGAAATGGTATAGGCAAAATTATGCCAATTCTCCCATGGTGCATTGCACAAAAAACCTAAGGGAACTGGCAATGAGTCTAAAGTGCTAGCTTTCTTGGATTTTAATTGTTTAACAAATCTAATGAATCCTATGATTTCCCCTATCTTTAGTTAGTCTGATGTGGCTAGTAAACTTTCTTTGTGAATTGACAGTCTGGATTCAAAGTTTCCACTTTCCGCAACAGCTGAAGTTATTTAGCCTTTTGATTGCAACATTGTATCCTTTTAGACATGGGTCTCTGGCTGTGGTTTGACAGTTTAAAGGGGGGGAAATGGACGTGGTGTTCTTTTTACTTTTAGTGGCTTGTGTGTTCTTTTCCTTGGCTTCTCTCTTCCTTAGGGATTCTTTATGGGGGGGGGGGCTTTTCCTTTGGGGAAGTTGTGTCTTTTCATACACAGTCAAGTAGAATTCTTCCATTCTGTGCCAGCTCCACCCTCATGCTTTGCAATTGTCTTCTTGGTGACAGAAAAATCACTCTTCAAACTTTTCATTTCCTTCTTTTTTCTTTTTTCAAACATGCATCAACTCCCCAAACCCTGCAAGTGGCATTTTCACTCCGGGATCGAAGACAGCCAAGTTAGAAGGGAGGTGGATTCCCAACAACAATGACAGATTATGCAAATCCTGCAGGAATGGCTAATCAATCATCAGATGGGTGTGAGTGGAATCTATTTGATCTCTGAATTCACTTCTAATTCCACACTTGTCTGGAGAGTCAGCGTGACATCCCAGTTGCTCCTAGTCCTTGAAAACCTGGAGGGTGATTGGCTGAAGGAATGGGCTGCTTCTGCCCATCCTCCTCCTCCTCTATAATTCCTATGTAGACATGAGGCGAGGGGTGGGGGGTGGGGAAGAGGCAGAGAAAAAAAGCATGACTAGGCAAGGTGAAAGAAAACAGCCGCAGCAGCTGTTAGACAGGGGTGATTAAGTAATTCTCCCAGTCTTTTCATTCCCCTCTCGCATCTTCTTCTTGCATCTCTTTTGATTTCCTTCACTCTGCTCTTGAACTTTTGGGGAGGGTTTTTTTTCCCCTGCCTGAAAACCACATGTGTTCTCATCCAAGAAGCAAAACGTCTTCAAAGAAAAATCAGAAAGTCCAGTTGCCTCTTGAAAAAGCACTTTTGGGACATAGAGGTGATACTGTTCTCCAAACCAAGATGCATCCTGCATTCAGGTGAATACAGATCCTGTCCAGCTCAGGGAAAAAGAGCTCCAGATTTAAGGATACTTAGCATTTTCTCAGACATCCATTTGTGCACAAGTGTGGAGAATCTGCATTCCAATCACCTGTAACACCTTGTGAAATACAGATATTGGTCCCATCTTATAGATAGGAAATTGAAGCTGGGAGAGAGACCATCATGTGTGAAATTTAAAGCTAAATCAGTTCTTCTTCCTTGAGGATATAGTATTTATTTGAATATTTCTACTGAAGACATAGTATTTCAAATAATCCTATTTACCCACACACACATAGATTCCTTCTTAACATTTTATGGATTATTACCTGTGACCTGAGCTAGCATCTCCTGAATGTATCAATCTCAGTCTAGACATTTAACTCAGATTCCAATTACACAGGAAAATGCTTAGCCAGAGAGGTGTGGCCAATGTCGCAGCAGCAAGTCGGGTTTTTTAAGATCTCTTGAAGACCCGTCAATATCTCTGCAGTCCAGGGGTCCTAAGTGACCTAAGTCATCCTGAAGGGATGATAAACAAGGGGAGCATGGACTGGTCAGAATAGGGGGATCACAAACTCCCTGGCTGAACCAGAAGAAGCTCCTCAAACCAGACTGCTAAGAAAGCAACCTTAGAAGTCGCTAGGAAGTTGTGGTGGCAGTAATGAAAGAGGATGACAGGAAAACAATGTGAGACATTTGAGGTGAGAGAGACTCTGATTTTTACAAAAGACTTTTCCCTTTGAATCCAACTGGAAATTAAATAAGAATAGATGGGCTGAGAGTGAGGAGTGAAAGAGGGTGTGTATTCGCTCCCACATCTGGTAACCTGGCGGCAGAGAAGAGACAAAAGTTTTTTTCTTTTTTCTTATATTTTTCTTTGTGATTGAGAAAAGAAAAGTAATTTCTTAAAAATAAGAAATTGGTACTAAATGAATTAATGATTGAATCCCATTCTATTGAAATGTTGGAATGATGATAACTGAGAAAACAAAACTTTGAAGATTGTTTTTTAAAAAGCTTACTGTATTCTTGAAAGATAAAACGAAACTGAAGTTTGCTTTAAAAAGCCTACTGTGTTCTTGAAAACTAGTCTGCAGTGCCATCTAGTGGCAGAAGGGAAAAGATTTTGACTTGGAAGAAACTCTGACTATAGTTGACCTTGGCATTTCGGTAGACTGATAAAGAAAACAGATGTTTTCTTTAAGAGACTGGATTTTGGACTTTCCTTTTGGCTTTTAATCTTTTATTATTGTTACTCACTGACTGATGTTTGCTTTGAAGTTCCATGTTTTGATTTTTGCTGGTGGATGAAAGATACTCTATTTTGTGTTTTGTGTCTTTATTTTTATTTATTTATTTATTTTAGGGACCTTCTTTTCTATACCTTTTATTAAAAAACCTAGATTGACAAGAAATCGGATTAAGACTGGAAGAGTCAGAAGAAAATTTTTCCTTTTTGGTTGTTTGGATTTGTATTTTTATCTTTTACTTTTGACAGATGAATTTTTTTCCCTCTTTTCTTTTCTCTTTGTTGGGGTATTTGGAAATTTAATTTTTGAGGGAGGTGGTTGATTGGAATTTTTGTTTCTTAATTTTTGTATTTTATTTTTCATTTTCATTTTTATTTTTATTATTCTTTTTTTTCCTAATCCAACCATTGGGGAGGATTAGGCACCTGGATTATAAATATGAAGAAATTTACATCACATCCACACCCAACAGCAAGTCCCTCATCAACAGAAACACAGAAAACTTCAGAGATGATGGAATTAAGAAATTTTATACAATCGCTTCATGATGACTTAAAACAGGAAATAAAAGAAATGAAAGCCATGATTGGGAAAAATGAAGAAAGAATCCAGAAAGAGTTCCTTGGGAGTTGGGTGGCATAGAAATGTGATAAATTAAATTAAATTAAATTAAATTAAATTAAATTAAATTAAATTAAATTAAATTAAATTAAATTAGGAAATGACTGAAAAGAAAGTTGAGAAATTAGAAGAAAAATTGGCACCAACTGAAAAGTCAATTTTCCTATTGGAGATGAAGCATTCTGACTTTTACTTAAGATTTCAAAATATAGAGGAAGAAAAAGGAGAAAATTTACCTGAGATGATTACTGAGATATTATCAGAAATTTTGGAACAATCCAAGGAAAAGATCTTAAATGAGATTGATGATGCCTTCAAAGTATACACAGGATATGATAGGAACAAACTACTGAGAGAAGTACATGTAAGATTTACGAAGAAGGCAGTGAAAACAGAGATATTACAAGCAGCAAGAAATACAGCACTGAAACACAAAGATAAAGAAATTGTGGTATTAAGACAAATACCTAAAAGAGTTAGAGAATTGAGGAGAGAAAGATAAAGATGAAAAAGCAAAGGAAGAAAGAGCCTTAAAAGAAGGAGCGAGATCTAAATATCCAATGGAACAAAGAGAGACAAGGGCAATGAAATCAAAATCTAGTAACAAGTAAAACATGGAAGAAGAAATTAAAGCAATATCTTTAAATGTAAATGGACTGAATGCGGTGATAGAAAGAAACAGAACTTTATCTAAATTAAATAGCTTGAAGATGGACATTATATGTCTACAAGAAGTACATATTAGAAAACAACATTTAAAATTATTACAATATCCAAAGTTAGGAGTGCTATTGACATCATTGATACAACAAAGCAAAAGAGGAGTGGTGTTGTATATTAAAGAAAAATTAGAACCTAAATTATTTTTTGAGGATGAAGAGGGCAGGATTCTGATGGTGGAAAAAAAATGAACTTTAAACAAATACTTTTGATAGCAATATATGCACCAAATGAAAAACAAGAAGAATTTTATCAGAGATTACACAGAAAATTTTTAGAATTGGACTATGAATATGTATGTATAATGGGTGGTTTTAATGCTGTAACAAATGTGGATCTGGACTATAAAATAATGAAGACAAATAAAAAATCCAGAAGAATATTGCCAAAATATTTTTTACAATGATAGAAGAGTTGAGTATTCAAGATATTTTGAGACAAAAATACCTGAAAGAAAACCAATATACTTTTTATTCAAATAGACATTTATCATGGTCAAGGATAGACATGATATGGATGTCAACAGAACTTATAGATAATATACAAGAAGTAAATATTGGTTCAAATATTTGGGCACCAGCTGAGTGGCCTGATCATCAGAGGCTTTTTTTCTTTTAAATGCCTCTGACGATCAGGCAACTCAGCTTGGATCATCAGAGGCATTTAAAAGAAAAAAAGGGGATAAAGTCACTCGGATTCGGGATGGCTTGGAATCCGACTGGATGAGTCCACGGGAGGAGACGAGGGGAGGTCTTGAGAATATTATCTGGGAGGAGTTTGATCCTGTGGCTCCCAAGGATGTGGACAGAGTTCTGGGTAAGATTAGTGCTGCCACGTGTTTATTGGACCTGTGTCCCTCCTGGTTGGTACTGGCCTCCCGGGAGGTTACACGAGGCTGGCTCCAGGGAATTACAAGCGCTTCTTTGAGTGAGGGTGCCTTTCCTGCCACCTTGAAAGAGGCGGTGGTGAGGCCCCTCCTCAAGAAGCCTTCCCTGGACCCGGCTGAATTAGCTAACTACCGTCCGGTCTCCAACCTTCGTTTTGTGGCGAAGGTTATTGAGAGCGTGGTGGCATGACAGCTTCCCCGACACTTGGATGAAGCTATCTATCTGGACCCATAGCAGTTGGGCTTCAGAAAGGGGTACAGCACTGAAACGGCATTGGTCACGTTGGTGGATGATCTCTGGAGGGCTCGGGACAGGGGTTGCTCCTCTGTCCTAGTCCTATTAGATCTCTCAGAGGCTTTTGATACCATCGACCATGGTATCATGCTGCAGCGGTTGAGGGGGTTAGGAATAGGGGGTACCATTTTACGGTGGTTCTCCTCCTTCCTCTCCGACCGCTCACAGTTTGTGTTGGCAGGGGGGCAGAAGTCGACCTCGAGGCGTCTCATATGGGGAGTGCCGCAAGGGTTGGTCCTCTCGCCCCTTCTGTTCAACATTTATGTGAAGCCGCTGGGTGAGATCATCCGTGGTTTTGGGGTGAAATGTCATCTGTACGCTGATGACACCCAGCTGTAGATTTCCACCCCAGACCACCCCAATGATGCCCTTGATGTGATGTCTCGCTGCCTGGAGGCTGTGCGGGTCTGGATGGGGAGAAACAGGCTCAGACTCAACCCTTCCAAGACTGAGTGGCTGTGGCTCCCGGCGTCCCGATATAGTCAGCTGGTGCCATCGCTGACTATTGGGGGTGAATCTTTGCCCCCCACAGAGAGGGCTCGCAATCTGGGTGTCCTCCTGGATGCACAGCTGTCTTTAGAAGAGCATATGACAGCTGTGGCCAGGGGGGCCTTCTATCAGGTCCGCCTGATTCGCCAGTTGCAGCCCTTTCTGGATCGGGACGCCTTGCACACGGTCACTCATGCCCTTGTCACCTCCCGGTTGGACTACTGTAATGCTCTCTACATGGGGCTCCCCTTGAAGAGCACTCGGAGGCTCCAACTGGTCCAGAATGCGGCTGCGCGGGTGGTTATGGGCGCAACCCGATGTGCCCCACGTGACACCCCTTCTGCGCGAGCTGCACTGGCTCCCAGTGGTCTTCCGAGTGCGATTCAAGGTGTTGGTCACCACCTTTAAAGCGCTCCATGGCATAGGACCCGGGTACCTTCGAGACCGACTTCTGCCACCAATAGCCTCCCACTGGCCAGTTCGCTCTCACAGAGAGGGTCTCCTCAGGGTGCCATCGGCCAAGCTATGCCGGCTGGCCACACCCAGGGGGAGGGCCTTCTCTGTGGGAGCCCCAGCCCTATGGAATGAACTGCCCCCGGAAATGCGTAAGATCTCCGACCTCCGGGTATTTCGCTGTGCCCTTAAGACCCTGTTGTTCCGCCAAGCTGGGTTATCAATGTAATAATTTTAAATCAGGTGTTTTAATTTTTGGGGTCTTAAATTGAGCTGAATTATTTAATAATTTTAATAATTTTAATTGATGTTTGTCTTGTGCTTTTAATAGGCTGTATACCGACCTGAGTCCTTCGGGAGAAGGGCGGTATAGAAATAAAATTATTATTATTATTATTATTATTATTATTATTATTATTATTATTATTATTATTATTATTAAAAATCCTGAAGAGGATACAGACCTACAATTGATAAAAACCAGAGACCAATTTCGTTGCTAAATGTGGATTATAAGATTTTTGCCTCAATAATGGTAAATAGATTTTAAGAACTGTTAAATGAATGTGTTCATATGGACCAAAATGGATTTTTACCTAAAAGGCAAATTAGAGACAATATGAAGATAATTTTGAATAACTTTGGAATATTATGAGACACATTCAGAAAAACAAATGGTGATGATGTTTCTAGACGCTCGAAAAGCTTTTGACAATGTGAACAGGCAATTTATGACAGAACAACTGCAGGGAATGGACTTTGGGGATAGATTTATAAACACTATAAAAACGATCTATGATAGACAATCTGCTAAGATAATGATGAATGGAGAAATGACAGAAAATATTAGTATTATGAAGGGCACTAGACAAGAATGTTCTCTATCACCATTGCTGTTTATTTTGACCTTAGATGTTTTAAATGGAAATATTAGGCGAAATGAAGAGATAAAAGAGATGAAAATAAAAAAAGAAGAGTATAAATTGCAAGCTTTTGTGGATGACTTAGTATTCATCTTAGAGGAATCACGAACAACAGGTCCCAAATTACTAGAACAAATAGAGAATTATGGAAAGGTGTCTGGTCTAAAAAATAAATACAGATAAAATGAAAATTCTGGTGAAAAATATTACAGAAAAACCCAAAAGAGAGATAAAAGAGACTCTAGATATACAACTGGTGAAAAAAGTTAAATACCTAGGAGTATATCTAACTTCAATATGTGTAACGATAAAAGAGGATAATTATTATAGATAAAAACAACAATTTGAGAAAGACTTGGAGAAGTGGAAGAACCTTCAATTGTCACTAATGGGAAGGATCGCAATAATAAAGATGAATATATTACCAAGATTATTATTAAATTTCAGACAGTACCGATACAAATTGAAAAGACTTATTTTCAACAGCTTAATAAGATAATAAGGAAATTTATATGACAAGGGAAAAAAGCAAGAATAAGCATAAAGATGCTTCAGGACACGAGACTACGTGGAGGATTTGAGTTATCGAACTAGGAAGTGTATTACCAGGCAGCAGCATTGATTTGGATGAAGGAATGGGTTGAATTAAGAAATATAAGACTATTAACACTGGAAGATCATGATTTACAATTGGCATGCATTACAGGATGGCATGCATTTTTATGGTATGGTAGAAATAAGATACATACGTTCTTTCATAGACATTATATAAGGAAGGCATTGCTATTGGTATGGGAGAAGGTTAGAGATAAATATTATTTGAAAATATCAATATAGTTATCAACAATGGAAGCTTTGATACACCCAAATGTTTTTAATGTTGGAAATATTGTTAGATATAAGGACTTACTAACAGATAAGGGAGAGTTGGAAGAACAGGGAATTGAGATGGATTGGTATATGTACATGCAGATACAAACAAGATATGAAAAAGATGCTAAATTATATGGTTTTCACTTAGAAAAAACAGAGTTGGATGGGATACTCATGGGAACAGTGGATAAATTCATTTTAAAAATCTATAATTTTTTACTAGGCATTGAACTGGAGGAAGAGCAGGTAAAGGAAACGATGATAGCCTGGGCAAAGAATTTTGGACATTCAATAGATCTAGATAAATGGCAACAGTTATGGGAAAGGAATTATAAATTAACAATGTCCACTGCATATAAGGAAAATCAATATAAAATGTTTTATAAATAGCATATGCCCCCTGAGAAACTGGCAAAAATGTTTAAATCAGCTAAATGTTGGAAATGTCACCAGTTATTGGGTTCTTATTACCATATGTGGTGGACATGTTCAGAAACAAAAAAATTATTGGAATACAATTAAGATATTGCTGGAAGAAATGATACAACAACATACTGATTTAAAATCAGAACTGTTCCTATTGGGTATCCTGCCAGAAAAAAATTAGCAAAGAATATATTTATTTGATTATACATGTAATAACGGCTGCAAGGATTGTTTATGCACAACACTGGAAAGCAGAGAAAATACCTTTGGAAGGAGAAGTAATTAAAAAAAATTAGATTGTGCAGAAATGAATAGATTGACTTTGATGATTAAAGAAAGAAAATACTTTAAGATATGGAATCAATTCTACTATTGGTTAGAAAAGAGATACAAATAAGTAAATAAATAGTTATGTATAAAAATGCCATAATCAGAATATTTTGTTAGTGATGAATTGTTGTAATTGATTCGATGAGAACGAAGACAGAAGAAATAACAAAAAGAAGAACGATTGGAGACAACACCAAGATGTCACACAGAAGGAATGACTGATGAATTAAATGTTTGTTTGTTTAAAAAAATAAAAAACTTTAAAAAAACAAACAAAGAAAGAAAACACTTAGCCAGAGCACTTCTTGGCAGCCTGCTTTCAAAGGGACCATGGATGCTTCTCTACTGCTGGGCTTCCCTCCTGCATTACTGCTACGGACACTGACCCTGCCGCCTTGCTGCACACAGGGAAGGAACTTTTGGGCAGCCATATACCTTGCTCCTTTCCATCAGCACCTGGCTAAAAAGCCGGCCGGGGCTTTGTTGGTTCCTTGCAAAATGTGATTCGCTGGTTGTAGCATGCATTTCTCTGCACATAATGCATTTATTAGGAATTGCATCCTCTGAAGCCAAGCCCCATCTGGGCTCAGCAGCACCTTTCTGCAATTCCTTCGCTTTACGGAGAGAGGGAACGAGCATGGAATTCGACTGCCTGAGACAGAGTTGTCCACGGGATCTTGACGCAGCTCATTTTCTCAGAGGGGGAAACACCTCTGAGTGTGGAGAGGGCCAAGGAGGAGAGGGCCAAGGCGGGACCAGGCGAGGGAGGCCAGAAGGCAGGGCCAGACCAAGGCAATTCAGCTGGTTCACCGAACTGCACATAAAATTAACAAGAGGTTCTAGCAAACCAGTGCGAACCAGCTGAATATCACCACTGGATTCAGTGTCAACTCTCAGTCTTCGGGATAGCTTCATGTTAATAAAGGTAAGACTGGATAATATTACTTCATGTAGCCTTTGCTTAAAATCTGAATTTTATAACATTACTTGGAAATCCTACCAAAGAAGGGGTTTTTTTCTCTTTCTCCTTTCCAGTTTGTTTTCTTCATTTTTAGTTTTTGCTATCTTATTTATCTAATTTTTCAATGTGGTTTTTTAATGGCATCCATTTTAAATAAAATAAAATGCAATTCTGTTGTTTGCAACTGTTGATATTTAAAAGACTTCTGCAGGTATATATTATTTTTTAGTATGAAACTTCAAAGTGCGCTAGGAACCAACTCTTTGTTCTAAAAGTCCAGCAGAAAAACATCAATGATAAATACTTACTTTTTCCTTTCTCTTTCTAGTATCCTGAATAAATCTTTAAAATACTGGGGCACTCGGACGACCACATTTTCTGAAGCATCAATGTCCTTCAGGTCAGGATAGAGTTTAGTGTCAATCACCTTCTTGATATATGTCAGCCAGTCAAACTGAAATATATATAAATGTTTAGCGTTTGGCTCTTATTAAAAAAAAAATTGAGTAAGTTTTCACCTGATGCAAAGTTGAAGTTCACTGAACATTGCAAATATTTTGAACTTTTCATAAAAACAGCTGCATTTAACTGTGACATATATATTTAACTATTTTAATTTAAATTGCATCTTACGCACATCTAAAGCAGCTTTCAATTTAGAAAGATAAATATCCAGTCCGATCATGCATTATCAAAATTGTTTTCCAACCTGTGGGACCATGCTGCTGAGTTCTGAAATGTTCATTTTGTTATACATAGATTCACTGGTTCGATTCTCATGTGGAATCATTATCTGCAAAGATACATGTAAACAAATATTATGCTACTAAGAAATCCACTCTGACTCTGTTAATATCAACAGATCTTTTAATAGTTCCTTCACTGAAACAAACAATATTACATCAAGCCTGCTGATATCAAACATAATTATTTTATAATTATAAATAAACAACCACTTTTCTGTATAACTATTTTAACAATTTTCTTCTATATATTATAATGAATATAATTTATGCTTCTAGTTTTCACTTTTACAGATAATTCGCAATCATTTATTTCTTGTAAAACACACACACAGAATAATTGTCAGTTCTATATTTTATTTATGTTTATCTATAAATAACTTAAACAACAAAAGGCATATCAGGCATCCTTGACTTACCCCCCTGTTCAGAGTTCAACCATTCTCTAAATATTTGGTTCATTTTCACTGACTTTGCTTTATTATATACAATCACATTTATCACATTTAGTAACTTATTTTTCACATCATATTCACATAAAATAGTCCCTAATTAATCATATCCACTTCATCACACATTTTCTTTAAATCAATACAGTGAACTATCTTAACTACATCCAAACATTTCTCAGTGTCCTCCTGAAAAGAAAAAATCTGGCCAGCATAAAGACTCATTGAAGATCTTAAATTTTACTAATTGTTTCTCTCATTCTTTCAGTCAAAAATCTACTAAAGTCTTTCCAGATATACACAATAAATAAATCGTTTTAAATTTTGCATTTAGTCCTGCTAATTTTCTTTTTGAAAAGAACATTAATAGCATTTTCCCAATTATTAGACACAGATGCCAAATTCTCATACACACTAAAAAAGAAATCATAAAGCCACTCCTTAAGTAAATTATATTCATATTTTACCTAGAGCCTTTCAATTTTTAACATTCTCACAGCTACTTAACTACTATTTTTCTTCCCTACAGCAAATGGGTTATAATTTAGGTTTGCTCTTGGGTTTTGTTTTTTTTTTTTTGCTATTTATGTATAACTTGCAACCATTCACTTTTCTACACAACACACTTATCATGAACTTTGACACAAGTAATTGTCAGTTCTGTACTGAAAGCCCTTTTATATTTATCCATAAATAACTTAAACTACCCATATCCTTGCAAGATATTATTGCAAAATGTTTGGTCAGTACATGAATGGTTATTTGTCATTTTGTAAAACATTTATTTGGGCCTTGTTATTTATACACTTTTATGCTTTAAATTGTATCCTTATTAATTAATCAGTTTTTTGATTGTTTGTTTGTTTTATTTAAGTTCTGCTTTAGTTTCTAAGATTGCACCCTGCTTTTCCCTGCTTTATATCTTTAATATACAGGGGTTTTTCCCTGTGGCACTCTTCCTGTTTTACACTGGTCAGTGCCTTGTTTATGTGTCTTTTGCATTTATTCATTATGCATTTGTATGTTATAAATATTTGATGGAAAGTTTTACTCTGTTATATACTGTATCTTGTAAAGGTATTTTTATTACTTCAGTCCACAAGACAAAGAGATTTGTTTCAAAAATCAGTTTTAAAAAAGTATGTATACACATATTTATTTCTTTTAGTGCCTTCTGAAACCTTAGAGCAGGGATGTCAAACTCAATTTCACTGAGGGCCGCATAAGTGTTGTGTTTGACCTCAGGGGGGCGTGATGTGGCAGGGGGTCATGACATCACTCGTGTCGGGGATGCCTGTGGTGGCCTGAGTGCTCTGCCAGCAAAAATGGGCTCCTGAGCTCCATTTTCAGCTGCAATGGCCTCCTGCAATCCTCTGCCAGAAAAAATGGAGCTCACAAGGGCCATATGCAGCCCTCCCAAGACCCATTTTCACTGGCAGAGGCACCTCAGGGCAGTCCTTTGCTGTTTCCAGGGTGGCCCCACAGGCCAGATCTAAGTCCATGCAGGCCAGCCCCTGGGCCTTGAGTTTGACACTCCTGCCTTAGAGGGAAAGGACCCTATCTATCATGCTATTACTGCCAGCCCCTCTAGGTATATTAGATCAGGAAATCTATTTTACAGGAAGGCTAAACTTATTTTATTATGCTTAGGTATGATAACATTATCTTGCAAATCTTACTGAATTGTACTTCTTCCTTTTCATACTTCAATGAATTAGGGAAGCATCTGCCTGAATAATTTCTGAATGTAATCTTATGCTGTACTCAAAGAAATACTTTGCCTAACTAAGGGTTCCTACTTATTTCTTGTCAAAGTCATCTTGTATCATGATAAAAGTTCCAACATTGAGTACCATGTGTGTGACTTTGCAACATAGGTATAAAATATACAAAAATGTCATTGCAATTGCAGGACATATATTTCCATACTTCCCCCAGTTGCCTTAAATAAGAGCTAAGGTCTCTTATTTAATAACTATCTTGCAAACCAACATATTGTTTGTATTTTACTTATTATATACTAGACAAAACAGTATCAACAGTAGAGACCTTCAAATTTCTAGATTCTACCATATCTCAAGATCTAAAATGGACACCTAGCATCAAAAAAGCACAACAAAGAATGTTCTTTCTGCGTCAATTCAGAAAGCTCAAACTGCCCAAGGAGCTGCTGATACAGTTCTACAGAGGAATTATTGAGTCTGTCATCTGCACCTCCATAACTGTCTGGTTCGGTTCTGCAACCCAACAAGACAGACACAGACTTCAGAGGATAATTAGAACTGCAGAAAAAACAATTACTACCAACCTGTCTTCCATGGAGGACCTGTATATTGCATGAGTCAAAAAGAGGGCTTTGAAAATATTTAGAGACCCCTCACATCCTGGACATAAACTATTTCAACTCCTACCCTCAAAACGACACTATAGAGCACTGCACACCAGAACAACTAGACACAAGAACAGTTTTTCCCCGAATGCCATCACTCTGCTAAACAAATAATTCCCTCAACACTGTCAAACTAGTTACTAAGTCTACACTACTATTAATCTTCTCATCGTTCCCACCACCCATCTCCTTCCACTTATGATTGTATGACTATAACCTTGTTGCTGGTATCCTTACGATTTATATTGACTGTTTCCTAATATGATTTGATTGCTTATTTATACCCTGTGGCTATCGTTAAGTGTTGTACCTTATGATTATTGATGAATGTATCTTTTCTTTTATGTACACTGAGAGCGTATGCACCAAGTCAAATTCCTTGTGTGTCCAATCACACTTGGCCAATAAAGAATTCTATTCTGTTCTGTTCTGTTCTGTTCTGTTCTGTTCTGTTCTGTTCTGTTCTATTCTATTCTATTCTATTCTATTCTATTCTATTCTATTCTATTCTATTCTATTCTATTCTATTCTTTTAGGAGGTGCATGCAGTATACAGTTACACAACCAGTAAGCTTTAAATGTCATATTTGATTATGATCAAATATCCTTTCTCTGACCTTTCTCTATAAGCAGGGGATACTTAATTTAAATTTAATGTTTCTGATCATCTTTTTTTCAACCTTTATTATGGTCAAAGACCAGCATAAGAATGATGGGGTACAAAAAAATTAAAAAGATAAAAAATACAAAGTACAAAAATAAAATTATATAAATGACTAGAAAGTATAAAAACAAGAATCTAAAAAGGAATCCTAAGAACTTACTGAATCATTGATACCAATAGAACTAAAAACATTGAAAATTATATATGATTAAATATCACTGAAAGTATATCTGTGCCTGCCATCCTGAAACTACCAAAAAGTCTGAAACATCAAAAATGAGAATATTTTTCACCCTAAGTGGCCAATGTTTATTAAATGTATGATACTTCACATTATTTGATTGGAAAGAACTGTGGTTCAAAAAAAGTACAATGAAAAGAAGGATCAGGGTGACATGATAGCAGTGTTCCAATATCTAAGAAGAAGAGATGGGGGTCAACCTATTCTCCAAAGAACCTGAAGGCAGGACAAGAAGCAATGGATGGAAACTAATCAAGGAGAGAACCAACCTAGAACTAAGGAGAAATTTATTGACAGATAGAACAATTAATTAATGGAATGATTTGTTTCCAGAAATTGTGCATGCTCCAACACTGGAGGTATTTAAATAAAGATTGGACAACTATTTGTCTGAAATGGTATATAAATGGTAAATGCTTGAGCAGGGTGTTGGACTAGAAGACCTTCAAGGTCCCTTCCAACTCTATTATTCTGTTACTCTGTTATTCAAATGTTCTTCCAAAGACAGATAGAAAAAAATAACAGATGCAGAAGAGGCAATAGCAACCAAGATGGCACACTGCTTTGTTACTGAATTACAAATCTGGGAAAAAACAGTGCTGAATGGAGAAATAAATCCAGGGTTCTTCTGAAGACTGGCTACCACAAGTGCAGCTAAAATCTATACTTAAAAGGGCACTAACCTCAGCAATTTTCATTTCTAATTTAAGCACTGACTTCATATCCAACTCTGCATGTGAAGCATTGGCACCCAAAAGGACTGAGGTATCAACCATGAACTGGAACAAGGTATCTCTGTACTATAGTGGGGTAAGAATTCAGACATTAATACATCAAAAAAAAAGATACCAATAGCTCAACCAGATAACACTTCTTACCTTATTTTACATTGAATAGTCTAACAGTACATTATTTACTTATTTTCATTTTTAGTTTCAGTAACAGTATTGCATTTTGATATTATTTAATGGGAAATCTTGCTAGCAGAATTAGCATTAATATAATCACAAATATTAATTAGCATGCCATTTGCATTAATCAGCACACATTGAGAAAATGGATCCTTAGCTTTCTTCAAAAGTTTGGTTTTGAAAGCATATTGAGGAGCCAGGATGTGAATGTCATCTGTACTTCCTTTATTTTTCTATGTTATCAGGGAATATTTATCTACATATTCAGAAAACTAAACACAAGAAGGGACTTAGACTTGTGCAATATATGAATGATTGTAAAATTGTACTCAGCAAGACATCCTTGGTTGCAATTCATAAATCAACAAAGAAGATTGTACTGCAAATAACGGTCAATATTGAAAAGGAACAGGGTCATGGAACAGGGCAGGGTTCTACTGATAATAAGTAACTGACATATTGGTCATGTTTAGAGTAGGGGGAACATGTCAGAATGTGTTCAAATATACAATTGCTATATACCATTTTTTAGATCTTCCCCCATATTTACCTGCTATGTTGGGAACAATATGTAATTACTGCATAGTTAGTAAGTGTTAAGGTATATATTCTCACATAATTAAGATTTTCTTTCAGCTCACTTTTCATATGATTTATGCAATTTTTTAGCAGAAATATCATCTTTATATTCTGTATAGTATACAAAATATAGAGGAATGAACACTTAGTTTCCAAGCCTGTTTTTTTGCAGATGTGCTTGGATTTCACTCCCAGAATCCAGCTAGCTTTTGGGAATTGTAATTCCAGATAGGCTGGGAAAATATCCTGAATGTGATTGAGTAAACACTCACAGATTTAGCTTCTGTGGTATTGTCCAGGTAGTCTTCCCGTGCTGATAGAGTCAGAGATGCTTGATCTAACTATATAAATAAAATAAGAATTACTATACATTAGATTTACAAAAACACAATTTGGATTGTAGTTCTATAACCAGACTTCAAAGATAAACACAAAGATCTTAGAGAGACTACTTGTGAATAGATTTGTAGCAGTATTGCAATACCAACATCCATTACAGTATTATAAGTTAAAGGGGATGGACCAAATTCAAAAGACTTGAAAATGTCCACAAAAGCATTCTATTTATTAACCCTGGATGTTCTGCATTTTTGACAAAATCAATATGTAGACCCTGAGGAGTTTTAATTTTACCAAAAAAAATTGTTTCATCCCAAAAATATGAATGTAATATAAAAAAAATATGAAGGCAATGTAATAACAACACATTTCTTCAAAAATTAAATAGAATATAGCAATGTACATTCTGTAAAGATTATTGAAAATTAAATCAGAAATGACTATAGAATGCCATCAGGAATACTGTTTCATTTTTCCAACTTTTAGTCATTTACATATATACATACTAATAACCAGATGTCAGGATGTTGTTGAACACAGATGTAAAAGTTTTATAAATACTGTTAACAAAATTAGCTGAAGGGTTAATTAAATACAGATTTAAAATATGCTGTACCTTCTTGCATACAGTATGTGGTTAAGGAAGGAATTCTCTGGGGTATAAATAGCTCATGTCCATGTGGTACTACAAAATTGCATTCCTTCTTTCTTGTTTAATTTTGAATGCTAAGAGGCTGTCCAAAAGCTTATCCATGTTCTCTGCATGGCTTCCATAATTGTATACATTTATATATAAAGTGAATAACTAACTAAATAATACATCTATGATGTGTTTATTATCTCTAAGTTTGTTCCTATCTTTTATACACCATTACAATCTGCATGGGCATCTAGACATGTTTATTTAAGACAACAATATAATAATAAGAAATATGTTACAGACCTAGCAGTGGCATATAGTCACCATATCAAATGCTTTCTGGAAATGCAGTTTTTACTAGTTTGAAGAAGACCATTAAGATGGGCACTGATTAGACCTCCAGGGAAGACTGTCACATAATGCAAGGACCACAATGAAAAAAATTTGGGTGTAATACACATGGGCCCCATCCCCAACTACTTTGTCATTGGGGCCATTAACTGAGTTTGTCAAAGAGCATACATCAGATCATTCAATTCCATGTGAAAAAGGTCTGAAGGTACCTAACAGCCAAGCCATATAGGGCTTTTCAAGATAAAACTAGCAATTTGAATTCCACTTCAACCAATGCAGAATGGCTGTTTCTTGACTGTTGTGGTTCACCAACAAGCAGACTACTGTATTTTGCACTTTCCAGCTTCTAGAATAGATGGTCTTTAAAGCCAGTCCTGTTTAAAACACATTGCTGCAGTCCAATTGCCAGGATCTGCTACTCCAGAATAAGGACAGAATACTAAACAATAAAATGAAATTAATTGAAAATACCACTTGTATGGTTTCCTTAATAATACCTTTATGATGTGCTCATTAGAAGCCTTATCATCTGAAGCCACATATAATCGGATGAAAACAGAATTGCTATATTGTCCGCGAAGAGTAGCAAGGGTCTGGAGCATGTTGAACTTCCTTTCTGACCACAGACCTTCAGGCCCAATGTTGGATTCCAGCACAGGCCAGCGAAATGGAGAATGCTTCAGCATGTTTAGAAGTGGTTTTGCATCAGCTTTTTCTATCTTATCTGGGAAAATGAAAAAAAAAATCAGTCAACATAAGGCGTCTTGCAAAAAAACCCACTTCTAAAATACCTATGTCTGTATATTGTTGGCAAGAAAAGTCTGCTTTCCTATCATTATGTATATTTCTCTACATCAAGTGAAATGTCACCTAGAACCATAGATTTAGGCTAAACACAAGCCATTTTGAATAGCTTCTCTTGGCACAGAGAGCAGAAAAATGTATGTTCTTGCCATCTGTCTGTTCAGGCCTTGACTACTGTTCAGTCACTGGCAACCTTCAGAGCAAAGTCAAATCATCCAAGTTTTTGACTCAGTATGATGGATGGTCAGATTCTCCACTAGCTGGCCAGCATGCACCTGATTATGGCACTTCTGCATGGTTCTGCTAGAACCCTGATTAATACTGGCCATTGCTGTACATAATAGCAGAGGGCAAGGCTCTATCTCTACTTCAAGTTGCAGTTTTAGGTAACATAACAAACAGTAACATAATCTTTGGCTGTCAGACTTCACCCTCTTATTTTGAAACTAACTTAACTGTTTTGCTTAGATGACTCTCTGATACAACTTAGCTATATTTGCTGACAAGAATGAAACCATGTGCAAACATTTATGTAATGTAAAAAACATTATGTAATAAAAAATTATTACAAAGCCTATGCATAGGTCTGTCTTCCTAAATTTAAATTCTAGGCTTTATCTTCTCATCTTTGAGTTAAAATATAGTTGGAGGGCGTTGGGGCATCTTTGTTGATATAAGAATTTTCTCTAGTATGGGAAATATTTGTTCTTTCTTCATTAGATTTTTTCTTACACTGTCTCCCTCCCCCCTCTCTCTCTGAGTTTGCATGTAACAATTTTCTTCTTCTCCTTCCTCTTTCTGGTCAATAGGTGTCTGAAAAGCATTTCCATTCCAGCTAAATGCGAATCTCTCCTATGTTTTATGATTCACTGCTCACTAATATGTAGGATCTAGGCTATATATTCAAGTTTTTCCTAATTAGAATCAAAAGCAATTAAATATTCATGACCTCATTCAAAGTTGAAAGTTCTACTGAGATCCAATTTTATATAAATGTGTACATTATGCAGCACTTTTCTCAATTTGAAATAAGGGAAAGATAGAAACTTCTACTGTTTACATAGTTCAGGAAGTGAAAATCATAGACTACATATAGAGAGATGTCTTTTATTATTTTTTTGTCAACTGTTGTCTTAAATGTAAGAATTATAAGACCTAACCCTAACTAATGGTTGGCAGAGCTAATGGATTATATTACATGAAATGGAGGAGTCCGTTAATTTCTCTGGGGTGCTAGCTAAACTAAAGGCTACAGTTGTATTTCAGGACTATTTTGAATTTGTGGAAAAGTGAGAATAAATATCAATAATCTGGGCTTCACTTAATTTCTGATGTCTAATCTCAGAAACTGTGACTCACTCATTTCTTCAAACAATGCAGATTTGGAATGTGTAAATCATCTGCTTGAAAAATATGGTCCTTCCCCAAAATGCAGTATTTGGTCTATCAACAAGAAGGTGTCTTATCAGACATGTTTCAAGTGACCTAATCTCTATAATATAGATATAAACCTTTTCTTGGATAGATAGTTCAGTTTCCAAAGATTCATATATACAGGTGGAAGAAAAGAAAAGATGAAGTAAAAGAATGGTGGTATCTTTCCTTTTTGCTTCTACTGTAATTCCTCAAGTTGCTTTTGCACTGTAAAAAATTAAACCACCAAAATCTAAACATGAACACAAATGTAGCCAATGTAATAAGTGCTTTATGTCCAGTACCTCTCAGATCTTGCAGAAAAAATAATATTTTCCTACTTCTCTGTGGCAAAGCTAAAATTCCTGCTATTCCTTCTTCATTCCTTTTATTTTGTTTCTTCCAGAGAGTTGGTTGAGGCATCATAGATGAAGTGTTAAAACTCTAAAATTTGATTTAACATCCCTCATTATTCTAATACATCATTATTTGATATTAGTTCTTCTTCCTCAGAGTTTCTATGTGAATCAGAATCCTTCAATCTTACTTTTGTACCCCACTAAAGCATCAATTAAATCAATTTCAATTCCATCCTAATGTGACCATGAACTTAGTATGTTTTTATAATAAACCGCTTATTCAAAAGCCCTGTCTCAATCCTACTACTCAGTTCCCCTCCTGAAATTACTATTGTCAGTCACCAATCAATCTGGTATTTCCTGATATGTTATAATACATTTGTTATTGACACCATCCAGCATAACAAATGTGCAATAAACTAGAAAAAGCTACATTAATGATTATATGTTTCATACACAAATATCAATAGTAGCCTATGACATTATATAATTATTTAAGTGATATAATATTGCGCAGAGTGAACTGCAATCAGCAAAAAGTGCCCCATTGCACATATCTGAAATATTAAATTAACTGCACAAGTACATTAGGACTTTCTAGATTGTTTTGAATTAATTTTGGTACATCCTTCTTCTCCTAATAGAGACTAACAGTTGTGTATCATATAGTTTCTAACAACATGGAAATAGTTACTCACTCTCATTCATACATGAAGAATAAAGTATCTTGGCCTTCTGTACAGCTTCATTGTCTCGTCTTTTGCTAAGCGGTTTTTCAAGGAGAGCTGTAAAGAATAGATTTTCCCCCCAAGACATTTGTTATTATCAGAAAACACTTCAGAATCCTCAATGTAGATAAGATACCTGAATTAATGGGAATATTTGTTTAGATCTTTAGATTGGCTGCCATGGACATTTTTTGATTGAGGGACTTAGAAAATGTTAAACTACACATGGTGAGAAGTGTTAGAGTTGCATTGAATGTTATACTCTGTTCTGGAATGTCATTATTGACATTTGAATGAATATTAAACACCGAAGAGAAAGGCTGAATAGCTCTCTCCTATTCTTGGTCAAAAATGGGAACTCTAATACATTCTTGAATTGTAGAATACTCCTATTCAAAATTCTGGTAGAGCCAGCAACAATTATATAACATCAGATACATTTTCACTTTTTGCTTTATTGGTAAGAAAGTGATGATGTTGGGATCTTTTGGGAAAAACTTCATTCTATGATTATTCTACCCAAATTATAATTAAATATGGTTCTGTTTCTTATATTGCATCATATATTGCATTTATTATATGAAAGGTTAGGTTGGAATCAAGAATTCTAATTGCATAATTAGAAATGTAAAAGTCAATTATCTTGTTCCCTTTCTTTAGCTGCCACCTTAATTTCCCTGAAACCATTCTAAATATTCTGGGGAGGGGGTGGGTTATTTTGACCTAGTTATCTATAACATATTCCAAGTCAATTGACTAAAGCCAGGATTTACACAGAGCTGGAAACAGGAAATGGAAACAGCAGGTGCCAAAGTTGATATTTAAGAGAGCTTCAAAACAGTGAAATGTCATCATTCGTCTCATGAGTCACCTATGCACTCCAATGCAGGTTCAAGGGGTTTATGCTCTCTCACTTAAATTGTTGAAATTTTGTAAAATTTTGTACATTCAGAGAATTTACCTGAACCTGCCAGAAAGGCAAAGAGACATCTGTAGATGATTTAGAAAGAGAGAATGTGGGAGACAGTCAGTTTAATCCAGCAGTTAAGGCACCAGTTAGAAATCAGGAGACTATGAATTCTAGTCCTGCCTTAGAACTGAAAGCTGGCTGGGTGACTTTGGGTCAATCACTTTTTCAATTTCTGTAACAATGGATCGATCAACACTTGGTTGATTTGTTAAAATAAAAAGTGGACTTTGCACTTGGACAATGCTAAGGAGAGAGGGGGGGCGGAGGGAGGGAGGGAGAGAGAAACACAAACACATATACACACACAATAAAATACAGTAGATTCCTGTTCTTTTATACTTTATACTTTCTCTCACTCCTGTTTACTTCAAAGGTTTGTTGTAAGACTATTATGGAAAAAAACATGGTTCCTTGCAGTGGTGGGATTCAAGTAATTTAACAACCGGTTCTCTCCCCCAATGATTTCTTCCAACAACCAGTTTGCCAAACTGCTCAGAAAGTTAACAACCGGTTCTCCCGAAGTGGTGCGAACTGGCTGAATCCCACCACTGGTTCCTTGATCATAAAATATATGTAATCAATAATAATCAAGTCAGCTTCCATTTTCCTTCATAATATAGCTACTTCTCAAAAACAACCATATTCAGTATAAGAATTGACTTTTTCCCTGAGCTACTATTTCTCTACTTTAAATTGCATTGTTCTTTGAATTTGGATCTCAGATGAATTGGATGGAGCCAGGGAAGGGAAGAACCCTGTCCTAGGTAGTAGGCGGTAGTAGGGACCGCCTACTACCACCAATAGCCTCCCACCGACCGGTACGCTCCCATAGAGAGGGGCTCCTCCAGGTGCTGTCAGCCAAACAATGTCGGCTGGCAGCCCCCAGGGGGAGAGCCTTCTCTGTGGGGGCACCCACTATCTGGAACGAACTCCCCCCGCAGATACGGATGATCCCGGACCTTTGCGCCTTCCGCCGTGAGCTAAAAACTTTTCTGTTCCATCAGGCAGGCCTGGCCTAATTTCTCCCCTTTTTCGGTAAAAATAATTTTAAAATTTTAAAATTTAAATATTTTAATATTTGGGGTTTTAATATTTTAATTGGGCTTTTAATAGTCGGGGCCATTGTTTAATTTGGTTTTATTTGGCTTTTAAATTTTGTATGTATGTTTTTTACTTTTGGCTGTTCACCGCCCTGAGTCCCCTCAGGGAGAAGGGCGGTATATAAATCTAATAAAA
The DNA here is from genome assembly GCA_012654045.1 of Ptyas mucosa. Classification (NCBI taxonomy): domain Eukaryota; kingdom Metazoa; phylum Chordata; class Lepidosauria; order Squamata; family Colubridae; genus Ptyas; species Ptyas mucosa. The sequence goes on along the minus strand of WNWU01013815.1, from coordinate 27,670,973 downwards.
TCAAAATCTATGCTGCAGATTGTCTTACAAAGGTACAGTTAGAATCGACATCATTGGTTTAGGATATAAGCCTAAATAGAATATACTGTTATCCTAAGAGTAAATAGTAATATCCTGTTAAAATGAAGTCTATCCTCCACTAAAAGCTAAATACTCCTACAGGATTATTTTCTCTCAGAAAAAGAACTGTTTTGAAACTAACTATATATTTGTGGTAAAGTGTTACCTCTAATCTTACTTGCTATTTCTAGCCCCTGCCACTTTCCCAGCCTACAAACAATCATAGTTTCACTCTAGGTTTCATACCCTTCAACTTCCTTCACAAATTAAACTTCTTCCATTTAATTTATGAAGGGGAAAAAGGCCTACCTATGAAAAGTCAGACCTAAAATACTTTGATTGTGTTCTTGTCCTATCAAGAGTAGAAGTGGGTGAGATGGAGTGATGATATTGCTCTTTCTGAGATTAAGCCAGTTTTCCCTCTCTCAAATCATGTCCCCTGAATCAATATCACCCCTCTTTCTTCTGTTCAGTAAATTTGAGTCTATATTTTGAGGATATTTGCATTGCTCCTGCACTGGTTTCTTGATGCCATTTTTATTTGGAAGAGGAAGTTGTTTTTGGCATTAATTGTCATTCCATATGATTACAATACTGGAAAGTTATTGACAAACCTCCATTACATCTATGAATCAATATATTTTGAGAAAATATGGGTTGCCATATATTCATAGGTTGTATAAACAGAGGCATAGAATCAAGATCACGTGAAGTATTACTCCCACTTTATAAAAACCTAGTAAGACCACACCTGGAATGCTACAACCAATTTTGGTCATCATACTACAAAAAAGATGTTGAGACTTTGGAAAAAGTTCAGAGAAGAGCAACTAAGATGATCAAAGGCCTGGAGACTAAACCTTATGAAGAATGGCTGCAGGATTTGGCTAGTCTAAAGAAAAGAAGAATTAGGGGTGACATGATACCAGTATTCCAATACTTGAAGGGCTGCCACAAAGAAGAGGGGGTCAAATTATTCTACAAAGCACCAGAGGGTAGGACAAGAAACAATTGTTTGAAACTACCGTAATCAAAGAGAGAAGCAACCTGGAATTAAGGAGAAACTTCCTAACAGTGAGGACAATTAACCAGTGGAACAGCTTGCCTCCAGAAATCATGGGCGCTCCATCACTGGATGTTTTTAAGAAGAGTCTAGACCCCTGGTGGCGAACCTATGGCACACATGCCAGAGGTGGCATGCAGAGCCCACTCTGTGGGCACACACACTGTTGCCCCAGCACAATATGCCATAGGGTGGCCATTGGCAAGCTGCGGGTTTTTTTGTCCCTCCACTGTGGCTTCCTGTTGGGACCCCCTTGCCCTCCCCTCCCAATCACCCCAAAAGAGTCTTTGAGGGCTGAACACTGAGAGGCACGGATTTCCTCCACCTTCTGTATTTCCACCCCACGCTGAGGTGAACCAAATGGGCCAGGGTATCCACACCAAGCGGCCCCACCGAGCCCACTTTCAAACTCCGCTGAGCACAGCTCCAAACGTTCAGCTTGGCATCCCTCCTGGCCAGCACCAGTGCCGTGGCGGGGAAGGTGCATGCCCTGCCTGCTCCACTCTTGCTGGCCAGAGGTGGGGCTCCACGCCACCGCCTCTCAGTCGGAGAGCTACATTTGTTTGCTTGCTGGTCACCTCCGAGGAGGGAGCTGCTCTCAGGTTGCCCGGGCCTCCACAGTGGGGGAGAGAGGGGGAGGGAAGGGGGGTGTCTCCCCAACAGGATCCAGATTGGAGTTGCCTTATTTTGCATGGATCTCTAATGTTTGGCTTTGCCTTCCAGCCTCCATTCCCCCTCCACAGCCCAAGTGGTTGGATTCACACGACATGTGAAGCTGGGCAGGAGAGAATGGATAGATAGATAGATAGATAGATAGATAGATAGATAGATAGATAGATAGATAGATATGAGAGAGAGAGACAGACAGAGAGAGAGAAAGAGAGAGGGGGCAAGACAGAGGGAGAGAAAGAGAGGGAGGGAGGGAAAGAGAGAGAGAAACAGAGAGAAAGAGAGAAAGAGACAGAGATAGACAGAGACAGAGAGACACACACAGAGACAGAAAGAAAGAGAGAGAGAGAAAGAGAGAGGCAGAGAGAGGCAGAGAGATAGAGAGGGAGGGGGAGGGAGGGAAAGAAAGAGAGGGAGGGAAAACGAGAGAGAGGGGAAGGAAGAGAGAAAGAGAAACAGAGAAGGGGAGGGAAAGAGAGAGGGGGAGGGAAAGAGGGGGAAAGAGGAAGGGAAAGAGAAATGATATTACAAAAGTTTTTCTTTTTTATTGTTGCTAAACATAATATTTCAAAAGCAGGAAAAAAATGAAGGGGCATAAAAGTGCATTTATCACATTTTTTTTAGAACAATTAGCTGAACTCTGCCTTGTTTATCATTATTTTAGGTAGTAAAACCTCATTATGCAAGTTAAATTGCCGTTGGCACTTTGTGATAAATAAGTGGGTTTTGGGTTGCAGTTTGGGCACCCAGTCTCTAAAAGGTTCACCATCACTGGTCTAGACAGTCACTTATCTGAAATAGTATAGGTTCTCCTGCTTGAGCAGGGGGCTGGACTAGAAAATCTCCAAGGACCCTTCCACCTCATTCATTCTATTCATAGGAGTAAAATGGTCACAGAAAACAGGCAAAGAAGGTGAAAACTGATGCAGAAAGCTGGGAAACAATTGTTTAGTAAGATTTGAATGTGTGGTACACATCTTTTACCTTAAAAGCTACATACAACTTTGGAACAAAACACAGAATTTCAATTTATAATGTATTCATAAGGTGGCAAATTCATGTCAAACCTCATCTCCAGGGTTTATTGACAGACTTCATGTAAAATGCTTATTTTCTTCACCTTTGGCAGGTGAAATTTTAACCCCAATATCTTGATGGGGCAAAATTTCTCCAGATTTCACTAGAAAAACCCTCAAAACATTTTTAGTATTCTAGATCTAGGAATCACTGGGCAGTTTGAACAATTACTATGTTGTTTCATTGGATTTTTTTTCACCCCAGAGCTACAAGAATAGCTGTTATTGACTCCACAATGTACAGAAAATTTCTTTAAATGGATTATTATTACAACATTTTTTGAAAACAACAATCCCCTCTAAACAACATATTAACATTTGCATCCTTCAGTCTCAAAAAACTATGGAATCATGCTCTGGAAAGAGGTCCTAAAACAGCATCTAGTGTGACTAAAAAGGCCAATTCGAGAGTGACAATCCCTTCCACACTGAGGGCAGATACATTCTGTCCCCTGCTCAGCCCCCAGATTTCACTGGTTCCGGGACTGCCTCTTTGCCTCAGCCTACCGAACAAGTGTCTCTTTAGCCTCCAAGCTGAACGATCTGAGGTCAAAGTTTCCCAGTTGTTCATGTCCATTCCCAGGGCCTTTAGGTCCCTCTTGCAGATATCCTTATATCGCAGCTGTGGTCTCCCTCTGAGGTGCTTTCCCTGCACTAATTCTCCATACAGGAGATCTTTTGGAATCTGACCATAAGCCATTCTCATGACATGCCCAAGCCAGCATAGATGTTGCTGTTTCAATAGTGTATACATGCTAGAAATTCCAGCACATATGCACTATTTGGAAATTTGTCCTGCCAGGTGATGTCAAGAATACATCGGAGACAGTGCATATGAAAGGTGTTCAACTTTCTCTCCTGCCGTACATAAGGGTCCAAGACTCACTGCAGTACAAGAGTGTGCTCAGGACGCAGGCTCTATAGACCTGGATCTTTGTATGTTCCGTCAGCTTCTTATTAAGCCATGCTCTCTTTCTAAGTCTGGAAAATGTGGTGGCCACTTTACCAATACGTTTATTCAGTTCAGTATCTAAAGAGAGAATGTCAGAGATAGTTGAGCCGAGGTACACAAAGTGCACAAGAGTACACAAGAACTCCAGTTCTTGTGCAGAGATTGTAATACAGGGAGGTGAATCCACGTCCTGACCCATGACTTGTGTTTTTTTCAGGCTGATTGTTAGACCAAAGTCTTGGCAGGCCTTGCTAAAACTATCCATAAGTTGTTGAAGGTCTTCAGCAGAGTGAGCAGTGATGGCAGCATCGTCAGCGAAGAGGAAATCCCGTAAGCATTTCAGCTGGACTTTAGACTTTGCTCTCAATCTAGAGAGATTAAAGAGTTTTCCATCTGAACTGGTCTGGAGGTAAATACCCTCTGTTGCAGTTCCATAAGCATGTTTCAGCATGACAGCAAAAAAGATCTCAAATAAAGTTGGCGCGAGGACACAGCCCTGCTTCACTCCACTTCGAATATCAAAGGAATCTGATGTTAAGGCATCAAAAACTACAGTGCCCTTCATTTCCCCATGAAAGGACCTGATAATGTTGAGGATCTGAGGTGGACATCCAATCTTGGGGAGAATTTTATAAAGGCCATCCCTGCTAACCAAGTCAAAAGCCTTTGTAAGATCTATGAAGGCTATGAAAAGTGGCTCTCTTTGTTCCCTGCATTTCTCCTGCAGCTATCTAAGGGAAAATACCATGTCAGTAGTGGACCTGTTGGCTTGAAATCCACACTGTGATTCTGGATAGATTCTCTGCAAGCACCTGGAGCCTCTTCAGTACGACACGGGCAAGCAGCTTCCCTACAACACTAAGAAGAGAGATGCCACAGTAGTTGTTACAGTCACTCCTGTCACCTTTGTTCTTGTACAGTGTGATGATATTTGCATCCTTCAGGTCCTTCCCTCCAACAAAGATAGAAGATTTCATGCCGTTCAGTGGGGATATTCTCTTTGCAGCACTTCAGAACTTCAGCAGGGATGTTATCTTTCCCAGGTGCCTTGCCAGAAGCAAGGGAGTCCAGGGCCACATTTAGTTCTTCTAAAGTTGGTTCACTGTCAAGCTCCTCCAAGACAGGCAGGCACTCAATGTTATTTAATGCTTCTTCAGTTACTACATTTTCTTTGGAGTATAACTCAGAGTAGTGCTGCACCCAGCATGCCATCTGCTGTGCTCGGTCCTGGATAACCTCACCTGTAGCAGATTTCAGAGGGGCAGATTTCTTCTGTGTTGGACCTAAGGCCTGCTTGATGCCATCATACATTCCCTTGATGTTGCCTGTGTCAGCTGCTATCTGGATCCGAGAGCAAAGCTGCAGCCAATAATCGTTAGCACATCTCCTAGCAATCTGTTGGACTTTGCTACGAACAGCTCCCAGAACCTGTAGGTTGCGATCACTGGAAGAGGCTTTATATGCAATTAGAGCTCTCCTTTTTTCCTCGATGGCTGGCGTCAACTCCTCTGAATGGGCTTCAAACCAATCTGCTGTATTTCTGGTTTCCTTACCAAATACTGACAAGGCGGTGTTATAAACAGCATTCTTGAAATATTCTCATCATTCAGATGCATTTACTTCAGCTGGGCCTGGGAAAGTTTCCTTGAGTGTTTGTACAAATTCCTCCACTTTGCCCTGATTGCAGGTCTTGTTGTCAATTCGTGGTCTTCCTTCCTTCTTCGAGTGATGCAATCTCTTTGTTTGCAGTTTTATTCTGCTGCACACCAAGGAGTGGTCTGTAGCACAATCAGCACCCTGATAGCTGCATGTGATTGTAATATTGGTGAGGTTGGAGCGCCTGGTAAGGATCAAGTTGAGCTGCTACTAATGCTTCGATCTTGGATGTCTCCAAGAGACTCTGTGTTGAGGCTTTGTTTTAAAGTATGTATTATTAACGCAAAAACCATAGTAGCAACAAAACTCCAGCAGGCGTTGGCCATTTCCGTTCATCTTCCCGACGCCGAACTGACCTAAACAAGTGGGCCACGAACTATAATCAGCTCCAACTCTGACATTAAAATCGCCAAGGATAAACAGTGGTTCTTTCTCAGGGATTTTCTTGATAGTAGCAGCCAGGTTGTCATAGAATTTGTCTTTGGATTTTGCTGAAGATGATAATGTCGGTGCACATGCGCTAATAAAAGTAACCAGCCCTGCTGAGGGGTAGAGTTGCAAGGACAGAATTCTTTCACTTTCTGCAGCAGGTGGAGTAATGGATCCTAGTAGGGTGTTTCTGACAGCGAATCCAACCCCATATTCCCTAGACTCATTTGATGGTTTTCCCTGCCAGAAGAATGAGAAGTTTCTCTCCTTAACAGATCTCGAGTCTAACAGTCTTGTCTCTTGAAGGGCAATGATGTCCATCTGCAGTGTCACTGCGTTCTGTGTGTTTGTCAGCCAAGCTTCCAGTCTGAGCGTTACGGTAGCTGCCAGAGAACCTTATCACAGAGATAAGACTGTCTTGTGATTTTTGAGCTACTGCGCATGTCCACATTCTTTCTTTTCTAACTTTCTCTTTTGTCCGTCTCTGTGATACAGCTGCCAAAAATGTAGTCAGCTAATTTTTTACTTTTATAATAAAAATATTTCTTAGAATGCATTCGGGTTCTCTTTCTTTAGAGTATACAGCAAGGAAAAACAAGATCCGTCCGTCTCTTATTAAGAGCAATTACCCCGGGGGGGAAAGGGGCTGATTCATGCTCCGACATGCAATCTGCTCAGCTCCATGTCAGTGGCAGCTGTCTTACGTACGTCATCTAGCTCTTGTAAATCGTCAGAAAGGCCGGTCAAAACTGTTCTTCCTCTATGAGAGCAGTTGAAATATAACATCTCTATCTCTGCTGTGATTGCTTAGGAAAGGGGAGAGCAGTTGAAAAATCAATTAGCTAAAATCAGTTACTTTCCCCCAATTTTTCTTTCCTTAAATAAAATCTGTGGTGCTTGGGAAACTTATTAGCAGAAAAAAGAGCTAATCTCATCATATTCTTTTCTATTAGCACTTCTCTAGCCTAAAAATATATAAATCATACAGGCAAGTACAAGTTATCCTTTTTTCTATTCCTACCAGGTTTTTAGAAATATTTTCAACTAAGTTAGTTAAACACTGCTTTCTATAGGCTCTGTCATGTATCTTACTTAGCAAGTTCAAGCAAATAGATTGAACTTGATATCATGTTGTAAAACTGTTTATTTATAGCTACTTACTGGTCGCCAGAAGTTCACCAGAAATAACTGTATCTCTCTCATTGCCTATGTGGTTGATAGATGCAAAAACAGAGAGTCTATTGGTCCTGATAAACTGCACCAATAATATTAAGATTACAGTTACAGGCATATCAGTATATGCCAAATGTGCACATACCAATCAAAGTTCAACAAAACAGTCCAAAGCCAATACAATCAATGCATTTTCAAATGTACTGTACCTTGAATGTTCAACTTCAATTAACCAAACTAACCTTGTATTATAGTACTAGTAATCTGCATTTACCACACCCAACTTGCATTATAAATCCTTCACAAAACTGTGAGTACTTTGACTGTACTACTAGGCTTCTGACTTTTTTCTACAAAAGCTGAACTGAGATCCAGAACAGCTCCCTACATACATTGCATATTGTCTGCTGCTTTGTCCTAGATATATCCTTTTGTTGATAAATTTGAAAGTATGGGAGGAAAAAACCAAGAAAAAAACCTACTTGGAGGCAGCAAAACAATTTTTTTTCTGAATTCAGGAGAAGACTTAAAAATAACAGCAATTGAAATGGTCCTACTTCTGATGTCAAAACATTTTGAACATCTTGGCAGCACATGGTCGATCTTGTTGGTAGCTCAGAAGTTAAGGAGAGTCAAGCCTGGCTAACACCAGTTGAGGAGCAGTCAGGGATTATCAGAACAGTACATTAGCCTGAAAACTCAAGCCATCTTGAGCCATCTCAAAAATGTCAACAGCAAACTTTACATAACATTATGAAGAAAAACAAATCTAAAAAGTCACTGGAAGTCTTTCTCTGTTTAAAAATGTTATCTTTTTAATACTAAGCAACTTTGCATTTTATGTATCTTTCTATCCTACTTAGATCAAATGCAATGCACTTTGTGAATGCAATTTATCTAGAGTGAAATGACTTTTTACTTTGTCTGTAATAAGGCTTGGCATAAAATTCCATTAAAAATCCAATCTAAGAAAAGGTTGGGCAGATTTTCCTGAGTTTCAACTTAATTGTAGAACACTACTGCATTCAGTAGTGTTCAGAAGAAATTTGGTGCCAGGATCTTAAGAGTCAAGATTTACATCTTGAGGGAGGGAGGAAGGAAGGAAGGAAAATTTGTTTGTTTGATCCCTCAAAGAATAGTTAAGGTAGATAATACTGAGATCAATGGACTAATAATCTGTGCCCCTTTCAAGCAAGTTCCCATGACCCTTGTTTTGTTCAGTGATGAGTTACTAAAGTAGGACCTGCATTTTTTAGAAAACCTCAAATTTAGGGTTGTGGCTTCCCCCGCCCCCCAGGAACTCATGGCTTGACAAACACAGAGACTTTAATTATAACATTGCAAGAATACACTAGTGCATTCCAGAAAGGATTATAGTCCAAGCTCCAGAAACAAGGAGATGCTAAAGACAGACATCTGGAGTATTTAGGAACACAGAAAATGCTAAGTATATATTTTGCTTGCTGAAAATAAAAATGGAACCGCAACTCTCTAAAATTAGGCTCAACATTTTTATTCTTGTGCTGGTCCCTTCTCCACAGCTATAGGGAGAGAGGGAGGAAGGGAGGGAGGAAGGAGTCTTAAACAGAGGTAGGTTCTACTTACCATTATTACCGGTTCACAATGGGATCACGAGCACTCACTTCACTCGCGCACGCGCCTTGCTTCTGCACATGCACAAATTGCTTCTGATGATGTCAGAGTCAGTGGGCAGAGCCTCCCACCGGTTTTACTACCGGTTCTATAGAACCAGTCTGAACTGGGGGCAACCCACCACTGCTCTTAAACGCCAAAAAGTCTTAAATGTTCTTTAAAAGGGAAAGAACCTATTTTCTGAAGGTTGTTTCTGATTATTCAATTTCCCAATATCATGCTTTTAGTAACCATTTATTTAAGTTTATAATACTGTGTTTTGCTAAAAGCAGTCAGGGTTGATCTCCACTAGGACTGACCGATTTGATCGCCTTGCAGTCCAAGGGACTCGCAGGAGTCTTCTCCAGCACCATCGTTCAAAGGCCTCAATTCTTTGGCACTTAGCCTTTCTTATGGTCCAACTTTCACAGCCATACATTGCAACTGGGAAAACTATAGCCTTGACTATACTCACTTTTGTTGTCTCTGATTTTTAGTATGCTGTCTAGATTTGCCATAGCTTTCCGCCCCAGGAGCAAGCGTCCTTTAATTTCTTGGCTGCAGTCCCCATCTGCGGTGATCTTGGAGCCCAGGAATATAAAATCAGTCACTACCTCCATTTCCCCCCCCCCCCATCTATTTGCCAGGAATTGAGAGGGCCGGATGCCATGATCTTAGTTTTCTTTATATTGAGTTTCAAGCCAACTTTTGCATTCTCCTTCTTCATCTGCATCAAGAGGCTCTTTAGTCCCTTTCTGCCATTAAAGTGGTATCATCTGCATATCTGAGGTTGTTGATATTTCTCCCGGCAATCTTAATTCCAACTTTTGATTCATCTAGCCCTGCCTTTTTCATGATGTGCTCTGCATATAAGTTAAATAGGCAGGGTGACAGCCTTGCCAGACTCCTTTCCCAATTTTGAACCAGTCAGTGATTCCATGTCCAGTTCTCACTGATGCTTCTTGACTCGCATATAGGTTTCCCAAGAAACAAATAAGATGGTCTGGTACTCCTATCTCTTTAAGAACTTGCCACAATGTGTTGTGATCCACACAATCAAAGGCTTTAGCATAGTCAGCGAAGAGGGGGTTGAGGGTTTTTTAATCAAAATTTTTAATGAAAATTTTAAGGGGACTTGGGAGGAGAGGAGGGGGTTGTAAAGGTGGACCTGGGGGGATCCATATAGCCACTGAACGGGATGATGGGTCGATTGGGCCCAGCGGAGGAGTCGTGGAAGGAAATTTGACCGGGGAGCAGGGGGGTGATAGGAAAGGCAGTGCAACTGAAATAATGAGTGGGAGGGGCAGATATGATGGGCGCAAGGGGCCATATCATGCTTTGGGAGTGCGCACATGCTGTTTACGAGCGATTGCACACTCCGGCCCCCAATGCACGACTCGTGTCCTGGATTGCACAGAGCCTCAGGCCCTGGGTCCATGGCTGATGTTGTGTAATGCCAGGTCGGTTGTTAACAAAGCCCCCCTCATTTGTGATCTTATTTTGGAGGGGGGTGCAGACCTGGTTGGTATTATGGAGACCTGGTTGGGCCAGGAGGGGGGGTCCCCCTCATTGAAATGTGCCCACCAGATTTCCATGCATTTCATCAGCCAAGGGCTCAGGGGAGGGGCGAGGGAGGGGCGGCGATTATTAGGGAAAGTCTTTGTCCGAGGGAGACCACTGTTCCTCAGATAGCCAGATGTGAGTCCCTTTTTGTGAAGTGGGGCCGTGGGGTGCAGATGGGTTTGCTGACTACGTACCTGGCTCCCTGCCACATGATGGCGATCCTGCCCGAGCTGCTCAACATTATTGCCAGGGTGGCGGTTGATACCCCCAGACTCATTGTCATGGTGGATTTCAACCTACCATCCGCAGGTGAGGTGTCAGAGGTGGCTTGGGAGTTCATGGCTTCCATGGCGGCCATGGACCTGACCCAGTTAGTTCATGGCCCCACTCACATAGGGGGACACACTCTGGACTTGATTTTTGTCTCTGGTCAGTGGTTGAATGAACTTGGTAGAGGGGACCTAGACATTAAACCCTTGTCATGGACAGATCATTCACTCCTTCACTTGGACTTTCCAGCCACTTCCCCCTGCCGCAGGGAGACGGAACCAACCAGATGGTTCTGTCCCATGTGCCTAATGGATCCCGAAAGGTTTCTGATGGAGCTTGGGCCATTTCCTGAGACACTGGCACACAACTCGACTAAAGACCTGGTGGCCGCCTGGGAAAGTGTGGCCACCAGAGCTTTGGACCGCGTCGTGCCTTTGCGGCCTCTGACCTGATGCCGATCTCAATTGGCTCCTTGGTTCTCCGAGGAGCTGAGAGAGATGAAGCGTCAGAAAAGATGCCTAGAGAGCATCTGGAGGACTAGTCAATCTGATTCTGACCGGACACTGGTGAGGTCTTATATCAAGACGTACCGAGTGGCAATAAAAGCGGCAAAATCTAACCATTTTTCCACTCTTATCGCATCTGCAGAGAACTGCCCAGCCGCTCTGTTTAGGGTGACCCACTCCCTTCTTCAGAGGGGAATGCAGAAAGAGCCCTTGCAGGGTCGAGCTGAGGATTTTGTGCAATTCCTGCATGATAAAGTCACTCGGATTCGGGAACGCTTGGACTCCGACTGGATGAGTCCAGGGGAGGAGACGAGGGTAGGTCTTGAGAATATTATCTGGGAGGAGTTTGATCCTGTGGCTCCCGAGGATGCGGACAGGGTTCTGGGTAAGATTAGTGCAGCCACATGTTTATTGGACCCGTGTCCCTCCTGGTTGGTACTGACCTCCCGGGAGGTTACACGAAGCTGGCTCCAGGGGATTATAAGTGCTTCCCTGAGTGAGGGTACCTTTCCCACCACCTTGAAAGAGGCGGTGGTGAGGCCCCTCCTCAAGAAGCCTTCCCTGGACCCGGCGGAATTAGCTAACTACTGTCCGATCTCCAACTTTCGTTTTGTGATGAAGGTTGTTGAGACTGTGGTGGCACGACAGCTTCCCCAGCACCTGGATGAAGCTATCTATCTGGACCCATAGCAGTTGGGCTTCAGGCAGGGGTACAACACAGAAACAGCATTGGTCGCGTTGGTGGAGGATCTCTGGAGGGCTCAGGACAGGGGTTGCTCCTCTGTCCTGGTCCTATTAGATCTCTCAGCAGCTTTTGATACCATCGACCATGGTATCATGCTGCAGAGGTTGAGGGGGTTAGGAATAGGAGGCACCATCCTGCGGTGGTTCTCCTCCTTCCTCTCTGACTGTTCACAGTTTGTGTTGGCAAGGGGGCAGAGGTCGACCTCGAGGCGCCTCGCATGGGGAGTGCCGCAAGGGTCGGTCCTCTTGACCCTTCTGTTCAACATTTATGTGAAGCCGCTGGATGAGATCATCCATGGTTTTGGGGTGAGAGTCCATCAGTATGCTGATGATACTCAGCTGTACATCTCCACCCCAGACCACCCCAACAATGCCCTTGATGTGATGTCTCGCTGCCTGGAGGCCATGCGGGTTTGGATGGGGAGAAATAGGCTCAGACTCAACCCTTCCAAGACCGAGTGGCTGTGGCTTCCGGTGTCCCAATATAGTCAGCTGGTGCCATCACTGACTATTGGGAGTGAATCTCTGCCCCGCACAGAGAGAGCTCACAATCTGGGTGTCCTCCTGGATGCACGGCTGTCTTTAGAAGAGCATATGAAGGCCGTGGCCGGGGCTTTTTATCAGGTTTGCCTGATTCGCCAGTTGCAGCCCTTTCTGGACTGGGACGCCTTGAGCACGGTCACTCATGCCCTTGTCACCTCCTGGCTGGACTACTGTAATGCTCTCTATATGGGGCTCCCCTTGAAAAGCACTTGGAGGCTCCAACTGGTCCAGAATGTGGTCGCGCGGGTGGTTATAGGCGCAACTCGTTGCGCCCACGGGACAACCCTCCTGCGCAAGCTGCACTGGCTCCCAGTGGTCTTCCGGGTGTGATTCAAGGTGTTGGTCACCACCTTTAAAGCACTCCATGGCATAGGGCCCCAGTACCTTCGAGACCGACTTCTGCCACCAATAGCCTCCCACCGGCCAGTCCGCTCCCACAGAGAGGGTCTCCTCAGGGTGCCATTGGCCAAGTTATGTCAGCTGGCGACACCCAGGGGGAGGGCCTTCTCTGTGGGAGCCCCTGCCCTGTGTAATGAACTGCCCCCGGAAATGCATAAGATCTCCGGCCTCCGTGTATTTCGCTGTGCCCTCAAGACCCTGTTGTTCCACCAGGCCGGGCTATCAATGTAATTATTTTAAATTGGGTGTTTTGAATTTTTGGGGTTTTAAATCTGAACTGAAATTATTTAATAATTTTAATTATTTTTAATTGATGTTTGTCTTTGTACTTTTAATAGGCTGTACACTGCCCTTAGTCCTTCAGGAGAAGGGTGGTATAGAAATAAAATTATTATTATTATTATTATTATTATTATTATTATTATTATTATTATTATTAATGAAGCAGAAGTAGATGTTTTTCTGGAACTCTCTAACTTTCTCCATGACCCAGCGTATGTTGGCAATTTGATCTCTAGTTCCTCTGCCTCTTCGAAATCCTGCCTATACTTCTGGTAGTTCTCGATCCACATACTGCTGGAGCCTAGCTTGTAGGATTTTAAGCTTACCTTTACTAGCATGTGAAATGAGTGCAATGGTGCGATAGTTTGAACATTCTTTGGCATTGCCTTTCTTTGGAATTGGAATGTAAACTGACCTTTTCCAATCCTGTGGCCACTGTTGAGCTCCCTAGAAGCTCAAATTTATCACTTGGACAAATACAGAAACCTTGCACTTTATTGGTGTAATTAACTCATTTCTTGAGATATTTATACTTTTTATTCTAAATAATTTTTTGACAGTTGGATCATTATAATTAATATGCTTAACGTTTGTGTCAATCAGTATGCAATAATAAGCAAATGAAGATTTAATTAATATGCATTTCCAGGGAGATTTGATGAACATTCAACCGTACATCAAATGATAATCTGGGAAATCATAATCAGCTTCATAAGAGTTAAATCAATCAAGAAAAATAATACCACTATATTTTCCCTCTTGATAAGGATCAAAGTTGATGTGCCACCTTTGAAAATAGTATGGAACATTTTCAAGAATATCAGATGTAGATAAGTAGGGCTACATTTCTAAAACATGGTTCAATTTATTAAATCATATTATGACTAGCCCCCAAAGCAAATGTGATAATAGATCTATTAGTTACAAGACTAGGATTATGCATGCACTGTATGTATATTTTATAGTGCATTATGCATGCACTATGTATCTATATTTTAATAATATTTTAAAACATAGGTTGTGCTGAGTTGTCCCAAAGGTACTTTTTCAAGAGGCAATTGGACTTCCTGGGTTTTCTTTGAAGACATTTCGCTTCTCATTCGAGAAGCGAAACGTCTTTTTAAAAAAACCCAGAAAGTCCAGTTCCCTCTTGAAAAAGCACCTTTGGGACAACCGTGACCTGGATGACTGAGAATCTCCATAGACGTTGTGCTGAGTTAAAATTCAGGTGAATACATGAAAAAAGAAAACAGAAGCAGCAATCATAATAACTTCTTTTGGCATGTAGAGTGATGGGTTTTGGAGAGCACAAAGAGTAAAAAAACTAAGATGCACGTTTCTGCTCTTGACAAGATGGATGGATGATCAGTATTGCCTTGACCCTTCTCTGAGAGCATTTTGTAATTTTTAAGACTGAAGCTTGGGGCACATAAAAGGGTCCTAATGTAGTTATCTTATCATTGATATACTACAAGGTTAGACAAGAGATTTCCATTGTAGAGATAGGTGTCTTTCTAAAGTACATTTTTCTAAGGAATTCAAAACTGTTTGGAATCTATTATTCCCTTCAAATCTGGAGTCCTATTCACTTTCTGCAAATCTACTTTGTAGTTTGGTGATTTTTGAACTCTACAGTTTTTTGCAAAATTCTTAGGAGAGAACTCAGTAGAACTCAAATATCTTCTGACATATTTTACAGTTATTTCATTTCCTTGCTGCCATAAAAGTATTTCCCTTATCCATTCCTATAATAAAAAACCTGTTTTGTCATGAAATAACCATCATTGTGTATAGTGAAACCATAGAGAAATCTAAGAAGTTTTTTGTTATCTTTCTTAATCTGAACTCATCAATTATATTGTGGTTATTGTAATGTCCTGTCACAATAGCCAATGGCTTATTGACAAGCTAGACTAATAAAGAAGTTATCAAAGGACCAAATGTTTCTTATTATAACCTCAGTAGCTTCAGGAAAGTAAGGGATGTGCCCCACCCTGGTGCCAGCCACACAATAATGTAGAAATTTGTTCACATTCCAAAATGTTGCGCAAGCAATAATATGATATTACAGTATAATCAGTGCATTTATTACTACTGCTATGTTAAATATTCCTTAGATGGGGATGATTTTTACTAGAAATAAGGCAAGCCCTTCTTTCTGTTTGCATTGGGTTCATGAAGTTATTTACATCTTCTAAAGCAGCTGTTATTTCTCCCTCTATTTTTAAAATCATCACATTAAATGCAACAACATATTTAAGGTAACATGTAGTTTAGCCCTGATCCCTAAATTCAGTACTCAGGACTTCAAATGTTGCTGAATTACAATTCTGAGCATTCTGAGCATTGACTCATAGTTCAACAGACATAGAAAGCTTATGAGCTTCCATTTCAGTTAATTGGATCTGCAAGAACTAAATCAGGGAGCTTGATTTACACAGTGTAAGTTTTGCTTCCTGGTATCTTACATTTTATTCTTTTCAATGGTAATTACGATAACTGGAAAAATTATGGAATACAGAGATAACACTGAATGTAATCTATATACTTTGGTACATACTTTGTAGATTTTGGAATTTGAGGAAAAGATGATGAATCATTGTGATGGAAAATGAAGGTCAGTTAAATACTGTATTACCCAATACATGCAACCCTAAAGCTAAATAAAACTGTTCACTTGATTCAACAGCATAAATTCCCAGAACTCAGAGGTGATGTCTCTCTCCTAACCAAAAGGAGTCTGAGGAAATGCTGTGGCTCACATCATGAAGAGTCATGAAAACCTCATTGGGGAAACAAATTATCACTTTTCCTCATTCCAGGTTTCCCACATAGCCTTTATGAAGACAGCTCATCTAGCTAACCTACACAGTTTCTGACTTTTCTACCATTTAATTCAATACATTTGGTTAAAAATGAATTAATGCATAATTATTAAGAGAATTCAAGGGTTGTGAAAAAGGACAAATGCTATTAACTCTCTTATATAAAATATATTAGTTATTCAGCTTACAGGAGAGCCAATGTGGCTCCTAAGTACATTTATCACGTATTAAACCATCAGTTAATATAATCCATTATCCATTCAGGAATTGTTAAATCTTATATATCTTACTTTTAAAAGCCACAAGTACAACATACGAAAATATATTAGCATGAAATGTATGATTTAAATACACTCATGATGTTCTCTTTAGTACAAACACATGCTACTGTGCCATTATTTGGATCCCACCCCATGTTTCTTAAAACTGGCAAGCTTAAAATATTTTAATCAACAATTCAGAATGAAATTGTTATATAGTTAAATTATGATAGTTAATAGTTACATTGCCTTGTACAAAATATGGGCTCAAGACTGGAATAAAGTCCTCTCATTATCATTAAATGGAAGATGCAAAGTGATCACTTTTAGGAAGTGCTTGATATTGCACAGGCAATATTGTTCACCTCACTGGTGTGGATAGTGACAGAAGTCATCTTTTTCAGGCTCTTGGGGTGATTTCTGTGTTCTCTACTACTAATTCTAGATTCTTCTTATTCTGCACTGCTGCTAAGCTTCCATAGCTGCAAGTCACCATTTCCCTGAAGGTTCTAAGAGACATAGGGGCAGCTTTGCCACCTTCTGCACAGCAGCAATCAGGCCTTTTAAAAATCAACTGAAATGCAATTATGGACCAGCAACAGTGGAATCATAATGTGATCTGCAGCCAGCTTTTGTACTTCTCATTGGACAGAGAGGGGAGAATTTGTCAGCTTTAGTAATTTGCTCAAAATGATTAATAGTGTTTTCTAGCATCATCCAACCATTGTGCTGATATAGTAGTATCATTAACGATAACTAGATGATGCTAGCAGTCTTAGCACCTGAAAATCTATCTGTGGTTAATTGTGGCCTTTCCAAAATTGTTTCTAAGGATGAAGGAAGTGCTACAGCTGCTTTTGGTATGGAACATCTCATAGATTTACAAGGAGGGAGAATTAAGAATTTTCTTCTAATCGAGGTCCAGCTAGATAAAAATAATTTTAATAGTTATTCAACTATTAATTTGTGGGTAAAGCTTACACACCGTATAGCAAAAATAAACTTATCTTTATATTTAACAGGCAGTGCAGATAAAAGCTATTAGAATGCTCCAGAAGTTTAAATAAAAGAGGTGTCATCAATTTGTGGCAAATATGCCTATAAAACAGGCAATAAAGAAGAACATGGGCTGTGGATTCTATGGTATCCAGGTCACCCATATTCCCAACTTAGACTAGGATCTTAAATTCAGGGTTGATTATTATCCAGATGTTCATCTAAGGTGGGATCAAAACCTTGGTATTTAATTTTCATTTTGGGGAAGAGACTGTTCAAAGTTTACACAATATCACAGTATGTAAGAAGCACAAATCAAAATATATTACAAGTCAAATATAAACATTGCTCTAACAATTGTTCACAGTGTAATCCTACACATACTTATTCAGAAAAAATGTCTAATCAGTGGGCTCTTTTTCAAATAAGTTTTCATTGAATTGCAGCCTTAATTAATTCAAGTAAGGCTAGGTTGTCAGCCCAATTAAAGTATTTTATTAGTCTCGACCAAGAATTTTGTATGTCAAAATCTTGGTATTTCTCTCTATTTAACATTGCTTAAGATCACTTGGTTTACATGCCTTCAAATTCTTAGAAATTGTAATGCAGTACTTTGTAAACAGTGTAATACAATGGTTTACTGCAAATTATGTCATCAGTTGTGGTGCTTATTTTTAATACAAGAGGGATTTGACATTAAAACACTTCAGGAAAATAAAGACCTCTGCTGGATTATTACATGGCAGTTGCTTTCTATCTGCTGTCTTCCAACAAGGCTGAAAGCTGACCGTTAGAGAATAGAAATCTAATGCATCTGGAAGATGCTATGGAGGAAGAAGATTTCAGTGTAAGGTTCCTCCAAAAGCAGTTGGTTTCAGAATACAATTATTATTCAACATATGTCTAGCATTTATGAATGCACAGCATTCAGTCAAAAATGCTGTGCATTTGTGTAGGATAGGCAACCGTAACCATGCAGTAGGATGGCAACTGTAACCATGCTATCAAGGCATATTCCTCTCTTGCATGAACATAAAAAGGGTTTAGGCTCAATTGTGAAATTGCAGCTATCTTCTTTACATTTTTGAACAGCATTATGGATGTCCTTGCCTGAAAGCCAGGTTCAAAAGTGAACTTTTTCAATTTATAAAAATGGACGCATGCTAATCCCTAATATAAGTTTAATGAAATTCAATTGATTTCTGAAATTCAGAAATGGAACATAATCAAACAATGAAAATATATATTTCCCTCAAATCTCTGATTCTACACTTGAATAATATATAGATGTTAGAATTATCAGGTCAAAAATTATCAGGTCATTATCACATCTGGTTTAACAGTCAAAATATACTGCTATCCAATAATTTCTTGCTACATCTTTATAATATTTGAGGAAGAAAACATCTTGACATTACAATCTTGTTGATGTCAACAGAATGATCTTCCACATAAATAGATCTCTAACACTTTCTATATCAAACACAAACATCAGAAAAATATAAATCATTTTTTGAAAATATTGATATTGGGAGATATGCATAAGACTATCAGCACATTTTGCTCTGTAATTAGTCTGTTGCTTAAAAACAAGACTTCTATTTTTTTCTGTGTATATATCAGCCCACTGAGCTTTTTTTTTTTTATAAAATCCAACATAAAGAGAAAACTTTCACATTAAAATATATCACTTCCTACACATTTCCACCCCAAACTATATTTTTCTTCTAGGCATGAATAACATTTCCCAAGATCTATCCTTTAGTGGTACATTATTTTAGAGGAATCACATGCAGCTCAGCAAAAATGTCAGTCTTCATCTGCCTCTCAAATTTAAGAAAACATATATATGCAGAATTTAATCCTTAAATAATTTTCTGATATCTATGTATTTATTATATTTTTAATGTGCCCAATATTCTGTCATTGAATAAAATGAAAGTCCAGTTTTTAAAAACAGCATCAAAATAAAGTTTATAGAATTTACCAATTTAAAAATACATAAACATTGCTAATTAAATTAAATTTATGGCACTTTAAAAATCTGTGACCTAAACCTAAAAAGCCAGGTATAAGAAGAATGCAACTGTACTACTATCTCAGTTAAAGTATATTAAAGTATACTATAACCCTAACCCATACCATTTTAGACAAGTGGCTGTCCAGTCTCTTCTTAAAAACCTCCAATTTTTAAGTGCCCACAATTTCTGAAGGCAAGCCATTCCAATGGTTATTGTCCTCACTGTTAGGAAGTTTCTCCTTAATTCCAGTTTGCTTCTTATTTTGATTAGTTTCCAACCATTGTTTCTTGTCCTGCCCTCTGGTGCTTTGGAGAATAATTAGACCCCCTCTTCTTTGTAGCAGCCCCTCAAATATTGGAATACTGCTATCATGTCACCCTAATTCTTCTTTTCTCTGGATTAGCCAAACCCAAATCCTGCAACTGTTGTTCATATGTTTTAGTCTCCAGGCCTTTGATCATCTTAGTTGCTCTTCTCTGAATTTTTTCCAAAGTCTCAACAACTTTTTTGTAGTATGGTGACCAAAATTGGTTGCAGTATTCCAGGTGTGGTCTTACTAGGGCTTTAGAAAGTGGTTAATACTTTGCATGATTTTCATTCTATGCCTCTGTTTCAGTGGTGAGATTCAAATTTTTTTACTACAGGTTCTGTGGGCATGACTTGGTGGGTGTGGCTTGATGGGCATGGCAGGGGAAGGATACTGCAAAATCTCCATTTCTACCTCACTCCAGGGGAAGGATACTGTAAAATCTCCATTCCCTCCCGACCCACTAACCTGCTTTCCAGCTCCGTGTGCAGGGCAACAAAAGAAGACTCAGCCGATCAGCTGGGACTCAATCAACTGGGACTTGGAAGGCAGCGAACAGATGGGGCGGGGCCAGTCAGAGGTGGTATTTTCCAGTTCTCCAAACTACTCAAAACGTCTGTTACTCCAGAACCAGTCAGAACCAGCTGAATACCACCTTTGCTCTGTTTATACAACTCAGGACTGTATTAGCTTTTTTGGCCACAACCGGACACTGTTGGCTCATATTCAAGTGATCATCCACTAAGGACTCCAAGGTCCTTCTCATGCTTACTATTTTTCAGCCAGGTCTTGCCTAATCTGTACTTACACCTTTGATTTTTTTTTCTGCCTAAATTTAAAACTGCTTTTCTCCACATTAAAATTTATTTTGTTGGATAGGGCCTGTTCAAGCTTGTCTTCTAGAGTGTTGGCTATTCCTGCCAGCTTAGTGTCATCTGCAGATTTGATGAATTCTATTCCCTCATCTAAGTCATTTATGAAGATATTGAAGAGTACTGGGCCTAAGATGGAACCTTGTGGTATCCCACTGCTTACTTCCCTTCATGTAGATGTAGTACCATAAAGGACTACTCATTGAGTACAGTTTGTCAGCAAGCTACTAATCCAACTAATGGTGATGTTATCTATTCCATATTTTTCTAGCTTACCATTAAGTAGGTTGTGGTCTATTTTGTCAAATGCCTTACTGAAGTCTAAGTACACTATGTCCACAGCA
This sequence comes from Ptyas mucosa, assembly GCA_012654045.1. Classification (NCBI taxonomy): domain Eukaryota; kingdom Metazoa; phylum Chordata; class Lepidosauria; order Squamata; family Colubridae; genus Ptyas; species Ptyas mucosa. Next base: position 27,650,331 of record WNWU01013815.1, on the reverse strand, counting down.
TTTCGCTGGTCTATTAATTTAGTCACTTTATCAAAGAATGAAATAAGATTGGTTTGGCATGATCTGTTTTTAACAAACCCATATTGGCTACCCCTTATAACTTTATTTGTTTCTAGATGTTTGCAGATCTGTTTTTTGATGATCTTTTCCAGGATCTTCCCAGGAATTGATGTTAGACTAATTGGTGTGTAGTTTCCTGGGTCTGTTCCCCCCCCCCCCTGTTTTTGAAGTTGGGAACCACGTCAGCCCCTTTCCAGTTCTCTGGTATTTCCCCGGTGCTCCAGGATTTTTGAAAGATATGTTATAATGGTTCTGAAATAACATCTGTCAGCTCCTTCAGAACTCTGGGAGGTAATCTGTTGGATCTCAATGATTTATATTCATCAAGGTCAGATAGGTGTTCTTTTACCTTGCTTATTTTAATTTTTATTTCTAGTCTGTCTTTTACAATAGTTTTTTTGGTAGATTGGGCTATAGTTTCTTTTTGCTTGAAGACTAATGCAAAGAATGAGTTAAGCAGCTCTGCTTTCTCCCTACTACCTGTTACTTCCTTGCCATCTTCTCTCTTTAGTGGACCAATTGTTTCCTTGACTTTTTTTGTTATTAATATGTTAAAATAAACTTTTTTATTGTTATCTTTGACTTTTGTTGCAAGTCTGTTCATTCTGAGCCTTTGCTTTCCTGACTTCATCTTTGCAATTTCTGTCTATCTGCTAATATTCTGCCTTAAATAAGTGTCCCTTTTTCCATTTTTTTGTACTTATCCTTTTTGTTTTTCAGTCTGTCAGAGAGAACTTTGTGCAGCCATGATGGATTTTTTGGATTTCTTGTTTTTCTTTTTCAGTGCTTTTGTGCTGGACTGGACTTTTTATGATCACATTTTCAGAGTTTCCCACATTTCTTGAGTTGTTTTCCCCTTAAGGATTTTCATCCAAGGAATCTTTCCCAAGTAAACAAACAAATCACTAAACAAAACAATTCAGAGTTCATTTCAGGGTAGAAATGACCAGGCACAGATTTTCCTACTCTGAACACATTACGAGAAGAACCAACTCTGTATAGAAAGCTTTCATGTTGAGAAAAGTAGAGGGAAGGGGGGAAGGAATGACCAACAGCAAGGCAAATAGATTCAGTTACAGTGGTAGTGGGTGCATCATTGGAAGACCTGAAGGACCAGGTATAGGATAGATCATCATAGAGAAAATGTGTGTGTTTGCTAAGAGTTGGCACTGATTTGACACATAATCAATTGAAAACAAAATTTATACATTAACAGTATCACCTTAAGTGATAGCCACCTGGGTTCATTTAGACTTAGGTGACATACAATTTTAATGAATTATTTTACCAGCAACTATCCAATACATTATTGTTTGGTCTTAATAAGCAGAAACAAATGAGGACAACAACAAAAAGCTATATGAAGCAAATTAGTTAGCTAAAGTCCTTTAGTAAGGATCAACTTACCTTTCAATTTTAGATCTACACTATGTCTCAGCCAAGGATAAATTCCATAATTTGAATAATCTTCTGGTATTGGATTATCTTGTAACCATCCTTCACAGGCAAATCGGAAAAAGTTATCACAGGGGTCCACAGACACATTTAGCTTGCTTTTGATGGAGGCAGCTGGAAAAAGTTATATAATTTCTTGGATCATCAGTTGATAATATTAATTGCTATACAAGACATGCAAATCACTTCCAGATTTATGATTACTATTTTATGGCTTTATTTATTCCCTTTACTTCCACATAATTAATCTCACCATTTAACCTATCCCATCTGACTTTGTTCAGATAGGCTACAATTTCAAAAGGAAAGGAAAAGGAAAGGAAAGAAATATTTCTTAAGTATTGGTCACTTTCCTTGATTTTCAAGTTAGGGATTTTGGGCTATTCACTAAAATTTTGGCTTTTATTTTTCTGGGTGCATCTGGATTTTCACAACCTGTCACTGCAACTGACCTTGCTAAAATCTCAGGGGATCTTTGCTACCTCTCTTCTCTTCATCTTCCTTTAGCTTCTGGTTATTGAGGCGGACAGGGCCCTTGATGCTGTCAGTGCCACCACCTGTCAGTTAGATCCTTGTCCCTCCTGGATTGTGAAAACCTCCAGGATGGTGAGCAGTGGGCAGGTCCAGGAAGTGATTAATATGTCACTGGAGGAGGGGATATTTCAGGATGCTTTTAAGAAAACCCTGGTTTTCCCCCTCCTTAAAAAACCATCATTGAATCCCATCTGCCTGGACAATTTTTGTCCAGTTTCCAACCTTTCATTGAACTATTGCAATGAGCTCTATATGGGGCTACCCTTGAAGAGTTTTTTTTTTTAATTGAAAAAGTTTTAAAAATTTTACATACATTTTCTCCCCCCCTCCCCAACCACCTCCCCCGACTTCCCAGAGCAAGTACAAAATAAAATACAGCTTAAATTCTCTAAATTAAACTCCATTTCACACTTATTATAATCATGATCATTAAACAAATAGATAAAAGGAAAGCAAGTCTTTTTTTCTCCTTATTCCATCTAATTCAACAAAATTATCTCCATTTATAATTACAGCAATTAAAACAATTAAGTATTATCTAATCAAACCTATCATTACTCAATTTGGCTAATTGTTACTTAACAAATTATTAGGTCTATACAATTTAACAAAATATTTTATAACTTCTTTCATTTAAAACAAAACAACAACAACAACAACAACAACAACAAAAAGAAAGGAAAAAAAAGGAAACCCTCACTCAAAAAACCTCCGATTTTAAAAAAAAATTACTATATAAACTCTTCCGTCCTTCACTTTTAAACCATCAAGGTCCAATTATAATCAAAACACTTAATAAGAAATAATATTAACAATAATTTTTTAATTAATAATCAAACCTCTTATATCAATACATATTAACAAATCAACTAAGAACATCATTTAAGAACTTTATCAATCCTTTAAATTCTTCATACTAGATTGAACCAATTGCTAATCTTCTTGTCTTCACATCTTCCAACAGCATATAAGATATCTTCATTTACGTCTACCCCCTAAATAAAAATTGCTTCTGTATATAAAAAAAAAGCCCCCCGAGTGACTTTGTAATTGTAATTATATTTGAAATGATATCCATCAAATCCAGTCAAAAATTAGATTAATAAATTCGTCAAACATATTAGGGAAACCACCAGATCAACTGCAATTGCCCTAGGTCCATAGTCCTTTTGCCTTGTATTCATTACCATCAAGCAGGAAACTTCAATTTGCTATATTCAGTAGAACTTCTGCGATTGCAATTAAGTCCAAATTTGTTGCAGTCCTTAATAAAATAATCCAAATCATTCAAGTCAGGGCATATTTCACAACCCAATACACCAGCATTGCTGTGATCTGTTTATTCTTCTCAAATATTCCAATACAGCTGTAAGTTGCCTCCTCATCGTCGCTCATCGCTTAGTTAACTGGCATTAAACTGCTGTCTGTTTTTTTTTTCTTTTTCCAAAAAATTCAAAATCTTTAAACAGTTAAACAGTACTTTTTAAGGACCATCATCTCATCAAGCAGGGTTATTTTCCATTTCTCCAGTCTTTCTTCTTTTCCTTTTTACGAACTTTCTTCTTAACTTTGATCCCTCTGCCTTTTTTAGCTCCAGTAAAATTTTGCGGTTTTTGGGATTGCATATTATAAAATTTTTGCAGAAATGTAGCTTCTTCTGGAAACAACTCTTTAAGTGCAGATTGAGTTTTATAAAAAAAAATTCGTGAAACCAAAATTTCATCAGCTTGCAACACTTCTTGCTCCTTATTTTGCACAACATTCATCTTTCTCTCCTCAGTAAAATCTGCTATAATCTGTTGTTGTTTTTTTGCATCTCCCAACTCTTCATTCAATCCCCCACTGCTAGATTGCAACTCAGTATTTCCATGTATTTCATTATTTCCAGCTTGAGAAACTTGAAATATAGTATCAATTCTTTTCAATAAAGCAGAGGTAATTGAACTCAAAGCTTCCTCAAATTCAGACCATTGAGGGTTAAATAACCCTCCTTTGTTTTCAAAAAGCCCAGCCATCTTGCCCCCCTTCTTCCTTCCCTTCCAGAAGGACAGAAAAAAAAGGGGGAAGAGAAAAGAAAAAAAGAGTTTCAAGAAGAAAAAAAAAGGGAATCCTTTACAATTTGTAATTTGTATTGCTGCTTCAATTATTATTATTCCTTTCTTATTACATCCACTTTTCAAAAAGGAGTTTTACGTTTCAAACAGGGGCTTGTCAATAATTACTTTTAGCTTTCACTTCTTCACGCCCCGTTAAAACTCAAACGCCATCTTGCTTTCACTTTCAGCTTAGGAAGAATCTTTTAAAGAAAGTAAATCTTTGGAGTTAAAAGGAAAAAAAAATACTTGCTGTTTAATTCATACTGCTTGTGCTCCGCCAGCTCGATTCAAAAAAATATCTGTTTAAAGTTGGTGCTGGAATGGTTAACGACATCTAGCTCTGCAAAGCAGAGGCATCCAGGGTCCGGAGTACTGACAGGCTTAACGGGGAGCTCTCATCTTCAAGCGCCAGATTATGTGTGAAATCCGGCACTTTCAGGGAGCTCTACCCCACCCGTCTACTCACTTTCCCCCCTCATACCAGGGGGAAAGTTTTCAAACCGCAAGACAGCTGATAGTCGCTGTTCTTTGCGGTTCTACGGAGCCCTGGGCTGGCGCTTCAAAAAGAAGCGTCTGGCGATGTCGCTGTCCCACTGGAAGCCCTCCCTTGAAGAGTTTTAAAGGCTACAGCTGGTGCATAGTGTGGTGGCTTGGGCAGTTTTGAGGGTCCCAAGAATGGCCCTGTAACACCATTGTGAGCTGCATGGTTGTTGGTTTGCTTCCAGATGCAATTCAGGGTGTGGGTGAATTGCACCAATTACACATTTAAAGTCCTTTGTGAATTATTCCACCTGGCGGTGTCCAGGAGAAGGGCCTTCTCTGCTGTTGCTCCTGCCCTCTGGAACATCTTGCCCCCAATGTGAGATTGGACAAAAAGTCTAAAGACCTGGCTCTGCCAGTTGGCCTAGGGCCTCAATGGAGGAACAGCACAGTGGAAGTAGTTGATTGAGTAATAGATCCTACCTCTCCCCCCATTTCACCCTCACAGAGATGTAAAAGGAGCACCCAATTGGGCGTTCCCCGGGCAATGGTGATATCATCATTCAATCCTTTCAATCCAAAAGTGCTTCAGCACTCCCAACACAACACTATAGTGGTATTTCAAAGGATAAGGCCCCAATTGTTTTTAAAATTTGATTTATATGCCGCCTTCTCCGGAGACTCAGGGTGGCTTACAATGCGTTAAGCAATCGCCTTCATACTTTTGTATATTTATACAAAGTCAGCTTATTGCCCCCACAAACTGGATCCTCATTTTACCTACCTTAGAAAGGATGGAAGGCTGAGTCAACCTTGAGCCTGGTGAGATTCGAACTTACAGTAATTGCAGACAGCTGATGTTAATCACAATGCTTTTTTTAGTCTGCTGAGCCACCAGGCCCCTATTATTTATTTATTTATTTTTATTTTATTAGTTATATTTCTATGCCGCCCACCCTCCAAGGACTCTGGGCGGCTTACACCAAAGACAGTATACTAAATAGCATATTGCCCCAATAATCTGGGTCCTCATTTTACCCACCTCAGAAGGATGGAAGGCTGAGTCAAACTTGAGCCGGTGAGATTTGATCTGCTGACCTGCTGAACTAGCAGTCAGCTGAAGTAGCTGCAGTACTGGACTCTAACCACTGCGCCACCTCGGCTCTATGTCCATTAGCACTGTCAAAATCTGCTGTATCTCCTCCTGATCTGAGACCTTTGTACATCAAATGCTATAAGAATTTTTTCCAGCAGCCTATCAAATGGTTTCGGTGAACAAAATCATCTCTAGAAGGAAGTAAGCTACCTTTAAAAGAATTCCCTCCTTCCTAGAAGAGAAATCACCTAACCCAAGATCTTCTGGTTTCCATCCTGATGCCTTAACCACTATTCTAAACTTGCTCTCTCTGAACTGATAGAACTATTTTTTAAAAATATTTTTTAAAAAAATAGTAATTACTATTAAGTTATCCTCTACCATCCCTCTGAAACCATTTAAGCTGACGCCGACTGCTTCAGTGACTCCATCCAGCCACCTCATTCTCTGCCGCCCCCTTCTTTTGCCCTCAATCGTTCCCAGCATTATGCTCTTCTCCAGTGAGTCCTTCCTTCTCATTAAGTGGCCAAAGTATTTCAGGGAGATGGTAGAGGACAGGAAGGCCTGGGGTCGCGATGGGTTGGACACAACTTCGCAACTAACAACAACATTAAGTTATCAATGGTTAAAATGGTTTTCAATCTATTAAAGGTTCCTGAGATCCAAAAGGAAAAAAAGAGTTTACATCTCTTTGTACCAATATGCTTCATCTAAATTAAAAGAAAAATAATACTTTACTTACCAGCTTCAATGCATTCAGAAGTCAAGCAATACTGTTGCTTTGCATGAAATTTGATGTGTCCTTGACTAACTGCAAAAGGAAAAGAACAACATTGTGGCAATCTTTGTCTCAACAAATATTTTTCATGAAGCTAAAGACATTAGTTGGGTGATTTTGGCAATGCTGGTACAGAAGGAAAAGATGTCCATCTGTTGATACAATACCTTCCTCAAAACAGAAAATATTTTTGTATATTATCAACACTTGTTCACTCACCACACCAGTTTGACTCAGAAGCAACACCTATGAACCTTTTTATTACTAAATGAGGAGATAGGTTAAGGTGAGGCAGAGAAACTATGATTGATAGGGTTTTCAACCTGATCTCCCTCCTGATTCAATCATTGTATGAGACTGGAGTCAATCCAGAATTAATTTGCTAATCAACACAGCACTGAGATGTTTACTTGTAATTTATATCCTATTTCCACAAAAAAAAGAGAAGACAATTAAGGCCCCAGGAAGAAAAAGAAGCAATTGTATTTAATATTCTTGTTAACTGTAGATAAAAATAGAACTGGAAAATTTGGGTATGTTAATCTTAGTCCCCACCAGCTATCGTAAGCATTAGAGTGGTCTTTTTGTGAGATTTCCAAAATCCAAATGCCCCAAACTCAATGCTTATACTTGCCTAAGCTGTAAAATGCTAAAAGTGCTATCTGTGTCAACAAAAACATCATAGGGAAGAATAAACAGTAAAGGGGAAGAAGAGGGGAGTAAAGAGATTAACCTTTCCAGTTCAACAACTCTTTTGGAAGACCTTAAGAATCTCTTTCATCTTTTGCAAGATAGTTAATGCTTCGGATTTTTAAAAGTGTTTCCTGTTTCTATAATTTCACAATTGCTTTCCTCATCCTGTATTCTTCCAAATATTTTAGTATGACACATGGTCAGGAATCATAAGAATTAGCTTCATGACACATAGAAAAAAAGATTGCCATTTCTTGCTCTAATGGCTAACTATAAAAATATTTTATCTAATCCTTACTCTGCACATTTGTCAGCATTCACATCCAGAAAGAATGACAAAACAAGTGACATATTGTCATGAGGCAAATTTCTACCTCTTGCCTGTGTGTCATGACAATGTGCTTGTACAACAGATCCTCAGACAACAAGTCTGTTACATTTGGACTAATCATTTGGGAAAACTGATTTGTACTTATTTCCCAAAGTTACTTAATGAGGAAGGAATTTTGCCCTATTAAGTGGGTAGATCTCCTATTCAAATTTTTTCAGTCCTACAATTCTATGATAATGTAAGAACAATATTTACTACAACTAGGAATAGCGGTGACACCCCCCCCCCAATATGGTGTTCTTATTGGAGCATGCCTATGTGACCTGGAATTGGTGGGCTTGTCTTTGGTACCCCTGTCATGTCAAATCATCACAGTCTGGTGGCAATGAGTTTCTTGAGAAAGGTACCCCTCCTCAGAGAAGCAGGATCTATTAGGTTGGTCCAACTCTGGCAACTAATGGAACTGGATAGGTTTCAGAAAGAAGTGGGTTTAAACCTGCAGATCTGCTGCATAGTATTGCTCAATTTTTAGTGACTACTTGGAATAGGAAGGTGACTGAGGCTCCGGATAATGTCCATGTGACCTCTCCTAACCTGCGTCCATTTGACCTCTCCTAACCCATAGACCTCTTTGTCCCCCTGGTATGCAGAGGAATTGAGAAGGATGAAGTTAATAAAGAGACATCTAGAGTACTACTGGCAGAAGACAAGGGACCAACTCAATCAAACATAGGTGAGATAGCCTGCTATTAAGGCTATCTCGTAGCAATTTGAGTGGCTAAAGCATAAGTACTTCTCTGCATTAATTGCACCTGCAGATAATCAGCCAGCAATACTCTTTAAGGTGAGCCATCTCCTTCTGAGGAAGGAGGATATAAAGGTCTGATGGGACATGTTGAGAATTTGCTGATTTTCTGGAAGACAATGTCACTTGTCTTCATTCTCAGTTAGATGCCAGCATGGTTGCTGGTCTGGTGAAGGCATGTGGGGCAGGTTCTGGCCCAGTTATCTGGGAACAGTTTGACCCTGCTGCTCCTGAAGTGGACAGGATCCTAAGGAGCATGCATGCAAGCAACTATGTTTTAGACTCAAGCCCCTCTTGGCTTGTGAAAACTTCTTGGGAGGTGACATGAAGGTGAGTTCTGGCAGTGATTAATGCTTCCTTTTGTGAGGGGATTGTGCCTCAGCATTTTAAGTAGACTGTGTTTCGCCCTCTTCTTCAGATGCTGTTGCTAGATTCCACCCTGTTGAATAATTTTTGACCTGTCTCCAATTTTCCCTTTTGGAGAAAAGTTGTTGAGAAGGTGATTGCATGATCGTTCCAGAGGTTCCTGGATTAAATGGATAATCTCGACCAGGTGTCAGCAACCTGCAGCTGCTGCCACCGGATGCAGGGAGGGCAGAACTGGAGCTCTTCCCTCCCTGCATCCGGCAGCAGCAGCTGCTCTTTCCCATTCCCCTCCTTCCTGAGCCAAAATGAAGGGGGCCACAGCTGGTGCTGAGCTGCCTGCAAAGGACACTGTGCAGCCTGGGCTGCCCCCTGCACAGTGAGGGCTCTCCTGCACTGCGCAACACAGCCCGCTACTCACCTCACTGCGCAGTGGCAGCAGCGGGAGGCGGAGTCACCTTCCCCGCCACCGCCATGATCCCAACCCAAGAGGGTATCCTGCTTGGGTGCGCATGCACGCATGCACGCGCGCACGAGAGAGAGATATGAGAGAGAGAAAAGGAGGGAAAAAAAAGAGAAGCAGAGCCAGCCACAAGTGGAGGTGAGGAGCAAAGAGGATCACCTCTCTCTATGATTTCTGCCCTTCGTTCGAGATCTGACAGAGTTGGTACTATCTGGTTCCTGTTGCTTCAGCAATGCAACTAGTAGAACTCAGAAAGCAGTATTTATTTATTTAACAAAGGAAGGAAGGGAGAGAAAGGGAGGGAGGGAGGAAGGAGAGAAAGAGAAGGGAGGGAGAGAAAGAGGAAGGAAGGAAGGAAGGAAGGAGGAGGGAGGGAAGGTAAAATCAGAGGAAGAGGAAGGAAGGGGAAAGGAGGGGAAAGGAAGGACGGAAGATAAAATCAGAGGAGAGGGGAGGAAGGAAGGTAAATTCAGAGGAGTTCCCGCATGAGAAGTGAACCATGTGCACACCTGAGTCTGCACAGAACCATGCCAGCTGCTGCATTTTGAACCAACTTTTGGATGCTTTTCAAGGGTAGAGCGTGTTGCAATAGTTAAGATGGGAGATGACTAGGGTGTGAGTGATTGTGAGAAGGGATTGTTGGTCCAGGAAAGGGCATAACTGGCAAACAATCTGATTTCCAGCAGGAGACATGAGTTCAGGAGAACCCCCAGATTACACACTTGAGTCTGTCCAGGTAGTGCCATCCCATCCAAGACCAGAGATGGCAATTCTCTGTGGACCAAAGAACCCCAAACCCAGAGCCACCTAGTCTTGTCAAGGTTCAATTTCAGCCCTTGCTGCCCATCCAGCCCTTAACAGCCTTGAAGCATCACTTAACTCACCATGGACCAAGATATATAGCAGGGTGTCATCAGCATATTAATGATATCTCAATCTATGATGGCAATGATCTCATCCAGCAGCTTCATGGAGATGTTAAACAGAAATGGAGAAAGTACTGAGCCCTAAGATACCCCACAAAGTAGGGGACAAGGGCTGGACCTCTTGCTTCCTATCAACACCAACTGAGAGTGCCCACAGAGGAACAAAGTGAACCAGGACAAAACAGAGCCCCCCACCACTCCCAACCCCTGAAGTTGCTCCAGAAGGATACCATGGTTGATGGTATCAATGGTTGACAAAGGGTTAGGTAAAGCAAGGATGGATGTACCACCCAACCCACCCATGTCAGAGATCATCAAAAAGCATGATCAATGGGACTTCCTGTGGCTCCGCGGATCGTTGAAGACACCTGAAAATGGGCGCCCGTTTCCTGGTTCCGTAAAAGCCCCCGAACAGCAGGCAAGCGCTGTCAGGAGGCTTGAAAAGGCTCTCCCTGGGCAAAGGGGAGAGTGAAGAGCAGGCTGGTGGGGGTAGAGTTCCCCAAAGCCCCCCAGAGAAAACTCTGGGGTGCGAAGTGGGGGAACTCCCCAGAAACCAGCCAAGCAGCTCTGGACTTGGAACGACTCTGCTGAAGCAGAGCAAGACGCCGCGACCACACCAGGAACTTAAATTTAAATCATCTTTGGGGTAAAATAACTTTAAGAATTGTTTTTAACTTGGAATTCAGGAGCTGGCTGAGCAGAGCAGGAGAAGAGTAATTAAGACAGGAAGAATCTTTAACTCCATTTGAAACGTTAAAAAATGGTGCCTGAGGGCGTGAAACAAAGCTAACTAGTGAAAGTGACTGTTAGCACTTGTTACATTTGTAACAGACAAAGAGCTATTGGAAAACACTTTAGAGCCGATGTGGAATGGAAAAGAGTTGTTATTGATGTTAAATAAATTAGAATTTTCTACAGAGTGATGATCATATAGACTTTGTCTGACAGTTCAATAAGTAAAAGTTGAAACAATCGCTGATGTTAGACCTGCAGGATTATTGCCTGGTGAATTAGTAAATACCTAAAATGAAATTGCAAAAATTTTTCAAGAACTTTTAGACTTTCTTATTCTTAACATTTCGGCTTCAATTGAAAGAAAGTCCCAAAAGAAGTTTGATAATGAAGTGTTGGTGGTGAAACAAGAAGAAATTAAACAGAGGAGCCCGGAGAGTGAAACGCAAGTTGGTGGGACTGTAATGCAGGAGGATATGATTGAAATGGAGGCTCTGGCAGATATTTCCAATTTGTTTACAGAAGAGTTGCAGCTGGATCAGTCATTACAAGTGGATGAACTATTTGGCAGCTTGAGATTTGACAAACAAAGGAATGATCTGCAGGACTATACAGCAAGAAAGGACGAAATGAGAGTTTTAAGTTCAAGCTAAAGAAAAAGATCACAAAAATGAAGCGAGTTTCTATGACACATCAACCTCAGATCAAGTTTAAGAAACTTTCAAAAAGAAAAGGAGGGGCAGAAGGGACTCTGAAAGTATTATGGCAAAAGATAGATTGGAAAAAGTACAAGAAAAAGAAGAAATAGTCTGATTAAATTGGCAATTTTAAAGGTTATTTTAAAGTATGGATGTTTTATATGTAAAAAGAATAACCTTTCTTCTTTAATGATATGATGGTACTATAATGGTTAAAGTAAAATTTGAAGCTTACCCTCCAAAAGTTTTGAATTTTATATTTGCATATATGATATATGAAGTTTTATTGGTGATTTTAAAAATTATATGAGATAAAAGGTTTAAGGTTTTTTTTAAATGTTTAACTTTAACAAGTAAAAAGGATGGATAACAACTTTAGTTTTACTATAGAAGTGCCAAAATTGATTACTGTTGGAGAAGTTGTGAAGGGTTTTAAAGGTTACAATATAGTTAGGATGTTCTGTATACAAAGATTAACTGAAGGATATCCTTGGGAAAAATTTGAATTTATATTACTAGAAATGATTTAGATAAAAGTTTAGGGTTTTGTCTTTTTTTAAAATGTATAATCCTAATAAGTAAAAAGGATGGATATCTTCTTTCTTTAATGTTTGTAATACTTTTAGGGAGGTTGATGAACTTTAATAAGGGGAGTTAAAGGAGCTATGGGAAATGTTGAATATTATAGTATGTTAGTATATTTTAGTATTACATGAGATAAAAGGTTTAAGCTTTTTTTTAAAAAAATGTTTAATTTTAACAAGTAAAAAAGGATGGTTGTGAAGGGTTTTAAAGGTTACAATATAGTTAGGATGCTCTGTATACAAAGATTAATTGAAGGATATCCTTGGGAAAAATTTGAATTTATATTAGTAGAAAAGATTTAGATAAAAGTTTAGGGTTTTGTCTTTTTTAAAAGGTATAATCTTAATAAGTAAAAAGGATGGATATCTTTTTTCTTTAATGTTAGTAATATTTTTAGGGAGGTTAATGAACTTTAATAAGGGGAATTAAAGGATCTATGGGAAATTTTGAAACTTATAGTATGTTAGCATATTTTAGTATATGTTTGTTATTGCAATACCCTGTTACTGCTTTGGGAGGTCTAGGGTAGGGAGGGGGGGTTGGATGGGTTGGGGAAAAGATGTTATATAAATGTAAACATAATTGGGAAATCGGGGCTGCTCGAATACCACTTTAGATTGTATTGAAAAGGGAAACAACTAGAGAGAGGGGAGGACTAGAGAGAGCGGAAAGGAGAGTAGGAAAGGAAAAAGAGAGAAGGAAGAGGGAGGGGAAAGAGGAGTGGAGGAGAAGGTTAGAAGGTGGGAAGAGGAGAGGAGTGGGGGTGGAGAATGGGAAGTAGGAGAGAGAAGGAGTGAAGCAGGAAGGAAGGGAGGGAGGGAGGGGGAGTAGGGGAAGAAAGGTTGGAGTAAAAGGAAGGGGTAAAAGAGCAGCCCCAAAAAACCGGGGAAAAAAACAAACTTGAAAAAAGCAAAAGTATAAATGATGTAAGAAGGAGGGGGCGTTGGAAAGGGGGGATTGGGTGTGGGGGGGGGAGAAAATGTTTGGAAATTTTGTTTGTAAAACTTTTTAATAAAAAAAAAAGCATGATCAATGCCATTTTCATCCCACATCCAGATCTGTACCCTGACTAGAAAGGATCTAGATCAGAGGTCAGCAACCTTAAACACTCAGAGACATTTGGACCCATTTTCCACATAAAACAAAACACTGGGAGCCACAAAACCTGGGTGGGCAGGAAGTCATCTTTCAGTTACGTTAGTTTCAGTGGAACTGAAGAAGATAGAAACTCTATTTCCCTCTTAATAAAGATTTAATTATTCATTTGGTCATCTTTAGTTTTAACAGTTCAAAAGCATAGATAAGAATGCATAGTCAAAATTATTCTATAAATTTGATGCACACCTAAGTTTCTTCTTTGATGTACACAATACAGTTTAACTGAAATAAAATGGAATAAGAATCCTCAATAGATCCATTGAGATTATGCATGAATACCAAGCTTTGCAAGACATAATTTATTTTTATACAAAAGCCACATGTTAATTGTCAGTATAGAAGAAACGATGGTTTGTTTCTTTTAATTCCAAAGTAACTCTTACTCTTCTTTAACAAAAATGTTCCCTCCTTTTTAAGGTAATGTTATCAATTTATAACACTGGATAACAACATTATGATTAATATTACTATGGTTTGTTATTCAGAATTTATCCAAGGTTTTAAACTGTAACTTGATAAAATGCATTGGTATTTGTAGACCTTGGTTGCTTCTTAGTTAAAATATGAGTAGCAAAAAAAGAATAAATAAATAATTCCAGTACTTGTTCAAACAAATAATAAGAGCAGTTAACCAAATCCTAAATTGCAACTGCTGTAAAATACTAGAGAAGAAAAATAAATTTCAACCTGGAAACAGGATCCTTCCTCACCAGTAAAACTACAGTAATTCTTCCAATTAGGGAACCTTACAATGTGATTAGAAGAGTAACCTAGGATGAAATGGCAATATCAGTACAGACAAACTTTGCAGAATTGCATTTATGCTAGTGCAACATACTGAAACTTACCCAGAAAAAGGGCAATGCCAAGCACGACCGTGCTACTCACAAACACACCGAGGGATAATTTGAGAAGTTTTCTGGAAGCTCTCTTGTTAGTTGGAACCGACCTCCCTGTTGTCTCTCCTTCCATCAGGATAGATTTTCACAATTCTCTGAAAAAAAGTCCCTTTTTTTCGTTCTTCTACTGTTTGTTACTGTTGACTTACAGTCCCATCCACGAATCCCTTCTTCAAATCCTTTATCATTGAGTATTTCAGCAACTAACACTACTGTCAAAACTCATTTCCAAATCTTTAACTCTTTCCAAAAGTGGGAGGGGGGGGAGAAAAGTCATAAAATGCAATATTAAATTTCTCCCTTGATCAGGGCTTGGAAAGGCACACAGTGACAATTTAATTTGTAGCTCTTTTCTTTGCAAGCAGGACAATTTTTGTCAACAGTGCAGGGCAGAAAAAATTAAGTGTTGTCCCAATGTATGGTTTCACCATTAAAATTTATAACAGTTTTTTAAAAATGTTTTCCAATCAAAAACTAGATTTCTGTTAAAACTTTGCAGACATTAGATTGATAAGAATATTGATAAGCTATTTGATTTTCTGCTGAATCTCATTCATTTTCACTCTAGCTGCTGCATCATTTTCCTTTACAGAATAAATCTTCTCCAACTACAACTCCTTTTAAAGCTCCAAGGGCTGACTTACACTGTTTTTATTTTAGGAGATTTGTTTATGACATCAAGTGCCAAAGATCAGAGTCATGCTTATGTGGAAGGCAAACTTGTGATTAAAACAACCTACAGATGGGATTTTTTTAAAGGAAAAAAATGAACAAGTTATTTTTCAGTTCCTGTGGAGTTTCTGAAGGTTCTATGCAAACATTGTGCAAGAATAAAGCTGCAATAAAGTGCTTTTATGAAGACAGGAGAGACAAAATGTATTAAATAATTATGTTGTACCTGGTTGAAGGCTGATATGCTACAAATGTAGAGTTTGCACTTTGAAAACCTGGGAACAATTCATTTAGAAGAGATTCAAAGTAACTTGATTAAAACTTAAAAATGACAGACCGAAAACTGACCAAAAATGACCGAAAGTCATTTTCTTCTATTATTTGTCATGTTTAAAATATAGATTGGATTCAAAGCATCACCTAATTTGATTTGTCTGCTTTAGCAACTATATAGTGAGATAATTACAATCTGAGGTAATTTGGAGTTATTTTCTATGCTATATTGTTGTTGATTCCTTGTATCAGCTTCTACTCTTTTTATGTACTTCTTGTCTTTTTATATACACTGAGAGCATATGCATGAAAGACAAATTCTTGTGTGTCCAATCACATTTGGCCAATAAAGAATTATATTCTATTCTTTCTGTTCTGTTCTGTTCTGTTCTGTTCTGTTCTGTTCTGTTCTGTTCTGTTCTGTTCCGTTCCTCTGTTCGGTTTGGTTCTATTTCTATTTCTATTTCTATTTCTATTTCTATTTCTATTTCTA